>CM064883.1:39588479-39773441 GCA_003313485.2 Penstemon barbatus
CCATTCGGCTTAAGAATGCCGGGGCTACTTACCAAAGGTTAGTAAACCTAATGTTCAAAGAGTTAATCGGAGAGATAATGGAAGTCTATGTAGACGACATGTTAGTCAAAAGTATGAACGAAGCGGATCACGTAAAACATCTTGATCGATGTTTCCGATCTTAGAAAATACCGCATGAAGTTAAATCCCGCGAAATGCACTTTCGGTGTTAAGTCAGGAAAATTTTTGGGCTATTTGTACACCAGGAGGAATAGAAGCCAACCCAGAAAAAATTCGAGCCATAACTGAAATGAAACCTCCCAAAACCATCTCCCAAGTACAAAGCTTGGTTGGGAAAATCGTAGCGTTGAACAGATTCATATCAAAATCAGCAGACAGAAGTTTGCCCTTTTTCCAAACGCTTCGAAAAGCAAAAAACTTTGTTTGGACCGAAGAATGCGATCGAGCCTTCGAACAACTCAAAGAGTATTTGACAACACCCCCGATGTTGGCCAAACCACGGAAGGAGAACCATTGTATATCTACATCTCGATCTCCGACGCGGCCGTTAGTTCAGTACTAATTAAGATAGAAGGTTCAGAACATAAGCCTGTCTATTATTTAAGCAAATTACTGCAAGGGGCGGAGAAGAATTATTTGGAAATTGAGAAATTCACTCTGGCCTTAGTAGTGGCTGCACGAAAACTTCGACCTTACTTTTTAACCTACAAAATCGTGGTTTTAACGAATCAACCACTAAGACAAGTCTTAGCAAAACCGGAAGCCTCCGGAAGACTGATCAAATGGGCGATCGAACTCGGCCAATTCGAAATCGATTACAAACCGAGAATTGCAATTAAGGCGCAAGTGCTAGCTGATTTTCTATTGGAAACCCCGACACAGGCAACCGAACTATCGAACAGCCTCAACGACGATATCTTGATCATAGAAGATCAAACTTGGTTAATGCATGTTGACGGTGCTTCATGCCGAGAAGGAGGAGGCGCCGGAATCAACTTCACCGGACCAAATAAAGAAGATTTAAATTATGCGATAACGTTGGACTTCGTCGTAACAAACAATGAAGCAGAATATGAAGCGTTAATCGCAGGAATGGAAATGGCGATCAAAGCCAACATAAAGAGCCTTAAAGTATTAACCGATTCAGAGTTAGTGCAAAGACAAATAGAAGGCCTGTATGAGGCTAAGGAATTTAATATGGTTAAATACCTCGCCAAAGTGAAAACACTAGCTGAGAAATTCGAAAGCTTCGGTATACAGAACATTCGACGTTCGAAAAACAAATAGGCCGATCAACTGTCTAAGTTCACAGGAGCCCATGACGGAAAAACCGAAAGGGTGATCAACTGGTTAATCTCTAATACACCAGCGATCGATATCGATGAAACACCGGCAGTCGATATAATGGAAATCGAAGAAGTTGAAGAAAACTGGATGACTCCAATGATAGACTATCTTCGAGAGGGAAAACTGCCACTTGACCAGAATGAAGCTCGGAAAATAAAATATCGAGCTCCAAAATATACATTGGTAGAAGAAAAACTCTACCGGAGATCAGTATCGGGAATTCTTCTGAAATGCGTCTCTGAGTCACAAACCATTGATATTCTACGAGAGGTACATGAAGGAGACGCAGGGAATCACAGCGGAGCAAGGGCATTGGCTTTAAAATGCCTCCGAACGGGTTATTATTGGCCTACCATCAATAAGGATGCCGCTCAGTATGTCCAAGAATGTCATCACTGCCAAGTCCATGCTAATATATGTCATCGACCAGCAGAAAACATGCACCCAATCCCGGTATGTTGGCCTTTCGATCAATGGGGAATGGACATCGTGGGACCGTTCCCAGCGGCTAGATCCAAGAAAGCTTATGTCCTGGTCGCCGTAGAATATTTCAGCAAATGGATAGAGTGCATCGCCCTCGCACGAATAACTCAATTCCAAGTGATCAACTTCCTATGGAAATTCATAGTTTGTCGATTTGGCATCCCAAGGATCTTAATTTCTGATAATGGAACCCAGTTCGCGGGAAAACAGGTAATAGAATGGTGTTCGAAACTTGAATTCAACAAAATTTCACTTCGGTCGGGCATCCTAGAGCGAACGGACAAACCGAAGTGGCAAACCGAGAAATAATAAAATCCTTGGAAAAAAGATTAGGAGCGGCCAAAGGAAAATGGCTTGATGAACTCCCAGGAGTACTTTGGGCTAATCGAACCACAGTCAGGAGCTCAACCGGGGAAACCCCATTTAGCTTGGTATATGGGTCGGAAGCTGTTATTCCTGTTGAAACTCTAATCCCAACGCCAAGAATCGAGATGTACGATGATCAGGAAAATGAAAAGACAAGAGAAAGTGACGTCGATTTAACAGAAACTTTGAGAGAAAAAGCCACTGTACGCCTGCAAGCCACTAAAGCAAATATGGAAAAGGCATACAATCAAAAAGTACGCATCCGAACCTTCAAAGAAGGAGACCTGGTCTTGAAAAAGGTAGAAGTATCCAAGCATGTGGGAAAGTTACAACAAAATTGGGATGGACCTTACGTTGTCATTGGAGTAGGAAAGAAAGGCTCATACAAAATTGCACACTTGGATGGAACAGCCTTACCAAGAACCTGGAACGCAGTCAACCTTAGAAATACTATGGTAAATAAATTTTAGCAGATTATGCTGCTTTGTTTTATTTTATTTTAGTTTTAATCTTTGTAATAAAGGCCTTAGCCTACAGTTCAATTATTAAAGATTTTAGCAAATTCTATAAATCGATTGTTTCGGTAATCACTCCTTGGAATTCTACTATCATATTGGTTGAGATCGGGACAAAAGGAGTTAAGTATACATTGATCCGCTCAATAAACACTCCTCGATCCGATCATACAAACGAGTCGAGTATACATTGATCCGCTCAATAAAAACTCCTCGTTCATTATTCACGAAGATTAAAAGACTTTTGGTATTGAAAACCTAAGTCTAAATAAAAACGAGTCGAGTATACATTGATCAGCCCAATAAAAACTCCTCGTTCGTTATTCATGAAGATTAAAAGACTTTTGGTATTGAAAACCTAAGTCTAAGTAAAAACGAGTCGAGTACACATTGATCCGCTCAATAAACATTCCTCAATATATTTACAATGATTGAAAGACTTCAGGAATTAAAAACCTAGGTCTAAATAAAACGAGTTGAGTAAACATTGATCCGCTCAATAAAAACTCCTCGATTTACTCATGACGATTAAAAGACTTTCTGGGTCAAAAACCTAAGTCTAAATTATAACGAGTTGAGTATACATTGATCCGCTCAATAAACACTCCTCGACCCATTTTCAACGATCAAAAAGACTTTTGGAATAAAAACCTAAGTCTAACTTATAACGAGTTGAGTATACATTGATCCGCTCAATAAACACTCCTCGATCCGTTTTCAACGATCAAAAAGACTTTTGGAATAAAAACCTAAGTCTAAAATAAAACGAGTTGAGTAAACATTGATCCGCTCAATAAAAACTCCTCGATTTACTCATGACGATAAAAAGACTTTTGAATAAAAACCTAAGTCTAAATTATAACGAGTTGAGTATACATTGATCCGCTCAATAAACACTCCTCGATCCGTTTTCAACGATCAAAACGACTTTTGGAATAAAAACCTAAGTCTAAATTATAACGAGTTGAGTATACATTGATCCGCTCAATAAACACTCCTCGATCCGTTTTCAACGATTAATAGACTTCTGGTATTAAAAACCTAGGTCTAAACAAAAAAGAGTTGAGTATACATTGATCCGCTCAATAAACACTCCTCGATATGTTCCTAACGATCTAAACGATCTGCTAATACACCTAAGTTTTGAAGATGAATTGAGTATGAACCCGTCTGCTCGGAAAATGCTCTTCATAAATAAAATTATGACAAAATCAACAAACGAGGAGAATGCAAGGGATAAAAGTAAAATTTTATTCATCAAATCAGGTACATACAAAAGTCCTACAGTACAAAGATCTACATACTACTTAAACACCGTTACAATGGTTTAGATGAAATGATCCTTTAGATCAGCGATCTTCACGACAATGTCCACGGAAACACCAATCTCCTCCCTAGTACCTCGTCGATTATGATAAACCACCTAAGAAGCATGCTGCTCAGAATGGTCGACTTCTTTAGTTCGATGGCCAGGCTCTGAAGATCAAATGTTCTTCCAGAGGAAATGATCATTACCAGCCAGATGACCGGCAACACTCATTCACCCACAACGAGATACTGCTTCTACTTTAGGAGTTAATATTTTATCCTAAAGCAGCATCTCTTCGGGACCGTCGCAGAAGAAAAATTAACCAGCACACCCCGGTGGTCTATCACCCCGGAGGTAACATCCAAGAGCGGGGGTGACTGGCAAATATGAACCCTCCATGTGCAAACAGAAACCACGGACCTCAAATCTGTGAAAACAACATTTGAGGCCTCATGGGACCCGTTAGTACAAGGTAGGGCTTCCATGGGACCCGTCAGTACAAGGTAGAAGAACATCAAGCTATTACAGTATGAATCACGATAATGTGACTTTTTGAATATTATGGGATCTGATGGCAAAATAAAATTTAAGGAAACTGAGATCTCCATCCTTTTTGAGAAATTGCAAATGAAGAATGCAAACCACCCCCCTATTTATAGGGATAGATCTAAGGAATCCAACGGCTGAAAAAGTATTTGATCAAGGGACATAAATGCGACCTTTTGACTCCCCGTAATAAATGCAAGTAAGTTGGAACGGCACTATCTAATCGACTCAACCAGTCGATAACAAGAGAGGCCGTAGATCGAAGCGATCATCGAAATAACACAAGCAGACCTAAAAGAGCTCCGGACCAGATAGACCTGCACGTTCATACATGATGGTCGTTTGCCTGAAAACCTAGAGTCCACAAACGAAGGCATACAAGTTTTAAACCATCGTGAAAAGGATACTTGCTCGATAAAAGATAAAAGACCAAACCCTCCACCATACGAGGGCCGTCACTGCCTAATACATCATATGGGTAACCATTAACTAAGCCATACAAGAACTCCTTTGGAGTCCAAGATATCTGACATAGAAATCAGGAGAATAGTCCTCCTTATTCGAAACTGCAAAGAAGTCACTGCCTAACATACCAAAGAATTGCTGAAGGAGGTCTGAACAGGTCAGATCTGGCCAAGACCCCTACATTTTCCAATTCCTCCCATATCAAGGAAATGATATAATGATACACTGGCTGAGGAACATATAGTTCAAAGTTAATGCTGGGAAACATGAAGCTTTGGAAGATACTGAAAGGGATATTTTCTCTTAGTCTGATGAAAAGAAAAAGCGGAGTTCAACAGAAGGGGCAATAGCCTCCTTATATAAGATATACGTCACATAAAAACAAATTTACAAGGCATGGATTGAACATCGACCAAGACGCTGAGCGTTCCTTAACAGCTGTTAAATCGATTATCGATACGAAAGAACCTACTATCTACATTTTTGCTGTACTGCGCGATTTTGGATATAACTCAAGGGACTATATGGGTTGATCAACAAAAATTTGATTTGCAGAGCAAACATTATATCATTCAGTTACTTAAATAGTGACCGAGCAAGATCAAGCTACCTTTTCTATATCCTGAATTTTCTCCGCAGAGATCAATATCAGATAAGTAAGTTAATCTATGCTGAATATTCCATGATGTTATATTTATGCATAACAGTAAAATGTGAAAACAAAGTATGTCTACAGAATAAAAATTGATCAAGGCAAGAATCTGCCTACAAAAGATCATAATTTCCAAATTAGTCGTTCTCCCAATACAAAAATTTCAGCCCGAACAACTACACAAAAGTTGGGGACAAAAAAAAAAAAAAAAAAAAAAGAGACAGTCCAAGGCCTGCCAGGTCGAACAAAGATCACTGAGAAGAGTTGCCAGCAGGTCAACTTGCAGAAACAGTCCTCCGAGGAGTCAAATTGCCAGCAAACGCCATCAACTCCTCTTGACGCTTTAGATAACCGGCGTCATATCCTTTCTCATAGGACCGCCTTCGAGACTCCTCTGCCAGGGCAGCAGCCTGAACCAAGTCACTTTTCTCTTTCTCCCAGACAAACTTTTCCTCCTGCAATTTTTTCAAATCATCATTGGCAAGCTGCGGCTGGAGAGACTGCCCTGCAACCTTCGCCGACTCCGACTCCAAACGACGTTGATAAGCACCTCTACTTATCTACAGATCATCATTTTGCACACCCAGCTGGAGTGCAAAGTACTTAGCCTGGAAAAAGAAAACAGTCTTTATGTAACAAGGAAGTCAAAATAAAAACAAATAAAACAATGAAAGATTCGTCCACCTGTTCGCATATCTTCACTAGCGACTGGACAAGGCGTACGTTGGAAGAACTCTCAAGCTTCTTCAACTCTCCAGGCAGAATAGTGCTCAAACCCAGATCCCAAGACAAAGCATCGGGCTCAACAGAGCCCGGAAGCTCGCTAAGAAGAGGGACGTTGTCAGGGCGGGGAGTCGCTGCCCGCAAGATGTCCTTAACCTGCTCGAGAATACAACGATCATCTAACAGATGGGGGGAACCCCTCTCGTCGGGGCTAACTGAGGTTTCCTTACACGAAGCAGATATAACGGTCCGGCGACCGGGCCTTGACTCGGTTCGACCTCCAGAAGGTCCGCCAGATTCAAAGGAGGCATTAACAATAGTTATATCATGGAACAAAAAATCAGAAAAATCACGGGACACAGGTTGTGTCATAAAAGGATCTCCGCCAACTGCCCCTGCATCATCTCCCCTTAAGGGTTCACTGACAAGCCGAGCGGCAGAAAGAGAAGAAGAAACGGAGCTATTAGGAACCTCTCCGTGAAAAGCACCCTCAAAGGAAGAAGCACCTGAAGTAACATGTATATTATAAGTCTGTTCCTCATTGGACATATCGCCAAAAGCCACCCGACCAGGGGAAGGCATACTTCCTACTTGAGTGGAAGAAGAAAAGATTGGTTCTGAAAACGATGAGTTTACTACAGAAAAAGGTTCAGAAGGGATAACACGAGTATCAATCACCGACCTAGTTATTGGGGACGAACGAGGAGGCTCCATCGACGGCCCATCTCTTCGAGATTTTTTGGATCTATTATCCCTAGCGCCCTCACGAGAAGGTCGTTTCGAAGTATTGCCGAAAAGATTACTCATGATCGAATTGTTGAAAAGTATAAAGAAAATAACGAGAAAGTTTATCGACTAGCCAAAGAAAAAGTATTCTATTAGAAGAGACGAGTATAACGGTAAATAACAAGTCAAGTTTTTACCTTTCGTATTTATACTACACGAAAAGACGCAACAGGCCTAAAGAAAGGGCGCGAAATACTGAAATATAGCTTTGGAATAAACAAAAGAATTTGAAACGACATACGCATAATGATTACGGCGGAGTTAATGACTTGTCTGAATCATTACATAAGGACACGGAAGGACGCGACTGTCAGAATACGAAAGGTTTATTTCAAAGGGATGAAAAGGTAAAGTTACAATTAAACCTACGGGTAAATAATTACAAAGATTATTTCAAAAGTCAATAAATCATGAAGCCTGGTCGCTATCTGGGCTTTCTGTTCACTACCGACGTTCTCGGTCATGCCAATATCTCCTTCTTCTTCTTCTACGTCTTCTGGATCGATAAAAGTATCATCAAGCTCATCGTTAACATCAGAAGGAGGAATCGGCAATGGTTTTCCGAACTCTTTGACAAGGTGAGCCAAAGGAAAACTCTGATATACGACATCTGGAAGCTCGGAAGGAGAATAAACTTTGCC
Organism: Penstemon barbatus; assembly: GCA_003313485.2. NCBI lineage: Eukaryota > Viridiplantae > Streptophyta > Magnoliopsida > Lamiales > Plantaginaceae > Penstemon > Penstemon barbatus. Next base: position 39,596,313 of record CM064883.1, read on the forward strand.
ATAACGGTTCAACCGAATGTGTGCCGCCTTAAAATACTCCTTTCGACGGTCATCGATCATTTCAAAGGCGACCAACTGATGAACCGCCTTCTTGAAAGTACTCTCCAGAAGAGGACCGACCATCTGATACACCAACGCCGTATGGACAGGAGAGTTAAGGAATTCGCGAATCACTCTTTCATCAGGGTTCCTACCATATCGATCCCTAAGTCCACTAAGAGGGACGTCCTTTTCATACTCCTCTAATGAAGCTTGAAGACTTGATACTTGAGATTCTAGCTCACTAATTCGAGCCGTACTCTGAAACTGGAATTCCTCTAACTTTTTAGCCATTTGATTGGCTTGCTCTTGAGCACGGGAAGTCTCCATAACCCTGTTTATGATCTCTTGGTCTTCGGTCCCCGTAGCATGAGTCTCTACGACAGGAACGGAAGAAGACGTTGAGGGACCAACCTCTGAACCAGAAAACTTACAAAGTAAAGCTTTGTTTTGCTCATCCAGAAACTCACATTGTTGTTTCCAGAGTGCAGTTTCATAAGCGTATGAGGCTAAACAAGTCTTAGTCTGAAAAAGCAAAGGAGTAAAACAAGAAATAAGTTAGCAAGAATATCTTGGAAAGAAAAAAATATCCTATAAAGCAAGCTTAAAAGGAATTTACCTTTTCAGCATAAAGAGAAGCTCGCTGAAATTTCTCCAGAGGATCCTTCCGAAAAAGCTTGTTCAAATCACGAGTAAAAACCCCGGATAAGAGAACACGAGTCGCCTTATCGACCGCATTCTCGCTTTCATCATGGACAAGAGACTCTTTCTCAGAATAACCAGCGGCTCTCTTCCCCTCTAAGTGATCTTCGATCATTTCAACCAAGGTAGGTTTCGGATGATTGTCGCCCCGTAAAGAAAGATCATTGCCAGAACGACCATAATAGCTCCTTTTTCTCCCCACCGGGTTGTCGCTAGGATGAAGCATCGACCAACTACGACATCCACGAATTCCCAAGGATGTTCTAAGCTGAAGGGGGGGATAACCAGGTCCTGTCCCTTGACGAACAGGGGAATCTTGGGAAGAATCTGGAGACTCCTCTCCATTCTCCTCGGACTCATGACTCAACTCCAGCTTTCTCTTCCGAGAAGCTCTCTGCTCGATCGGGATGTTCTCTATAGATTTAGAGGATTTGGACAACACCATTTTTCCCTTTGAAGAATGTCGAGAATTTTCTACCATATGAGCTGAAAAAGAAACCAAAAAGTTAGTTTCTTTATATAGAAGATATCATCATAACACTAAGCTAAAGTGAAATGCTTACCCAGTGATTCCAATGATGAATTGATTGGAAAAGTATGAGCACTCAATCCCGCTTTACGAAGGAAAGCTTCCCCAATCAGAAGAGCACTCTGATATTTGTTTGCACGCATATCGGGGATTTCAGCGATAAACTGAGCATCGTCAGGAATAAATTCACCAGTCGGCAAGCGACCTCCGTATACCCAATTGAAACCATGATCCCACGAGAAGGGTATAGTCGAACCATCCGCCGAACGAAGATGAGGTGGGGGTCGAACAAAGAAAAAGTGAGATTTCCAAAAGGGGTTGCTAGAAACAGGGGCATCAAAGATTGCTCGACTAGGCCTCTGACTAGCGAAGAAATACCCGCGATTAGAAGAACTGGAAATATTGAACCGGAAAAGTTGCGTAAAGTTACGAAAGGAAGGTTTAAACCCTTTCGCGATCATCAAGACAGAAAAGCATACCAGGAAGGCCACATAATTTGGAACTAATTGTGTCAAGGACACACTAAATATTTTCAGGATATCAAGGAAGAGGGGAGACAACGGAAGACGGAGGCCGCTATTGAAGTGAGCCGTGTAAAAGGCGCGACATCCTTCCGATGGAGATGTGACCCTATCAGAAAGGGAATGAAGAATTATCTCGGAACCCTCCGGGAAATATTTGGCATAATTGTTCACAACCTCCGGAAAATTATCCACCGTATAAGCACAAGCTAGGTCCTCAATTGGTTCAGAAATCTGAGGAACAGTACCTTTGCCCTTCTTGGCTCGGGCAGCAACATCCGCATCTGAAAGGATCCGTACCTTAAAAGTATCTTCTACAGGAACGACGAATTCAGAAACTGCAGCTTGTTCGCCCAAAAGATTAGAATGCAACTCCTCCTCGTTATTAGGAGCAACATTCACCCTAGAGGAAGAAAAAGATTTTCTTAAAGAAGCCATGTTTTCAGATTCTCGAAGGATATAAGTCGATAAAAAGGAAAAACTTTATATGATGAACGACTAAGCAAGAAGATGACTGCGAACTATAAAGCAAGAATAAAGGAAAAATGACGAACTCAAAAGTCACTTATTTATACTAAGATGAGAAAAGACGTTTCGAACTCATCACAACTAATCGCATTCCCGCCAAAAACGGAAGGAGATGAAAAGCCTCCTGAATGGACGCGTGGCGATCCGTAATTGGAAGACAAAATGACTATCTATGATGAGTAGCACTCTTTTCCTTACTTAAGATTTTTTCCCACAGGGTTTTTTCTTAAGAAAGGTTTTTAACGAGGCTCCATTCATAGAAGATAAACAGTCGTAAAGAATTATCTACTTCTACGAGCTTCTATTATCTATACGCTCGAAGAAGTGAGGGAGTACTGATGGGGGCTATTTCGCACCTTACATACTGAACGGATCGAGTAAAGAACATAAGATCGATTCGACCAAATCAGACAGTTCGGGATCATCTTATCGACCCGGCCGAATACAGTTCTCTTCGAGTAGAAGACTATACTCCTGACCCAAGAAGGATATTTGGGCCGAGTCCTATTAGGACTATATTTCCTTGTAACGCTAGGTTTAGTATGATATAAATACCTAGTCAATCATTGTATTAAACAACTCTGAATCATAAGGCAAATACGCCATTGAATTCTGCAAAAACTGCACAACTCACTATTATTCAATAAAAAAGAGCTTTCCCCTCATATGTGTGTTATTTCTGCGTTGGTTTGAATATTTACTTTCTGTTCTTATGATATTGCTCTTCCTTGAGATTGATCCATCCTGAATAAAGTAACAGAGCCCTATAATATATATATATTGAAAACCCCCAATATCACAAATTCACTGATTCCTTTAACCCGACGAAATCGGGTTAAATCATTCACCCTTAGTCGTTTTGATCGGCCATAGCAACAGCTTTCGCCTGAGGGTCCTAGCAACAACTTTCACCCTTTAATTTATTTCAATCTAAGGGGCATAGCAACGGCTTTCACCCTTAGTCGTTTTGATTGGCCATAGCAACAACTTTCGCCTGAGGGTCCTAGCAACAGCTTTCACCCTTTAATTTATTTCGATCTAAAGGGCATAGCAACGGCTTTCACCCTTAGTCGTTTTGATCTTGGGTCGTCACCCATTTTATTGATCCAAGGGGCATAGCGATATCTTTCACCCTTATTTGATATTTGATAGATAGAGATATGCCATAATAACTTTGAATATGACAAATTGACAATATCTTTGCGAATAATTTCATTGAATAGTTAATCTTCAAGAACATAAGGAATAAGGAACACAATAGAACAATATCATAATAGACAGGCTAGAAAATGCTAAATAATCTTCATCTTCCATAATATCTTCTTAAATTTATCACATTCCAAGATCGAGGCAAGACTTCCCCATTTGGATGGGCAATCTTGTAAGAACCCTTCTTTCCTACTTCGATCACTACATAAGGCCCATCCCAATTGGGCTGAAGTTTTCCTACATGCTTTGAGAATTCCACCTTTTTAAGCACTAGATCTCCGACTTTAAAGGTTCGGATTCTGACTTTTTGATTGTATGCTTTTTCCATGTTGGATTTCATGGCCTGAATTTTTAGCTTAGCCCAATCCCTTTTGTTGTCTGCATGATCAACTTCCATTTCCCTTAACGATTTATTCTATTCAGAATCATAAAATTCAACTCTTGGTGACGATATCAGATTTTCGACCGGAATAACTGCTTCAGATCCGTACACCAAGCTGAAAGGAGTCTCCCCTGTAGCCGCTTTTACAGTGGTTCTATAAGCCCATAAAACTCCTGAAAGTTCATCGAGCCATTTTCCCTTCCCATCAAATAGCCGCTTTTCTAGAGATCGAACGATCTCTCTATTTACGACCTCTATTTGTCCATTGGCCTGAGGGTGCCCTACCGACGCAAAATTTTGCTGTATCCCGAACTTCTCACACCAATCCATGATCTTTTTGCCAACAAATTGTGTTCCATTGTCGGAGATTAGAACTCTGGGAATTCCGAATCGACAAACAATATTTTTCCACATAAAATTTATAACCTGAAATTGCGTGATCTTGGTCAAGGCTACACACTCGACCCATTTACTGAAATATTCGACAGCGTCCAGTACATAATTCTTGCTTGACCTGGCGGTCGGGAATTGACCGACAATATCGATACCCCATTTATCGAACGGCCAACAAATTGGAATAGAGTGCATCTGCTCAGCTGGCTGATGAATCAAATTCGAATGAATTTGACAATGATGACACTTTTTCACATAATCTACCGAGTCAGAAACAAGAGTTGGCCAATAATATCCAGTCCTCGAGCATTTTAGGGCTAATGCTCGAGCTCCACCATGATTTCCTGCTTCTCCCTCGTGAATTTCTTTTAGAATCATATCATATTGATTTTCAGAAATACACTTCAATAGGATTCCAGAGGAGGATCGTTTGTAGAGCTTGTCATCGATCAGGGTAAATGACGGGGATCGATACTTAATTCTTTTGGCTTCATTTGGGTCTTCTGGCAGCTCTCCTTTCTTTAAATAATTGACGATGGGGTCGATCCAAGAGATTTTTCGTTCGTCAATTTCCATGACATCGATACCAGGGGTGACATCAAGATCGATAGCGGACGAGTTCGATAACAACCATGTAATAATCCTCTCTTTCTTTCCATCCGCTACACCCGTGAATTTTGACAGTAAATCAGCCCCTAGAGTTTCTTCCCTAGGAATAGATTGGATATCGAACTTCTCGAATTGCGAGATAAGACTTTTTGTTTTGTTCAAATATTTTATCATATTGAACTCCTTTGCCTCGTAAGTGCCCTACAACTGCCTATGAACAAGCTGAGAATCCGTCAGTACAGTAATCGATCTTACCTTTGCCTTCAAGGCCATCTCTAGTCCCGCGATCAAAGCTTCGTATTAGGCTTCATTATTTGTAACAACGAAACTCAAAGTAATGGCATAATTCAAATCTTCGCCATTGGGTACTTGAAAATGAACTCCTGCCCCTCCCCCTTCTTTGGTCGAAGAGCCATCCACATGCATCAACCAAACTGGATGTTCGACCTCTGTAAGCATGTTTATCTTTAAATCTTCCGGGCTCTCTGAATTCTTCATACTAGTGGATTCCACTAAGAAGTCGGCGAACACTTGTGCTTTTATTGCTGTTCGTAGCAGGTACTCAATTTCGAATTGTCCCAATTCAATTGCCCATTTGATTAATCTGCCGGAAGTTTCTGGCTTAGACAGAACCTGCCTCAAAGGTTGATTGGTAAAGACAATGATTTTATAAGTCTGAAAGTAGGGCCTCAATCTTCGTGCAGCTACCACCAGTGCAAGTGCGAACTTCTCAATTTCCAGATAGTTCTTCTCGGCACCTTGCAACAATTTGCTCAAATAATAGACCAATTTTTGCACGGATTCTTCTAAGTTTACCAGTACCGAACTAACAGCCTCCTCCGAGACGGCTATGTAGAGGTACAAAGGCTCTCCTTCTGTGGGTCTGACCAGCATAGGAGGTGAAGTTAAGTATTCTTTCAGATCTTCAAAAGCCTTATCGCATTCAGCATCCCACTTGAAGTCCTTCGATTTGCGCAATAGTTTGAAAAATGGCAAACTCTTATCGGCGGATCGAGAGATGAATCTGTTGGGATTTCGTGGGTATAATTGTCAACTACAACGGTGCGGAATTTAAAAATTTTTATATCCACATTCCAGGCATCTTATTAGTACATATGAATAAGGTTGAATTTATTTAAGCATACAAATACAAAAATAAATATAGTGGTAAAATTGCGATTTTACCTCACCACAGGCAAGGTGGTGGTTTCTCCGGTCTTCTTGTCGGATCACTAGAGCACCCCAAGTGTTGTGCCTCTAGAGAAAAGTCCACACCAGCTGGATCTGCAATCACTTCAATCCACAGGCTAAGAACTAGGAAAGAAGCAGTTCAGATTCGAGAGTTGGATTTAGATCCAACTCTAGATGTAGATCGAAAGAAGGAGAGAGGTGCTCGTCACTTCTCCACAACCACGGCGGCGGCGGCTTGGTTGTAGAAGGTGGCGGCGGCCTGTAGAGAGTAGATTAGGGTTTAGTGTTTTTGCTAGGTTAGGATTTTGATTCTCCAAGACTCCTTTTTATAGGAGAGTTCAAACCCTATCCCTAATCTTATCTCTTACCTAATGGGCCATCAGATAAGTCTGGCCCAACCCCTCTATTTAATTAGTCCTTTTAATTAAATAGCCCAAGTCATTTAATTAACCACTTTAATTAAATGGCCCATTTATTTAATTAATACTTTAATTAAATAATCCAATAAATCTAATTAAAGATTTAATTTAATTAATCAGATAAAATCTAATTAATTTTCTCTCTCCAGGAATTAACCCTTTAATTCCTTATCTTGATTTAACTTCTTTAAATCGTTTCGTTCTACAACTGACTATCACAGTTCCAACTTTTGTGTGTGACCCTCTAGGTTCACCATCAATTGGCCGCAGGCTCACATTTCTGTGATTTAATTAATGAACAATTACTTATTTAATTAATCGTTCCGATCAATTAAACTACTTTCAATTGACCACTCCAGAATTAATCTACCATCAATTCAGGAGTACCCACACCTCAAGGTCGATGTCTAGCCACAAGCCCATGAGGCCCAACTTCAGGTGAATTGATTTCAGTGAACCTTAAACCTCTTATAAGTACCATGTACATACGGTCCCTCTAACGACTAATTTCCCGATCGAGACCTATGGTGTGTGAATTGGTCGGCACCTCTAATCATCTCGATTCTGTACTTTCTAATTCAGGATAATACTTCCAGTGTGACTGCTAAATCTGGAAACCCCTTTCCAAATCCGTCACTGACCTTGGATATGGATTTCTCGGAATGCATCATCTAAGAATGTACAGGAAATTCCCTCATCCATTACGATGAGTCGCTAGATCCTATATTGATGCTAACCATCCGCGCATACGACTATACGTACCCAACGTAGGCGCACAATAGACAAGCTATGTGCCCGGCTCCTAAATCAAAGTACGCACACCCGTATACCGAATTCGCCCTAGCATCTCAAGTCTAAGGACTAAATCGTACACTGTTATAAGTCTTGAGAGACATCCCACCACCGATATGCTTTTTACGCACTTCCACAATGGGTCTCTCTGTTCGGGTCGTTCGATGCGTCCGATCCCCTATCGAACCACCTAGTCATATGCACTGACATTAACAATGTCTTGTTCATGAAACAACAACAAATTCACTTTAAGTGAATCGTGCATAATCGTACAAGTCTTGACGATTCATTAGATACCCCGTCTCGATATGAATCTATGACTTGGAACATTTTTGAGATCACGACCTTTGAGACTGTTTCATGATTAATCGCACCCAATACTGAAGTGAATAGTCACTTAGTCATGAGTTATCTCAGGGTTTCAACCAATCGCTTAAATGTATTCGCGAAAGATGAAGATGGCCATTTGTTTATATTATGAATTCTCAATAAAATAAACAGTTCGTATTAATTGATAAATCAAATATTCTTTCAAGATAAAATAATGTTCCCTATTACAAGCTATTTTGTTGGCTTGCAGGGCACTATCCTATCAATCTCCCACTTGCCCTAAAGCCAATCACAAACGTTTCTAAGACCCATCCTTGTCAGATGCTCTTCGAACACCTTTTGCGATAATGGCTTAGTTAGTGGATCAGCTACGTTATCATTTGAGTCGACACGCTCCATTTGAATGTCTCCTCTACCTATGATCTCCCTGATCACATGGTATTTCCTCAATACGTGTTTGGACTTGTGGTGTGATCTCGGCTCTTTCGCTTGAGCAATTGCCCCATTGCTGTCGCTGTAGACTACTATGGGATTTGCAATGCTAGGTACCACATCCAGCTCTTGGATGAAGTTTCTCATCCAAACACTTTCCTTCGCTGCATCTGATGCGGCGATATATTCTGCTTCAGTGGTTGAGTCTGCAGTGGTCGACTGTTTGGAGCTCTTCCAACTCACCGCTGCGCCGTTGAGGCAAAATATATATCCAGAATTGGATTTAAAATCATCCACGTCAGACTGAAAACTCGAATCAGTGAATCCTTCGAGTTTCAATTCTCCACTCCCACCGTAGACCAAGAACATATCCTTAGTCCTTCTCAGGTACTTTAGGATAGCCTTTACGGCGGTCCAGTGTTCCTCCCCTGGATTCGACTGGTAGCGGCTCGTTACACTGAGAGCGTGAGCTACGTCAGGTCTAGTACATAACATTGCATACATTATGCTGCCAATGGCAGATGCATAAGGTATGAGAGACATTCTCTTTCTTTCTTCATCACTCGTAGGGCACATTGATTTAGAAAGATAGATTCCATGTCTCATTGGAAGCAATCCTTTCTTGGATTCTTCCATACTGAATCTTTTCAGTATAGTGTTAATGTACTGGGATTGGGAGAGACCTAACATCTTCTTCGATCTATCTCTATAGATACGTATGCCTAGTACGTAAGATGCGTCTCCCATATCCTTCATGGAAAATTTCGTGGATAACCACGCTTTCGTCTGCGTCAACGTTCTGATATCGTCTCCGATCAACAGAATGTCATCGACATATAACACATTAAATTGTACCGAACTCCCATCGAATTTCTTGTACACACATGACTCATAAACGTTTTTGATGAAGCCATACCCCTTGACTGTCTCATCAAAACGTATGTTCCAGGTTCGGGACGCCTGTTTTAGGCCATAGATTGACCTTTGAAGTTTGCAAACCTTATGCTCACTTCCTTTAGATGTAAAGCCTTTTGGCTGTTGCATATAAATTTCCTTATCAATGTCGCCATTGAGAAATGCGGTCTTTACATCCATTTGTCATATCTTGTAGTCATGCCACGCGGCTATGGCTAATAGTATCCGAATGGATTTAGACATCGCTACTGGCGAGAAGGTTTTCTCATAGTCTATTCCAGGTCTTTGAGAATAACCTTTTGCCACAAGGCGAGCCTTATGAGTTAATACCTCTCCATTCATTCCTAGCTTGCGCTTGAAGATCCACTTGCAGCCTACAGGGATAGATCCCTCAGGTGGATCAACCAAAGTCCATACTTTGTTGGAGTGCATGGAATCCATTTCGGATTGCATGGCCTTCTGCCACGCACCCGAATCTATGTCTGACATAGCTTCCTCGTATGTCCTTGGATCAGTGTCCAATTGATCGTTTTCGTGAATAAAGCCATATCTTTCAGGCTCTTTACAAACTCGATCGGACCTACGAAGTACTGGTGTACTAGATGGTTCAACGGGTTCAGGATCAACTCCCACTGCTTGTGGGGATGGGTCCAATTCCTGGACTTCATCAAGTTCTACGGAGATCCCGCTTCTTTTAGTGAGGAAGTCATCCTCGAAGAAGTGGGCGTGCCTGGACACAAACATCTTTTGTTCCTTAGGTTCGTAGAACAGGTATCCAATGGATTCCTTTGGATACCCCACAAATTTGCACAAACTAGATCTACTATCTAGTTTATCTCCTTTCTTGTTTCTTACATAGGCAGGAGATCCCCATACTCGTAGATATGAGTATATGGGTGCTTTACCAAACCACTCTTGGTATGGCGTCGTCGGCACCGACTTTGAATGTACAATGTTAAGTATCTTCGAAGCAGTTAATAGGGCTTGGCCCCAAAACGAAAAAGGAAGGTCAGCGAAACTCATCATGGAACGAACCATGTCTAACAAAGTTCTGTTCCTTCTCTCAGACACACCATTCAACTGCGGTGTTCTAGGAGGAGTTCGCTGAGAGAGAATTCCATTCTCTACAAGATAATCGAGGAATTCTTGACTTAAGTATTCACCACCTCGATCTGACCGAAGTGCCTTGATACTATGTCCAAGTTGATTCTCAACTTCCATTCGAAACTCTTTGAATTTATCAAAAGCTTCGGACTTATACTTCATCAGGTATACATACCCATAACGACTGAAGTCGTCTGTGAAGGTTATGAAGTATGAGAATCCTCCTCTCGCACTGATACTTAGTGGTCCACAAACATCAGTATGGATTAAATCCAATGTTTGTTTGGTTCGCTCCGGTTTCCCAATAAAAGGCGCCTTGGTCATTTTTCCCTTGAGACAGGATTCGCAAGTTGGGAGATCATCTAGGTTCTTTATTTCAAGAGCCCTAGAGGAGACCAACTTTTGAATTCTACTCTTGGAAATATGTCTAAGCCTAGCGTGCCAAAGTTGTGGATTGTTCTCATCTTGTTTTCTTTTCTTTGATTGAATGTGCATGACATTAGAATTAGCAGGTTCTAAGGAATAAAGACCATCTATCAAAGTACCACAAGCATAAGTAAAACCACCTTTTATTATGCTAAACTTTCCATTAGAAATGGAAAAACAAAAACCATCATTGTCCAAAAGAGGAATAGAAATAATGTTTTTGATAATTGTTGGTACGTACAAACAGTCTTTCAAAACTAAAGAAAAATTTCCTAGGACTAATTCAACGTCTCCTATGGCCTCTACCGCAACCCTAGCTCCGTTTCCAAAGCGCAGGATTCTATCCCCAGGTTTAAGAGGCCTTACTGCTCCCATTACCTGCAAATCATTGCAGATATGAGAACCGGCTGCGGTGTCTAACACCCATGATGCACAATTAATAGAAATATTAACTTCAATAAAGAAAATACCTTTGACCACCTCTTTCAGGTAGACTGGGCAGTTCCTTTTCCAGTGCCCTGCTTTCTTGCAGTGGAAACATTCATCTTCTGGGCTTTTTCTTTTCTTCTCGACAACCTTCTTGGTTGTTTTAGAAGAGATTACTTTCTTCTTCTTTTTCTTGCCCTTCTTAGGCTTTGCAGCCTTGGGTTGCTCAGCAATCATGACAGACTTCTCCCTTTTCAAGGTTGATCCTGCCGTGACCAATAAATTGGTCAGTTCGTGTAGAGCGAGCTCTCTATCTTCCATATTGAAGTTTAGTACGAACTGATCAAATGAGCGCGGCAGAGTATGGAGGAGGAGGTCATTGCGAAGGTCAGCATGCAGGTCTACGTCCAAATTCTCCAGTTTTTCAACCAGATTGATGAAGCGTAAACAGTGATCTTTCACACTTGAACCCTCAGCCATTCTCAGATTGAATAATTCTTTTGTAGTCTTGAACCTTTCGGTCCTAGACTTCTCTCCAAACAACTCTCGGAGATGAAGAATTATGTCAGCAGCATGCAACATCCTTGCATGCTGTTTCTGCAGCTCATTGGTCATTGATGCCAGCATGAGGCAACGAACCTGAATATCATCATCGACCCACCTTTGATGGGTAGCTCGTTCCTCTTCTGAAACCCCTTCCGGAAGTGCCCCAGGCATGGGTGCATCGAGAATGTAACTCCTTTTCTCGGAGTCGAGGACTATCCTCAGATTTCTAAGCCAGTCGACAAAATTTGATCCGTTCAGTTTGTTAGTGTCAAGGATGATAGCTAATGGATTCTTAGACATTTTTGCAGAATTGATCTACAAAAGTATATGATAACGTTTAGCTGACTGATCTATATTAATACTTACAATTAACGATGTTGGACTTGTTATCGAAAAAGTTCTCCCACTATTTTCTCGAAACAATTACCCCTTCAATTGTTCGGGAAATCTAATCTCCTAGTAGGTCTTGACGTCCCAGCAGACATTAATTGCACCCACGACTCGTGGCCATACAATTAACTCCCCAGGTAGGTATACTTTTACCAATTGTGTTCCTCCACAACCTTCAAGCTATTTTGCCTCGGTCTTCGCACTTATCTAGCACTGCTACATCATAAGTGTTACTAATCGTTAAGTCTAACCCATCAATCATGATGAGCAACTGGCCCGGTCGTGAAGTCCCCGTAACTAGTTATCGGTCGATAATCACATCCCGACTAGTCCTCACCCTTGTCGAGTTTAGTTAAAAATAGGAATCAAGGAATTTCGTGTATTGTCCCTTTCTTCGTCTAGGGTGCCAGACTCTGGATCACCTTCAACGATAAGTAGACAACTTACACTAGTCCCTATTGATGGAAGGCTTGGATCTTTAAAACATCATTTTAAATGTACCCAATGTGACTTAATATTATTTTCAAGAGGGGTTTTTCGGGTTTAAGAGTTTGAGGTAACTCTCCTCGAGATCTCACCGTTCCAGTTATGCATTATCTTTTATTTACGATCTAAATATAACTAGCGCGTATCACCATACAAGCTCAGATATAAATACGTAAATAAATACATACACACCTAGCATGCATGCTACCACAGTATGTTTTCGATCGGGAGCCTCCTATGCGGACCACCATCGAGCCAAAGACGATGGTCCTATTGGTCAATCTATTAGGTTTCAAAGAGACCTACTCTATTACACATTTTACCATGCATACATGGCCTTTAGTCTTCTTGGGCTCCCATCTTGCTTGTAACGGGCCTCCATTCTAAACTAATAAAACAGTAAAGCCCTATCTATTACAATGGCTCAAAATGGCCCAAAACTTAAGGCTCGCCGGCCCAATAAAACCAATAAGATGAAAAATAACCAATAACATCTACCCTATGGGTCAAGGCTCGGCGCGATCGAAAACCACGTAAACAATTTCACGTAGAGCAAGAAACAAGCAAAACTTAATTTCTTATTTCTTATCCCATTTTAAAGCTTAAGATTCTAGTTTTAAAACCCCTTCTAAAACAATCTCTAACATCATTTTAAACCCCTTTAAAATGACCCTTTGATTCTCACTTTAAGTCCCTACTAATTATGATAAAATTGACTTTCCGGATTTACTAAACCCTTTTAGTGCACAAAACAGTTTCTGTTTTTCAAGTTTGAAAAATTGCAGTTCGGCCCCTGAATTTTCAAAAATTACACTTTGACCCCTCAACTTTTGAAAATTACAAATTAGCCCCAAAATTTCCAGAATATGCAAATTGGACCAGAAAGTAGAAAATTAACAAAATTTCCAGAAACTTTTGTTTATTGCAAAACAGACCCCAGATTTACGGAAAATAGCAAAAACACCCCTAACCTTTTGTAAATTGCAAAATGGTCCAGATTTTGAAAAATTCCAGAATTTACAATTTGGTCCAGAATTGCAGAAAAACAAAATTTTAATTTCTGTCCAGATTTATAAAAAAATCGTAATTTGCAAATAAGCCCTCCAATTTTCGGAAATTACAATTTAGGCCCAAAAACCGAAAAGTGCAAAAATCCGAACACTCAATTTATCATAACAAGTAAGAATCAAATATCAGAACACAACAAATGCATATAATCACATAATTTGATGCGTTCATGCCTTTTTCATATGTACATAATAAGTTAGGCTCTGATACCACTGTTGGGATTTCGTGGGTATAATTGTCAACTACAACAGTGCGGAATTTAAAAATTTTTATATCCACATCCCAGGCATCTTATTAGTACATATGAATAAGGTTGAATTTATTTAAGCATACAAATACAAAAATAAATATAGTGGTAAAATTGCGATTTTACCTCACCACAGGCAAGGTGGTGGTTTCTCCGGTCTTCTTGTCGGATCACTAGAGCACCCCAAGTGTTGTGCCTCTAGAGAAAAGTCCACACCAGCTGGATCTGCAATCACTTCAATCCACAGGCTAAGAACTAGGAAAGAAGCAGTTCAGATTCGAGAGTTGGATTTAGATCCAACTCTAGATGTAGATCGAAAGAAGGAGAGAGGTGCTCGTCACTTCTCCACAACCACGACGGCGGCGGCTTGGTTGTAGAAGGTGGCGGCGGCTAGGGCTAGTGAGGGAGAGGGGGCGGCGGCTTGTAGAGAGTAGATTAGGGTTTAGTGTTTTTGCTAGGTTAGGATTTTGATTCTCCAAGACTCCTTTTTATAGGAGAGTTCAAACCCTATCCCTAATCTTATCTCTTAGCTAATGGGCCATCAGATAAGTCTGGCCCAACCCCTCTATTTAATTAGTCCTTTTAATTAAATAGCCTAAGTCATTTAATTAACCATTTTAATTAACTGGCCCATTTATTTAATTAATACTCTAATTAAATAATCCAATAAATCTAATTAAATATTTAATTTAATTAATCAGATAAAATCTAATTAATTTTCTCTCTCCAGGAATTAACCCTTTAATTCCTTATCTTGATTTAACTTCTTTAAATCGTTTCGTTCTACAACTGACTATCACAGTTCCAGCTTTTGTGTGTGACCCTCTAGGTTCACCATCAATTGGCCGCAAGCTCACATTTCTGTGATTTAATTAATGAGCAATTAATTATTTAATTAATCGCTCCGATCAATTAAACTACTTTCAATTGACCACTCCAGAATTAATCTACCATCAATTCAGGAGTACCCACACCTCATGGTCGATGTCTAGCCACAAGCCCATGAGGCCCAACTTCAGGTGAATTGATTTCAGTGAACCTTAAACCTCTTATAAGTACCATGTACATACGGTCCCTCTAACGACTAATTTCCCGATCGAGACCTAGGGTGTGTGAATTGGTCGGCACCTCTAATCATCTCGATTCTGTACTTTCTAATTCAGGATAATACTTCCAGTGTGACTGCTAAATCTGGAAACCCCTTTCCAAATCCGTCACTGACCATGGCCATGGATTTCTCGGAATGCATCATCTAAGAATGTACAGGAAATTCCCTCATCCATTACGATGAGTAGGTAGATCCTATATTGATGCTAACCATCCGCGCATACGACTATACGTACCCAACGTAGGCGCACAATGGACAAGCTATGTGCCCGGCTCCTAAATTAAAGTACGCACACACGTATACCGAATTCGCCCTAGCATCTCAAGTCTAAGGACTAAATCGTACACTGTTATAAGTCTTGAGAGACATCCCACCACCGATATGCTTTTTACGCACTTCCACAATGGGTCTCTCTGTTCGGGTCGTTCGATGCGTCCGATCCCCTATCGAACCACATAGTCATATGCACTGACATTAACAATGTCTTGTTCATGAAACAACAACAAATTCACTTTAAGTGAATCATGCATAATCGTACAAGTCTTGACGATTCATTCGATACCCCGTCTCGATATGAATCTATGACTTGGAAAATTTTTGAGATCACGACCTTTGAGACTGTTTCATGATTAATCGCACCCAATACTGAAGTGAATAGTCCCTTAGTCATGAGTGATCTCAGGGTTTCAACCAATCGCTTAAATGTATTCGCGAAAGATGAAGATGGCCATTTGTTTATATTATGAATTCTCAATAAAATAAATAGTTCGTATTAATTGATAAATCAAAGATTCTTTCAAGATAAAATAATGTTCCCTATTACAAGCTATTTTGTTGGCTTGCAGGGCACTATCCTATCAGAATCTATTTAATGAAATGATTTTTCCGATCAGGCTCTGAACATCCGAAAGTCTTCTTGGCGGTTGAAGGTTGGTAATTGCTCGGATCTTTTCCGGGTTTGCTTCGATCCCCTTCTCGTGGACTAGGTATCCAAGGAATTTTCCTGATCGTACCCGGAAAGTGCATTTTGCTGGGTTCGATTTCATTCCATATTTTCTCAGTATTTCAAAGCATCTGCCGAGATGATTTATGTGGTCTTCTTCTGTCATGCTCTTTACTAGCATATCATCCACATAAACTTCCATGATTTCACCTATCAATTCTTTGAACATCATATTTACCAGCCTCTTATAGGTTGCTCCAGCATTTCTAAGGCCGAATGGCATAACTATGAAGCAATACACTCCTTGCTCTGTAATAAACGCGGTCTTGTCCTGATCCTTCTCGTTCATGAAAATCTGGTAAAAACCTTGGAAAGTATCCATCATGCTAAAGAACACAAATCCTGCAGTGGAATCTACCAACATATCAATCTTAGGTAGCGGGTATGGATCCCTCGGGCATAACTTGTTTAAGTCGGTAAAATCATTACACATCCTCCACTTATTCTCCGTTTTTTCGCCCTTGGCGACCAAAACCACATTACACAACCACTCGGTGAACTTGATTTCTCTGATTTGACCAGCGGCCACTAACCTATCGACTTTCGCCTTAATTATTTTATCATTTTCGCGTCCGTGGTTACGCTTCTTTTGTCTCACTGGCTTAGCCTTAGGATCGATATTCAAAGAGTGGGTTATTACTCGCGGATCGATTCATCCGAGCTCCAGGCAAATACATCTACATTCTTTTGCAAGAACTCCAGGAGCATGGACTCCATTCCTTCGCTTAGTTCCGTTCCGATTCTGGTAACCTTCTCCGGGGATCCTGGAACTAATATCACCTTCTAGTGATCGGGTGCCTGTATGCTCATGTCTACATTCTTTCCTTTCTTTTCCTGCAACTTTTCGGTCTCGGGAATTGGTAAGTTCGATGTTGGGCCTGATTCTAGATCAATCAACTTTCTTTTCGCTGGGATTTCGGGCTCCACTTTCTTTTTTATGCTTAAGGATGAGTTATAACATTCCCAAGCCATGTATTGATCGTTTCGCATCTCCCTTACTCCACCATCCGTTGGGAATTTTACCTTTTGATGGTAGGTAGACACTGCTGCTTTGAAGATGTTTAGCGCAGGTCTTCCCAATATAGCGTTATAAGCAAACGGTGTTTCAACCACCAGAAATTTTATCATCCTCGTAACACTTTTGGGTTTTTTTCCGAGAGTCGTGCTTAATAAAATGGTTCCTAATGGAACTATCTCTGATCCTCCGAACCCGACTAGAGGAGTGGCTACTCGATCGAGATGAGGATGTTGAAGATTCATTCGAGCGAGGGCTTCTGAGGAAATAATGTTTGCTGAACTTCCATTGTCCACCAAAACTCTTTTGACCTCGTAATTAGCGATCTTCAATGTCAACACCATGGAAAAATCCGGATCATCCTCACTTGTATCCCAAGTAACATCAGAAGGTCGATCTACATCGCTAAAACTTACGACTTGATTCTCTATGGATGGAAGTTCCAAGGAAAATATTTCCCTCTTGGTAGAAACGGATGCTTTTATTGATCTCATCGTCCTTTTTCTAGCATTATTACTATCCCCTCTTGCTGGTCCGCCTGCGATCACATTTATCACTCCATTCAACTGCTCATCCTCCTGATTCCGAACCTCCTTTCGTTGATTATTAAACCTTTGTGGACCCCTGGATCTAAATCGGCCTTTGTAGTTATTTCCTTTAACAAATTCCTTAAGTTTTCCCTGCACTATTAACTTCCCGATCTCAACTTTCAGTTGATAGCAATTCTCCGTACTGTGTCCACGAGCTCTATGGTATCTGCAGTATTGATCGTATCCCATTGCTCCTGGTCTTTCCTGGGTAATCCTTTGGGCTTAGGGAATTAAATTTCCTTCTTCTAATACAGTTAAAATTTCTTCTTTCGGAATATTTAATTTGGTGAATTGAATTTTTTCAGGCCTGGGGGGCCGGTTCTGGTCGTAAGGTGGGCCGTAGGCATTCGGCCTTTGCACTGGTACCTGCGGCTTATAAGCGTTGACTCGCTGCCATACCGATCCTCTATTCGTCCCTCCGTAGTCGCTTGGTTTTGGTATGGGGGCTCGATCTTGTTTCTTAATAGGTGGGGCTTTGGATTATGTGCATTTTTTAATCTATTCATTTCCTCCTGAATCATATACTTCTCAGCAATCTCCATTATTCGTTCAAAAGACTTTGGTTGCTTCCTCCATATTGCGTTTCCAAATTGGACGCTCCTGGTTAATTCGAACATCAGAGAAGATAAGTATTCGATTTAAGGGGTATCGACTTTCAATAGCTCGATACTAAATCTAGATAACCATTGCCTCAAGGTCTCTCCTTCCCCTTGCTTGACCGTTCCCAAATGGTTTGCCGGCAGTTTAGGTTTTCTCTGGCTCGCAAATTGAAGCTTAAATTTGTCACAAAATTCGTCGAAACAAAATATTGAATTCGGTGGTAATTTTCCAAACCAATCGAGTGCAATCCCTTCATAGGTCGTAACCATAATTTTGCAACAGAAATCTTCTGAATGGCCATATAAATTCATCACGTTAATGAAACTGTTGATATGTTCTCCGGGGTCGGTAGTCCCGTTATACCGTGGTAACCTTGTTGGTACTGTCTCTGTATTCCTGGCCTCGCGTATCTCTTGACAGAATGGTGAACATCGCATGATGCTATTCCCGATCTCTCTATCCCTGATATTTCCTTGGATGATTTCTCTATTTTGGTTGATCTCAGTCCCCCTAACAGCTGTGGCGGCACGGCGGACTTCTATCACCACTTCTTCCCTGTCCAACTTCTTTGCCACCCGCTCCTGCACTATTTTTTCAAGATCAGATTATGTAATTCTTTTGTAGGTCGATTTTGCATTTATAGGATGACTCTCCCCTACCACCGAGTCCTCAAGATCATGTACTGATCGCACCTGATTTTCCGATCGAACATTAGTTTTCGCAGGGCAACTCGAGGCAAGTTTGGCGCGGCTGTATTCGAAATGGCTCGCAAGACACTGTTTTCCTTCTGGATGTTCGAAGAAGGGATCTCTGGTCTCCCGTAAACAGGTGGTTGGTCCACGGGAGATTGGTCAGCCCTTCCGCTATTCAGAAATTCTCTACACATAGTGCCTATGATGGATCTCAAATCAGCAATAGTAGTGTGGATCGGAGCATTGTCCTGGGGAAGAATTGGTGGAACTTCTGGTTGCTGAGCCGCCCTGGACTGACTATCTGGCTCGTTATTAACTGAATTATGAACCCTCGCTGCTTGGGAAGGTTCTCCTCGGTTATATGTATTTCTCCTCGTAGTAGGCATTTTTCGATCTAATACCCAAATAAGGCCCCACGGTGGGCGCCAATTGATCTTACGTGGATTCGTAAATGTGATCGAGCGTACGAATGTGAATGCAATAAGTACTAAACAATGGATGAAAGATCAATGTATGTGTATATTCCGAACGTTGGGGTACAAATTACAAGTAAGGAGGGTCCTATTTGAGCATTATAGGATGCCGTACAAGCTTGAGTGCGAAATACAAATAAAGTGGCCAAGCTAATCTATCCGACCGGTAGCTTCGATTGTGGAGCACCTGGGAAGCGTGTCAGGCGTCATAAATGCAGGCGGTATTTATAGTGAAAAATGGTGAGCTAGCTACTCCATCCACAGGGATACATTTCTCTGGCCCAAAGGCTTGGGCCTGTGATCGGCCCAACAGTAAAACCCGACCATGAATACTTCCTGGATAGTCGGATTGGAAAAGCTGCGATCTGGGCTCGATTTATTTCCGCGAGGTCGGATTCTTCACTCTTCGCCCTTATCTGAGATTCCCAAGGTAGGATCCGAAATACCCCTCATCAATACTCCCCCACTTCTCGAGCGCCAAGTGAAGCTTAAGCTCGAAGAAGTTTAATTCGAGCCTCGTGATGAGCAAATCACTCTGGTATATCTCCGGATATGCCTCGTTAAAAACCTTATTCGGAAAAAAACCCATTGGGATAAAAAACCGAATTAGGGAAAAAGAGTGCACATCTTGGGATCCATATGGCGAATATGCCATGCTGCGAATTTTGATGTTAAAAAGTTTCTTGTCTCGTTTTTTAAATGAATCTTCGGCCATGACGTCTTCTCGCGTCGTTCACCATGAAACACAAAATTTCGTTAGACATAGGGGTCTAAGATGTAAATATTGGGAAGATAGTTTTGAATTCTCTTTGAGGGAGCTCAATCGTCGTAACCATTCGGGGACCGGTTTGCAATTCACCTTTTTTTACCTTTTATATATATGTTATATTGTTGAAAATTACTTTCAGAACCATTTTTACTTGACATCGGAGCGTCGAGATGGCGTGAGCTGTCCTTTTCATTCAACTATATCTGTCTGCAATATCTAGTTCGAGAAATTCAAGGGGCAAGAGCATAGCCAGAGAGGATCCGGATTCCGATCCTGACTTTAAGCTTATCGATGACTTTGAAGAGGGAGAAATCCCTCCCGAGCACGAAGATGCCAATCAGACGGAGGATCTTGAGGAGAATGAGATAGAGAAGCGTAATATTGGTGATGACGTTTTTGTCAGGATATACAGATCTGAAGCTCCTTTAGGACCAGTTGGCCAAAATCGGGCTGAACTTAGCGCAGAACTAACCTCTTGTAGCTTCGTTCAGGAAGACCGCGCTAGTTTGGAGAAAGAGTTCGGAAAATTTTTGCCGGAGGGGTTTTCGATCGTCGTTCCCTCTTATCGTGATCGCGCCACCTCTCCCCCACCTGGGTGCCAAGCTTTTTACGAGAAACAATTTTCGCATGGGTTGCGCATTCCTTTTAATCCTCTGTTAAGAAACATCCTTTCCTATCTCTCTCTATCCCCCGCCCAAATCCTTCCGAACTCTATAGCCTATATTGTCGCATTCCTTTTATTCCTATGTTAAGAAATTTTTTTTGTCATTTAAATTTCTCGTAATAAGTACATACATAAAATAATATGAATTAAAAATTTGAGAATATTTTCTTTTTTTTTTTTTATTTCTCGTGGGTTTAATCCCTTTCGAGGCGCGTCGGACAGATAAAGTGGGAACCTCTTCCAACATGAATTTGAACCTGAGTCCGCTACTTGTTATTTACTAGTCCTTTCCACTAGACCAATCACGTGATGGTAAGAATATTTTCTTTGGATAGGAGTCCAGTAAAAGTAAATATTCCCTTATGACATTATTAAAAAACAGTTTACCCCATGATATAATTTACAATGTCTTTCATTTGGTTTTTATATTTTTACGTGTGCGTGTAGTTCATTTAAAAGTTAATTAAATATGTTGTCAAGATTATATAGTTAAATTGAAAGTTTTCTACATTAAAATGAAATATTAGTCGCTCGAATTTTTATGCGAGTGTGCAATTATAAACACACTCACAATGAAGAATCTAATATGCATGTTTTCATATCGCACATTGAGAGTAAATTTTCCATTAGTTCATTACATGGATAAAAGCATTTAAATTTTCATGTACTACGTAAATATATTCAGACAAAGACCTTTAAATTAAAACTTAATTTTCTTGGCCATTCCGACGGTTTAACCCTCCAATCATGTTTGTGTATCATTATTTTGCCCACGTGCCATAGAATTTCCAGAGCCATTATTGTTACTGTTTAAACCATGGAACATGTTCTGATCATTCCTTTGATTTGGCTGCGTACCCTGGAACATGTTATGAACATTTCCCTGATTTAGCGCCATAGAATTTCCATATCCATAGTAGTTGTTGGTGAACATCCCCTGAAATATATGCCCTAAGTTGTCTTGCATTTGCGGCACCATATAATTTCCAGGTAGCATAACATCTAGAACAACATTTCCAATATTGGGATTGCCTAGGATACCACTCATATGAGTAACAGTGAAAGTAGAGAATTGTTCCCACATAGGATCAACTATATGATCCATTAGATTGGTTACACTAGGACCTTGTTATATGTCAATGAGATTATTTGTCGCACTCGGCCCTGGAATGCCCATTAAATTTGACCCATTTAAGTTACCAGTCATGTTGTCATACAGATAAGATGTATCGAGTCCACTGGAAATTATGGCACCTTCTTGATTCCCCAAATTACTTGGCCCTGGCATATCATCGGTATGACTTGGCAAACCAAAATAATTGGTTCAAACTTGGTTTGGCCTTGCGAAATTGATCTCATCAATTCCAGTACCTGCAGCAGTATTCATTGGATCAGGAGCATATAGGTTCTGATATATATTTGGTATCGGATACGTGTTCGTATTCGAATTCTCCATACTTAAACGATGATTTTCTAGTAGATCATCCATAACTACATTGAAATTATGAGACTTCTCTTCCAAATTAGGTACGTCATTTTTGCTAAGATCATGTACGTCAGGGCAGCACCAATGCCCTTGTGATCGATTTTCAACGATATCTCGATCAACTTCTTTAGCTTTGTTCTGCTCAACTTGTTACTGGGTTTCAATTTTATCTAATTCTTGGATTGGTTGAGTCATATTATTGTTTCTTTGATTAAGGAGGTCGAGGTCTATTTCAGTACTTACTTGGTTTTGATTTCGGCCATGGTATTTGTTAGTAATGGTTTCTATATCAGGGTGGGCATATGAATATGGTTTTCCACTTGGGGAAAAGAAAATAAGAAGAAGTTGGGCACCAAAGAGTGTGGTTATTTCGCTAGCTTTTTAAATAAACCAAAGCGCCTTTTAGAGAACGTAGCCTGAAGGTTATTCTCGTTTTCTATCTTTTCTATCTTTATTTTTTTCCGCCCTTTCCCTTTTCTAGCAGATTTATTTTGGAATGGATTCCATGCAGGTGGGTCGTTATCATCTGCATTCATCTTAAAAAGGGGAGATGGCGGGGGAAAATTAAAAAAGAAGAAGAGATTTGTTATTGATGGTTTAAGCATGAATAAAAAATGGTATTTATAGGTGCAAATGAACATCTTAGGTTAATAGTCAAAGGATGTTGGGGAAATTTCATTAAGTGCGCCAGGTAATTAAGGCAAATTCACAACATTATTGTTTTATTAATACAATAGTTCATTTTATAACATACAGAATAATTGAATAAATACAGCATTTAATTCTATTACTGTAATGAAGAAATGAGCATCTTACATTTTTTACTAAATAAGGATCAGGATGCAATATTTCATAGTTTTGCATGAAAGTTGTGGTTTATTATTCTTTTAATTTACATATATATCATTGTGAATTATATGGTAATTCACATTAAGTTATAAAGTTGTTTTCGCGATACTGCAAATGGACGAAATTTTGCATAGGATTCTCAATTAATACGAGGACCAATAAATAACTTACTAATTAAGACTTTTTTTTCCAAGAATGAGCAATCGGTCCACGTAAACCTCGATATATATATATCATTGCCGGTAAGTATTTATAAATTGAATGATCGGATATCAAACCGTAATAAACAAAACTAATACGGATGGACACGAAGAGTTAACTGATGTGGGATTTGAATTTAAATCTCGAGATACAAAATCGTTATAAACAAAACTATTGCGGATGGACAATAACATGTAATCGATGGGGGATTTGAATCCAAAATTTTGAGAAACAATAATTTGAATTACTTAGCGACACATGACCATATATTAGGTGAAATACTAAAATTCCACATATAGTTTCTAGAAGTCATTTCTATATAAACTAGAAAATTGAATATGTGATAAATTGAAAGAATGAAATAATAGGATATTGAATTTTGGCCAAAGCTATTCGATTCCATCTTTACCTCTCATTTGATTATGAATCCAACTCATGTGTTGGAGAAGAATGTATGCTACCCATGTTGTGTTGCACTACTCAACTCATTTGGGCTGTGCTAGGGATCAGTGTAAGAACGAATGTTTTTTCATTATACGTGATTATGATCCTCCAGGGAACGTCCATAGTAGTTAGCTGGCAAGAACCGTGTTTTATGAATCTTTTATCGAACTTTAAATTTTCTAGTAAAATAAATAAAAATTGTTTAGTTCCGAATTAAATAGGATGTCTTTTAGATTTAATCAAACAACAAACGATCAGGGAGTCCTTTTATTTTATCCTTTGTACTATTCTGTCCGAGCTATATATACACAGTCTAGTAGATAAAAAAAAATCATGAGTATGGAAAATTGAAGTTAAGAAGAAAAAATTATCTGCCCATTAACAAATTCCATGCCTATAACTTTCGATGGGAGAAAATAAACCGTTCAACATAAATTTTCAGTTATATTATGTTGTAGTCACTTTTGGTATGGAAATATTAAACATTCAAGTTGTCAGTTCATGTGGAATATTAAGATTTTACCCAATTTGTGAGGTTCAATTAATTAAATTTTTTTGTCATTTAAATTTCATGTACTAAGTACATACATGAAATAAGATGAATAAAAAATTTGAGAATATTTTCTCAATCTTTTTTTTGGTTTCTCATCGGTTTAATCTCTTTCGGGGCGCGTCGGACACATAAAGTGGGAACCTCTTCCAACATGAATTTGAACCTGAGTCCGCTACTTGTTATTGACTTATCATTTCCACTAGACCAATCACCTGTTGGTAAGAATATTTTCTTTGGATAGGAGTCCAGTAAAAGTAAATATTCCCTTATGACATTATTAAAAAACAGTTTACCCATGATATAATTTACAATGTCTTTCATTTGGATTTTATATTTTTACTTGTGCATGTAAGGTGTTCATTTAAAAGTTAATTAAATATGTTGTCAAGATCATATAGTTAAATTGAAAGTTTTCTACATTAAAATGAAATATTAGTCGCTCCAATTTTTATGCGAGTGTGCAATTATAAACACACTCACAATGAAGAATCTAATATGCCTATTTTCATATCGCACATTGAGAGTAAATTTTCCATTAGTTCATCACATGGATAAAAGCATTTAAATTTTCATGTACTACGTAAATATATTCAGACAAAGACCTTTAAATTAAAACTTAATTTTCTTGGCCATTCCGGCGGTTTAACCCTCCAATCATGTTTGTGTATCATTATTTTGCCCAGGTGCCGTAGAATTTCCAGAGCCATTGTTGTTACTGTTTAAACCATGGAACATGTTCTGATCATTCCCGTGATTTGGCTGCGTACCCTGGAACATGTTATGAACATTTCCCTGATTTAGCGCCATAGAATTTCCATATCCATAGTAGTTGTTGGTGAACATCCCCTGAAATATATTCCCTAAGTTATCTTGCATTTGCGGCACCATATAATTTCCAGGTTGCATAACATCTAGAACAGCATTTCCAATGTTGGGATTGCCTGGGATACCACTCGTAGGAGTAACAGTGAAAGTAGAAAATTGTTCCCACATAGGATCAACTATATGATCCATTAGATTGGTTCCACTAGGACCTTGTGCTATGTCAATGAGATTACTTGTCGCACTCGGCCCTGGAATGCAAATTAAATTTGACCGATTTAAGTTACCAGTCATGTTGTCATACAGATAAGATGTATCGAGTCCACTGGAAATTATGGCACCTTCTTGATTCCCCAAATTACTTGGCCCTGGCATATCATATGTATGACTTGGCAAACCAAAATAATTGGTTCCAACTTGGTTTGGCCTTGCGAAATTGATCTCATCAATTCCAGTACCTGCAGCAGTATTCATTGGATCAGGAGCATATAGGTTCTGGTGTATATTTTTGATAGGATAGTGCCCTTCAAGCCAACACAATAGCTTGTAATAGGAACATTATTTTATCTTGAAATAATCTTTGATTTATCAATTAATACGAACTGTTTATTTTATTAAGAATTCATAATATAAACAAATGGCCATCTTCATCTTTCGCGAACACATTTAAGCGATTGGTTGAAACCCTGAGATCACTCATGACTACGGGACTATTCACTTCAGTATTGGGTGCGATTAATCATGAAACAGTCTCAAAGGTCATGATCTCAAAAATGTTCGAAGTCATAGATTCATATCGAGACGGGGTATCGAATGAATCGTCAAGACTTGTACGATTATGCATGATTCACTTAAAGTGAATTTGTTGTTGTTTCATGAACAAGACATTGTTAATGTCAGTGCATATGACTAGGTGGTTCGATAGGGGATCGGACGTATCGAACGACCCGAACAGAGAGACCCATTGTGGAAGTGCGTAAAAAGCATATCGGTGATGGGATGTCTCTCAAGACTTATAACAGTGTACGATTTAGTCCTTAGACTTGAGATGCTAGGGCAAATTCGGTATACGGTGTGCGTACTTTGATTTAGGAGCCGGGCACATAGCTTGTCCATTGTGCGCCTACGTTGGGTACGTATAGTCGTATGCGCGGATGGTTAGCATCAATATAGGATCTACCGACTCATCGTAATGGATGAGGGAATTTCCTGTACATTCTTAGATGATACATTCCGAGATATCCATGGCCATGGTCAGTGACGGATTCGGAAAAGGGTTTCCAGATTTAGCAGTCACACTAGAAGTATTATCCTGAATTAGAAAGTACAGAATCGAGATGATTAGAGGTGCCGACCAATTCACACACCCTAGGTCTCAATTGGGAAATTAGTCGTTAGAGGGACCGTATGTACATGGTACTTATAAGAGGTTTAAGGTTCACTGAAGTCAATTCACCTGAAGTTGGGCCTCATGGGCTTGTGGCTAGACATCGACCATGAGGTGTGGGTACTCCTGAATTGATGTAGATTAATTCTGGAGTGGTCAATTGAAAGTAGTTTAATTGATCGGAGCAATTAATTAAATAATTAATTGCTCATTAATTAAATCATAGAAATGTGAGCCTGCGGCCAATTGATGGTGAACCTAGAGGGTCACACACAAAAGCTGGAACTGTGATAGTCAGTTGTAGAACGAAATGATTTAAAGGAGTTAAATCAAGGTAAGGAATTAAAGGGTTAATTCATGGAGAGAGAAAATTAATTAGATTTTATCTAATTAAAGTAAATCTTTAAATAGATTTATTGGTTTATTTAATTAAAGTACTAATTAAATAAATGGGCCATTTAATTAAAGTGGATAATTAAATTACTTGGGCTATTTAATTAAAATGACTAATTAAATACAGGGATTGGGCCAAACTTATCTGATGGCCCATTAGCTAAGAGATAAGATTAGGGATAGGGTTTGAAGTCTACTATAAAAGGTAGTCTTGGAGACTTAAAACCCTAATCTAGCAAAACACTAAACCCTAATCTTTCCTCTCCTAGCCGCCGCCCCCTCTTCCTCGTTAGCCCTAGCCGCCGCCGCCTTCTACAACCAAGCCGCCGCCGCCGTGGTTGTGGAGAAGGGACGAGCACCTGTCTCCTTCTTCCGATCTACATCTAGAGTTGGATCTAAGTCCAACTCTCGAATCTGAACTGCTTCTCTCCTAGTTCTCAGCCTGTGGTTTGAAGTGATTGTTGATCCAGCTGGTGTGGACTATTCTCTAGAGGCACAACACTTGGGGTGCTCTAGTGATCCGAAAAGAAGACCGGAGAAACCACCACCTTGCCTGTGGTGAGGTAAAATTGCAATTTTACCACTATATTTATTTTTGTATTTATATGCTTAAATAAATTCAACCTTATTCATATGTACTAATAAGTTGCCTGGGACGTGGATATAAAAATTTTAAATTCCGCACCGTTGTAGTTGACAATTATACCCACGAAATCCCAACAGTGGTATCAGAGCCTAACTTATTATGTACATATGAAAAAGGCATGAACGCATCAAATTATGTGATTATATGTATTTGTTGTGTTCTGATATTTGATTCTTACTTGTTATGATAAATTGAGTGTTCGTATTTTTGAACTTTTCGGTTTTTGGGCCTAAAATGTAATTTCCAAAAATTGGAGGACTAATTTGCAAATTACGATTTTTATAAATCTGGACAGAAATTAAAATTTTGTTTTTCTGCAATTCTGGACCAAACTGTAAATTCTGGAATTTTTCAAAATCCGGACCATTTTGCAATTTACGAAAGGTTAGGGGTGTTTTTTGCTATTTTCCATAAATCTGGGGTCTATTTTGCAATAAACAAAAGTTTCTGGAAATTTTGTTAATTTTCTGCTTCTGGTCCAATTTGCATATTCTTGAAATTTTGTGGCTGATTTGTAATTTCCAAAAGTTGAGGGGTCAAAGTGTAATTTTTGAAAATTCAGGGGCCGAACTGCAATTTTTCAAACTTGACAAACAGAAACTGTTTTGTGCACTAAAAGGGTTTAGTAAATCCTGAAAGTCAATATTATCATAATTAGTAGGGACTTAAAGTGAGAATCAAAGGGTCATTTTAAAGGAGGTTTAAAATGATGTTAGAGATTGTTTTAGAAGGGGTTTTAAAACTAGAATCTTAAGTTTTAAAGGGCTGTTAAGAATAAGAAATAAGAAAATGGTTTTGCTTGTTTCTTGCTCTACGTGAAACTGTTTACGTGGTTTTCGATCGCGCCGAGCCTTGACCCTTAGGGTAGATGTGATTGGTTATTTTAATCTTATTGGTTTTATTGGGCCTGCGAGCCTTAAGTTTTGGGCCACTTTGAGCCATTGTAATAGATAGGGCTTTACTGTTTTATTAGTTTAGAATGGAGGCCCGTTACAAGCAAGGTGGGAGCCCAAGAAGACTAAAGGCCATGTATGCATGGTAAAATGTGTAATAGAGTAGGTCTCTTTGAAACCTAATAGATTGATCAATAGGACCATCGTCTGTGGCTCGATGGTGGTCCGCATAGGAGGCTCCCGATCGAAAACATACTGTGGAAGCATGCATGCTAGGTGTGTATGTGTTTATTTACGTATTTATATCTGAGCTTGTATGGTGATGCGCGCTAGTTATATTTAGATCGTAAATGAAAGATAATGCATAACTGGAACGGTGAGATCTCGAGGAGAGTTACCTCAAACTCTTAAACCCGAAAAACCCCTCTTGAAAATAATATTAAGTCACATTGGGTACAATTAAAATGATGTTTTAAAGATCCAAGCCTTCCATCAATAGGGACTAGTGTAAGTTGTCTACTTATCGTTTAAGGTGATCCAGAGTCTGGCACCCTAGACGAAGAAAGGGACAATACACGAAATTCCTTGATTCCTATTTTTAACTAAACTCGACAAGGGTGAGGACTGGTCGAGATGTGATTATCGACCGATAACTAGTTAAGGGGACTTCACGACCGGGCCAGTTGCTCATCATGATTGATGGGTTAGACTTAACGATTAGTAACACTTATGATGTAGCAGTGCTAGATAAGTGCGAAGACCGAGGCAAAATAGCTTGAAGGTTGTGGAGGAACACAATTGGTAAAAGTATACCTACCTGGGGAGTTAATTGTATGGCCACGAGTCGTGGGTGCAACTAATGTCTGCTGGGACGTCAAGACCTACTAGGATATTAGATTTCCCGAACAATTGAAGGGGTAATTGTTTCGAGAAAATAGTGGGAGAACTTTTTCGATAACAAGTCCAACATCGTTAATTATAAGTATTAATATAGATCAGTTAGCTAAACGTTATCATTTACTTTTGTAGAACAATTCTGCAAAAATGTCTAAGAATCCATTAGCTATCATCCTTGACACTAACAAACTGAACGGATCAAATTTCGTCGACTGGCTTACAAATCTGAGGATAGTCCTCGACTACGAGAAAAGGAGTTACATTCTCGATGCACCCATGCCTGGTGCACTTCCGGAAGGGGTTTCTCGATGCACCCATTCTCAAAGGTGGGTCGATGATGATATTCAGGTTCGTTGCCTCAAGCTGGCATCAATGACCAATGAGCTGCAGAAACAACATGCAAAGATGTTGCATGTTGCTGACATAATTCTTCATCTCCGAGAGCTATTTGGAGAGAAGTCTAGGACCGAAAGGTTCAAGACTACAAAAGAATTATTCAATCTGAGAAAGGCTGAGGGTTCAAGTGTGAAGGATCACTGTTTGCGCTTCATTAATCTAGTTGAAAAACTAGAGAACTTGGACGTAGACCTGCACGCTGATCTCTCCACTAACCCTCTCCTCCATACTCTGCCGCGCTCATTTGATCAGTTCGTGTTGAACTTCAATATGGAAGATAGAGAGCTCGCTCTACACGAACTGACCAATTTATTGGTCACGATAGAATCAACCTTGAAAAGGGAGAAGTCTGTCATGATTGCTGAGCAACCCAAGGCTGCAAAGCCTAAGAAGGGCAAGAAAAAGAAGAAGAAAGTAATCTCTTCTAAAACAACCAAGAAGGTTGTCGAGAAGAAAAGAAAAAGCCCAGAAGATGAATGTTTCCACTGCAAGAAAGCAAGGCACTGGAAAAGGAACTGCCCAGACTACCTGAAAGAGGTGGTCAAAGGTATTTTCTTTATTGAAGTTAATATTTCTATTAATTGTGCATCATGGGTGTTAGACACCGCAGCCGGTTCTCATATCTGCAATGATTTGCAGGTAATGGGAGCAGTAAGGCCTCTTAAACCTGGGGATAGAATCCTGCGCTTTGGAAATGGAGCTAGGGTTGCGGCAGAGGCCATAGGAGACGTTGAATTAGTCCTAGGAAATTTTTCTTTGGTTTTGAAAGACTGTTTGTACGTACCAACTGTTGGGTTTTCGTGGGTATAATTGTCAACTACAACGGTGCGGAATTTAAAATTTTTATACACCACAACCCAGGGTTCTTATTAGCACATATAAATAAGTATGAATTCATTTCAGCACAGATACTAAAACGAAAAGTTGGTAAAATAACATTTTACCTCACCACAGGCAAAGGTGGTGGTTTCTCCGGTCTTCTTTTGGGTCACTAGAGCACCCCAAATGTTGTGCCTCTAGAGAATAGTCCACACCGGCTGGATCTGCAATCACTTTAATCCTCAGGCTCAGAACTAGGAGAAAAGCAGCTCAGATTCAAGAGTTGGATTTGGATCCAACTCTAGATGCAGAACGGAAGAGGGAGAGAGTTGCTGCACGGCCGATCTACAACGGCGGCGGCACCTCTTATAAGTACCATGTACATACGGTCCCTCTAACGACTAATTTCCCGAAAGAGACCTAGGGTGTGTGAATTGGTCGGCACCTCTAATAATCTCGATTCTGTACTTTCTAATTCAGGATAATACTTCCAGTGTGACTGCTAAATCTGGAAACCCCTTTCCAAATCCGTCACTGACCATGGCCATGGATTTCTCGGAATGTATAATCGAAGAATGTACAGGAAATTCCCTCATCCATTACAATGAGTCGGTAGATCCTATATTGATGCTAACCATCCGCGCATACGACTATACATACCCAACGTAGGCGCACAATGGACAGGCTATGTGCCCGGCTCCTAAATCAAAGTATGCACACCCGTATACTGAATTCGCCCTAGCACCTCAAGTCTAAGGACTAAATCGTACACTGTTATAAGTCTTGAGAGACATCCCACCACCGATATGCTTTTTAAGCACTTCCACAATGGGTCTCTCTGTTCGGGTCGTTCGATGCGTCCGATCTCCTATCGAACCACCTAGTCATATGCACTGACATTAACAATGTCTTGTTCATGAAACGACAACAAATTCACTTTTAGTGAATCATGCATAATCCTACAAGTCTTAACGATTCATTCGATACCCCGTCTCGATATGAATCTATGACTTGGAACATTTTTGAGATCACGACCTTTGAGACTGTTTCATGATTAATCGCACCCAATACTGAAGTGAATAGTCCCGTAGTCATGAGTGATCTCAGGGTTTCAACCAATCGCTTAAATGTGTTCGCGAAAGATGAAGATGGCCATTTGTTTATATTATGAATTCTCAATAAAATAAACAGTTCGTATTAATTGATAAATCAAAGATTCTTTCAAGATAAAATAATGTTCCTATTACAAGCTACTTTGTTGGCTTGCAGGGCACTATCCTATCAATCTCCCACTTGCCCTAAAGCCAATCACAAACGTTTCTAAGACCCATCCTTGTCAGATGCTCTTCGAACACCTTTTGCGATAATGGCTTAGTTAGTGGATCAGCTACGTTATCCTTTGAGTCGACATGCTCCATTTGAATGTCTCATCTACCTATGATCTCCCTGGTCACATGGTATTTCCTCAATACGTGTTTGGATTTGTGGTGTGATCTCGGCTTCTTCGCTTGAGCAATTGCCCCATTGTTGTCACAGAAGACTACTATGGGATTTGCAATGCTAGGTACCACATCCAGCTCTTGGATGAAGTTTCTTATCCAAACACTTTCCTTTGCTGCATCTGATGCGGCAATATATTCTGCTTCAGTGGTTGAGTCTGCAGTGGTCGACTGTTTGGAGCTCTTCCAACTCACCGCTGCGCCGTTGAGGCAAAATATATATCCAGAATTGGATTTAAAATCATCCACGTCAGACTGAAAACTCGAATCAGTGAATCCTTCGAGTTTTAATTCTCCACTCCCACCGTAGACCAAGAACATATCCTTAGTCCTTCTCAGGTACTTTAGGATAGCCTTTACGGCGGTCCAGTGTTCCTCCCCTGGATTCGACTGGTAGCGGCTCGTTACACTGAGAGCGTGAGCTACGTCAGGTCTAGTACATAACATTGCATACATTATGCTGCCAATGGCAGATGCATAAGGTATGAGAGACATTCTCTTTCTTTCTTCATCACTCGTAGGGCACATTGATTTAGAAAGATAGATTCCATGTCTCATTGGAAGCAATCCTTTCTTGGATTCTTCCATACTGAATCTCTTCAGTATAGTGTTAATGTACTGGGATTGGGAGAGACCTAACATCTTCTTCGATCTATCTCTATAGATACGTATGCCTAGTACGTAAGATGCGTCTCCCATATCCTTCGTGGAGAATTGCGTGGACAACCACGCTTTTGTCTGCGTCAACGTTCTGATATCGTCTCCGATCAACAGAATGTCATCGACATATAACACAATAAATTGTACCGAACTCCCATCGAATTTCTTGTACACACATGACTCATAAACGTTCTTGATGAAGCCATACCCCTTGACTGTCTCATCAAAACGTATGTTCCAGGTTCGGGATGCCTGTTTTAGGCCATAGATTGACCTTTGAAGTTTGCAAACCTTATGCTCACTTCCTTTAGATGTAAAGCCTTTTGGCTGTTGCATATAGATTTCCTTATCAATGTCGCCATTGATAAAGGAGGTCTTTACATCCATTTGCCATATCTCGTAGTCATACCACGCGGCTATGGCTAATAGTATCCGAATGGGTTTAGACATCGCTACTGGCGAGAAGGTTTCCTCATAGTCTATACCAGGCCTTTGAGAATAACCTTTTGCCACGAGGTGAGCCTTATGAGTTAAGACCTCTCCATTCATTCCTAGCTTGCGCTTGAAGATCCACTTGCAGCCTACAGGGATGGTTCCCTCAGGTGGATCAACCAAAGTCCATACTTTGTTGGAATGCATGGAATCCATTTCGGATTGCATGGCTTCCTGCCACGCACCCGAATCTATGTCTGACATAGCTTCTTCGTATGTCCTTGGATCAGTGTCCAATTGATCGTTTTCGTGAATAAAGCCATACCTTTCAGGCTCTCTACGAACTCGATCGGACCTACGAAGTACTGGTGTACTAGATGGTTCAACGGGTTCAGGATCAACTCCCACTGTTTGTGGGGATGGGTCCAGTTCCTGGACTTCATCAAGTTCTACGGATATCCCGCTTCTTTTAGTGAGGAAGTCATCCTCCAAGAAGTGGGCGTTCCTGGACACAAACATCTTTTGTTCCTTAGGTTCGTAGAACAGGTATCCAATGGATTCCTTTGGATACCCCACAAATTTGCACAAACTAGATCTACTCTCTAGTTTATCTCCTTTCTTGTTTCTTACATAGGCAGGAGATCCCCATACTCGTAGATATGAGTATATGGGTGCCTTACCAAACCACTCTTGGTATGGCGTCGTCGGCACTGACTTTGAAGGTACAATGTTAAGTATCTTCGAAGCAGTTAATAGGGCTTGGCCCCAAAATGAAAAAGGAAGGTCAGCGAAACTCATCATGGAACGAACCATGTCTAACAAAGTTCTGTTCCTTCTCTCAGACACACCATTCAACTGCGGTGTTCTAGGAGGAGTTCGCTGAGAGAGAATTCCATTCTCCACAAGATAATCGAGGAATTCTTGACTTAAGTATTCACCACCTCGATCCGACCGAAGTGCCTTGATACTATGTCCAAGTTGATTCTCAACTTCCATTCGAAACTCTTTGAATTTATCAAAAGCTTCGGACTTATACTTCATCAGGTAATTATACCCATAACGACTAAAGTCGTCTGTGAAGGTTATGAAGTATGAGAATCCTCCTCTCGCACTGATACTCAGTGGTCCACAAACATCAGTATGGATTAAATCCAAGGTTCGTTTGGTTCGCTCCGGTTTCCCAGTAAAAGGCGCTTTGGTCATTTTTCCCTTGAGACAGGATTCGCAAGTTGGGAGATCATCTAGGTTCTTTATTTCAAGAGCCCTAGAAGAGACCAACTTTTGAATTCTACTCTTGGAAATATGTCCAAGCCTAGCGTGCCAAAGTTGTGGATTGTTTTCATCTTGTTTTCTTTTCTTTGATTGAATGTGCATGACATTAGAATTAGCAGGTTCTAAGGAATAAAGACCATCTATCAAAGTACCACAAGCATAAGTAAAACCACCTTTTATTATGCTAAAACTTCCATTTGAAATGGAAAAACAAAAACCATCATTATCCAACAAAGGAATAGAAATAATGTTTTTGATAATTGTCGGTACGTACAAACAGTCTTTCAAAACCAAAGAAAAATTCCCTATAACTAATTCAACGTCTCCTATGGCCTCTGCCGCAACCCTAGCTCCGTTTCCAAAGCGCAGGATTCTATCCCCGGGTTTAAGAGGCCTTACTGCTCCCATCACCTGCAAATCATTGCAGATATGAGAACCGGCTGCGGTGTCTAACACCCAAGATGCACAGTTAATAGAAATATTAACTTCAATAAAGAAAATACCTTTGACCGCCTCTTTCAGGTAGTCTGGGCAGTTCCTTTTCCAGTGCCCTGCTTTCTTGCAGTGGAAACATTCATCTTCTGGGCTTTTTCTTTTCTTCTCGACAACCTTCTTGGTTGTTTTAGAAGAGATTACTTTCTTCTTCTTTTTCCTGCCCTTCTTAGGCTTTGCAGCCTTGGGTTGCTCAGCAATCATGACAGACTTCTCCCTTTTCAGGGTTGATTCTGCCGTGACCAATAAATTGGTCAGTTCGTGTAGAGCGTGTGCTCTATCTTCCATGTTGTAGTTCAACACGAACTGATCAAATGAGCGCGGCAGAGTATGGAGGAGCAGGTCAGTGGAGAGATCAGCGTGCAGGTCTACCTCCAAGTTCTCCAGTTTTTCAACCAGATTAATGAAGCGTAAACAGTGATCCTTCACACTTGAACCCTCAGCCATTCTCAGATTGAATAATTCTTTTGTAGTCTTGAACCTTTCGGTCCTAGACTTCTCTCCAAATAGCTCTCGGAGATGAAGAATTATGTCAGCAGCATGCAACATCCTTGCATGCTGTTTCTGCAGCTCATTGGTCATTGATGCCAGCATGAGGCAACGAAACTGAATATCATCGTCGACCCACCTTTGATGGGTAGCTCGTTCCTCTTCCGAAACCCCTTCCGGAAGTGCACCAGGCATGGGTGCATCGAGAATGTAACCCCTTTTCTCGGAGTCGAGGACTATCCTCAGATTTCTAAGCCAGTCGATAAAATTTGATCCGTTCAGTTTGTTAGAGTCAAGGATGATAGCTAATGGATTCTTAGACATTTTGCAGAATTGATCTACAAAAGTAAATGATAACGTTTAGCTGACTGATCTATATTAATACTTATAATTAACGATGTTGGACTTGTTATCGAAAAAGTTCTCCCACTATTTTCTCGAAACAATTACCCCTTTAATTGTTCGGGAAATCTAATCTCCTAGTAGGTCTTGACGTCCCAGCAGACATTAATTG
Source organism: Penstemon barbatus (assembly GCA_003313485.2). NCBI lineage: Eukaryota > Viridiplantae > Streptophyta > Magnoliopsida > Lamiales > Plantaginaceae > Penstemon > Penstemon barbatus. Next base: position 39,632,055 of record CM064883.1, read on the forward strand.
CACCCACGACTCGTGGCCATACAATTAACTCCCCAGGTAGGTATACTTTTACCAATTGTGTTCCTCCACAACCTTCAAGCTATTTTGCCTCGGTCTTCGCACTTATCTAGCACTGCTACATCATAAGTGGTACTAATCGTTAAGTCTAACCCATCAATCATGATGAGCAACTGGCCCGGTCGTGAAGTCCCCGTAACTAGTTATCGGTCGATAATCACATCCCGACCAGTCCCCACCCTTGTCTAGTTTAGTTAAAAACGAGAATCAAGGAATTTCGTGCATTGTCCCTTTCTTCGCCTAGGGTGCCAGACTCTGGATCACCTTCAACGATAAGTAGACAACATACACTAGTCCCTATTGATGGAAGGCTTGGATCCTTAAAACATCATTTTAAATGTACCCAATATGACTTAATATTATTTTCAAGAGGGGATTTTCGGGTTTAAGAGTTTGAGGTAACTCTCCTCGAGATCTCACCGTTCCAGTTATGCATTATCTTTTATTTACGATCTAATTATAACTAGCGCGCATCACCATACAAGCTCAGATATAAATACGTAAATAAATACATACACACCTAGCATGCATGCTACCACAGTATGTTTTCGGTCAGGAGCCTCCTATGCGGACCACCATCGAGCCAAAGACGATGGTCCTATTGGTCAATCTATTAGGTTTCAAAGAGACCTACTCTATTACACATTTTACCATGCATACATGGCCTTTAGTCTTCATGGACTCCCACCTTGCTTGTAACGGGCCTCCATTCTAAACTAATAAAACAGTAAAGCCCTATCTATTACAATGGCTCAAAGTGGCCCAAAACTTAAGGCTCGCAGGCCCAATAAAACCAATAAGATAAAAATAACCAATCACATCTACCCTAAGGGTCAAGGCTCGGCGCGATCAAAAACCACGTAAACAATTTCACGTAGAGCAAGAAACAAGCAAAAACCCCTTTTTCTTATTTCTAATTATGTTTTAAAACAGCCTACTAAAACATTTATATTCTAGTTTTAAAACCCCTTCTAAAACAATCCATAACATCGCTACTGGCGAGAAGGTTTCATCATAGTCTATACCAGGCCTTTGAGAATAACCTTTTGCCACGAGGCGAGCCTTATGAGTTAAGACCTCTCCATTCATTCCTAGCTTGCGCTTGAAGATCCACTTGCAGCCTACAGGGATGGTTCCCTCAGGTGGATCAACCAAAGTCCATACTTTGTTGGAATGCATGGAATCCATTTCGGATTGCATGGCTTCCTGCCACGCACCCGAATCTATGTCTGACATAGCTTCTTCGTATGTCCTTGGATCAGTGTCCAATTGATCGTTTTCGTGAATAAAGCCATACCTTTCAGGCTCTCTATGAACTCGATCGGACCTACGAAGTACTGGTGTACTAGATGGTTCAACGGGTTCAGGATCAACTCCCACTGTTTGTGGGGATGGGTCCAGTTCCTGGACTTCATCAAGTTCTACGGATATCCCGCTTCTTTTAGTGAGGAAGTCATCCTCCAAGAAGTGGGCGTTCCTGGACACAAACATCTTTTGTTCCTTAGGTTCGTAGAACAAGTATCCAATGGATTCCTTTGGATACCCCACAAATTTGCACAAACTAGATCTACTCTCTAGTTTATCTCCTTTCTTGTTTCTTACATAGGCAGGAGATCCCCATACTCGTAGATATGAGTATATGGGTGCCTTACCAAACCACTCTTGGTATGGCGTCGTCGGCACTGACTTTGAAGGTACAATGTTAAGTATCTTCGAAGCAGTTAATAGGGCTTGGCCCCAAAACGAAAAAGGAAGGTCAGCGAAACTCATCATGGAACGAACCATGTCTAACAAAGTTCTGTTCCTTCTCTCAGACACACCATTCAACTGCGGTGTTCTAGGAGGAGTTCGCTGAGAGAGAATTCCATTCTCCACAAGATAATCGAGGAATTCTTGACTTAAGTATTCACCACCTCGATCCGACCGAAGTGCCTTGATACTATGTCCAAGTTGATTCTCAACTTCCATTCGAAACTCTTTGAATTTATCAAAAGCTTCGGACTTATACTTCATCAGGTAATTATACCCATAACGACTAAAGTCGTCTGTGAAGGTTATGAAGTATGAGAATCCTCCTCTCGCACTGATACTCAGTGGTCCACAAACATCAGTATGGATTAAATCCAAGGTTCGTTTGGTTCGCTCCGGTTTCCCAGTAAAAGGCGCTTTGGTCATTTTTCCCTTGAGACAGGATTCGCAAGTTGGGAGATCATCTAGGTTCTTTATTTCAAGAGCCCTAGAAGAGACCAACTTTTGAATTCTACTCTTGGAAATATGTCCAAGCCTAGCGTGCCAAAGTTGTGGATTGTTTTCATCTTGTTTTCTTTTCTTTGATTGAATGTGCATGACATTAGAATTAGCAGGTTCTAAGGAATAAAGACCATCTATCAAAGTACCACAAGCATAAGTAAAACCACCTTTTATTATGCTAAAACTTCCATTTGAAATGGAAAAACAAAAACCATCATTATCCAACAAAGGAATAGAAATAATGTTTTTGATAATTGTCGGTACGTACAAACAGTCTTTCAAAACCAAAGAAAAATTCCCTATAACTAATTCAACGTCTCCTATGGCCTCTGCCGCAACCCTAGCTCCGTTTCCAAAGCGCAGGATTCTATCCCCGGGTTTAAGAGGCCTTACTGCTCCCATCACCTGCAAATCATTGCAGATATGAGAACCGGCTGCGGTGTCTAACACCCAAGATGCACAGTTAATAGAAATATTAACTTCAATAAAGAAAATACGTTTGACCGCCTCTTTCAGGTAGTCTGGGCAGTTCCTTTTCCAGTGCCCTGCTTTCTTGCAGTGGAAACATTCATCTTCTGGGCTTTTTCTTTTCTTCTCGACAACCTTCTTGGTTGTTTTAGAAGAGATTACTTTCTTCTTCTTTTTCCTGCCCTTCTTAGGCTTTGCAGCCTTGGGTTGCTCAGCAATCATGACAGACTTCTCCCTTTTCAGGGTTGATTCTGCCGTGACCAATAAATTGGTCAGTTCGTGTAGAGCGTGTGCTCTATCTTCCATGTTGTAGTTCAACACGAACTGATCAAATGAGCGCGGCAGAGTATGGAGGAGCAGGTCAGTGGAGAGATCAGCGTGCAGGTCTACCTCCAAGTTCTCCAGTTTTTCAACCAGATTAAGGAAGCGTAAACAGTGATCCTTCACACTTGAACCCTCAGCCATTCTCAGATTGAATAATTCTTTTGTAGTCTTGAACCTTTCGGTCCTAGACTTCTCTCCAAATAGCTCTCGGAGATGAAGAATTATGTCAGCAGCATGCAACATCCTTGCATGCTGTTTCTGCAGCTCATTGGTCATTGATGCCAGCATGAGGCAACGAAACTGAATATCATCGTCGACCCACCTTTGATGGGTAGCTCGTTCCTCTTCCGAAACCCCTTCCGGAAGTGCACCAGGCATGGGTGCATCGAGAATGTAACCCCTTTTCTCGGAGTCGAGGACTATCCTCAGATTTCTAAGCCAGTCGATAAAATTTGATCCGTTCAGTTTGTTAGAGTCAAGGATGATAGCTAATGGATTCTTAGACATTTTGCAGAATTGATCTACAAAAGTAAATGATAACGTTTAGCTGACTGATCTATATTAATACTTATAATTAACGATGTTGGACTTGTTATCGAAAAAGTTCTCCCACTATTTTCTCGAAACAATTACCCCTTTAATTGTTCGGGAAATCTAATCTCCTAGTAGGTCTTGACGTCCCAGCAGACATTAATTGCACCCACGACTCGTGGCCATACAATTAACTCCCCAGGTAGGTATACTTTTACCAATTGTGTTCCTCCACAACCTTCAAGCTATTTTGCCTCGGTCTTCGCACTTATCTAGCACTGCTACATCATAAGTGGTACTAATCGTTAAGTCTAACCCATCAATCATGATGAGCAACTGGCCCGGTCGTGAAGTCCCCGTAACTAGTTATCGGTCGATAATCACATCCCGACCAGTCCCCACCCTTGTCTAGTTTAGTTAAAAACGAGAATCAAGGAATTTCGTGCATTGTCCCTTTCTTCGCCTAGGGTGCCAGACTCTGGATCACCTTCAACGATAAGTAGACAACATACACTAGTCCCTATTGATGGAAGGCTTGGATCCTTAAAACATCATTTTAAATGTACCCAATATGACTTAATATTATTTTCAAGAGGGGATTTTAGGGTTTAAGAGTTTGAGGTAACTCTCCTCGAGATCTCACCGTTCCAGTTATGCATTATCTTTTATTTACGATCTAATTATAACTAGCGCGCATCACCATACAAGCTCAGATATAAATACGTAAATAAATACATACACACCTAGCATGCATGCTACCACAGTATGTTTTCGATCGGGAGCCTCCTATGCGGACCACCATCGAGCCAAAGACGATGGTCCTATTGGTCAATCTATTAGGTTTCAAAGAGACCTACTCTATTACACATTTTACCATGCATACATGGCCTTTAGTCTTCATGGACTCCCACCTTGCTTGTAACGGGCCTCCATTCTAAACTAATAAAACAGTAAAGCCCTATCTATTACAATGGCTCAAAGTGGCCCAAAACTTAAGACTCGCAGGCCCAATAAAACCAATAAGATAAAAATAACCAATCACATCTACCCTAAGGGTCAAGGCTCGGCGCGATCAAAAACCACGTAAACAATTTCACGTAGAGCAAGAAACAAGCAAAAACCCCTTTTTCTTATTTCTAATTATGTTTTAAAACAGCCTATTAAAACATTTATATTCTAGTTTTAAAACCCCTTCTAAAACAATCCATAACATCATTTTAAATCTCCTTTAAAATGACCCTTTGATTCTCACTTTAAGTCCCTACTAATTATGATAAAATTGACTTTCCGGATTTACTAAACACCTTTAGTGCACAAAACAGTTTCTGTTTTTCAAGTTTGAAAAATTGCAGTTCGGCCCCTGAATTTTCGAAAATTACACTTTGACCCCTCAACTTTTGGAAATTACAAAATAGCCCCAAAATTTCAGAATACGCAAATTGGACCAGAAAGCAGAAAATTGATAAAATTTCCAGAAACTTTTGTTTATTGCAAAACAGACCCCAGTTTTACGGAAAATGGCAAAAACACCCCTAACCTTTCGTAAATTGCAAAATGACCCAAAATTTGAAAAATTTCAGAATTTACAATTTGGTCCAGAATTGCATAAAAACAAAATTTCAATTTCTGTCCAGATTTATAAAAAATCGCAATTTGCAAACAAGCCCTCCAATTTTCGGAAATTACATTTTAGGCCCAAAAACCGAAAAGTGCAAAAATCCGAACACTCAATTTATCATAACAAGCAAGAATCAAATACCAGAACACAGCAATCATATATAAAACACATAAATTGATGCGTTCATGCCTTATTTATATGCGCACAATAAGTTAGGCTCTGATACCACTGTTGGGTTTTCGTGGGTATAATTGTCAACTACAACGGTGCGGAATTTAAAATTTTTATACACCACAACCCAGGGTTCTTATTAGCACATATAAATAAGTATGAATTCATTTCAGCACAAATACTAAAATGAAAAGCTGGTAAAATTAACATTTTACCTCACCACAGGCAAAGGTGGTGGTTTCTCCGGTCTTCTTTTGGGTCACTAGAGCACCCCAAATGTTGTGCCTCTAGAGAATAGTCCACACCGGCTGGATCTGCAATCACTTTAATCCTCAGGCTCAGAACTAGGGGAAAAGCAGCTCAGATTCAAGAGTTGGATTTGGATCCAACTCTAGATGCAGAACGGAAGAGGGAGAGATGGAGCTACACGGCCGATCTACAACCAAGGGGCGGCGGCGGCTATGGTTGCTAGGCGGCGGCGGCTAGGGTTTCTTGGGGAGGGGCGGCGGCTAGTGAGGGAGAGAAGATTAGGGTTTTTCCTTTTTGCTTGCTTAGGGTTTTGATGCTTGAAGACTCCTATTTATAGGAGAGTTCAAACCCTATCCCTAATCTTATCTCCTAGCTAATGGGCTATCAGATAAGTCTGGCCCAATCCCTCTCTATTTAATTATTCCTTTAATTAAATAGCCCAAGTCATTTAATTAACCACTTTAATCAAATGGCCCATTTATTTAATTAACACTTTAATTAAATAATCCAATAAATCTAATTAAAGATTCAATTTAATTAATTAGATAAATCTAATTAATTTCTCTCCAGGAATTATTCCTTTAATTCCTTATCTTGATTTAACTACTTTAAATCATTTCGTTCTGCCACTGACTATCACAGTTCCAGCTTTTGTGTGTGACCCTCTAGGTTCACCATCAATTGGCCGCAGGCTCACATTTCTGTGATTTAATTAGTGAGCAATTAATTATTTAATTAATTGCTCCGATCAATCAAACTACTTTCAATTGACCACTCCAGAATTAATCCATTATTAATTCAGGAGTACCCACACCCCATGGTCGATGTCTAGCCACAAGCCCATGAGGCCCAACTTCAGGTGAATTGACTTTAGTGAACCTTAAACCTCTTATAAGTACCATGTACATACGGTCCCTCTAACGACTAAGTTCCCGATCGAGACCTAGGGTGTGTGAATTGGTCGGCACCTCTAATCATCTCGATTCTGTACTTTCTAATTCAGGATAATACTTCCAGTGTGACTGCTAAATCTGGAAACCCCTTTCCAAATCCGTCACTGACCATGGCCATGGATTTCTCGGAATGTATAATCGAAGAATGTACAGGAAATTCCCTCATCCATTACAATGAGTCGGTAGATCCTATATTGATGCTAACCATCCGCGCATACGACTATACATACCCAACGTAGGCGCACAATGGACAGGCTATGTGCCCGGCTCCTAAATCAAAGTATGCACACCCGTATACCGAATTCGCCCTAGCACCTCAAGTCTAAGGACTAAATCGTACACTGTTATAAGTCTTGAGAGACATCCCACCACCGATATGCTTTTCAAGCACTTCCACAATGGGTCTCTCTGTTCGGGTCGTTCGATGCGTCCGATCCCCTATCGAACCACCTAGTCATATGCACTGACATTAACAATGTCTTGTTCATGAAACGACAACAAATTCACTTTTAGTGAATCATGCATAATCCTACAAGTCTTAACGATTCATTCGATACCCCGTCTCGATATGAATCTATGACTTGGAACATTTTTGAGATCACGACCTTTGAGACTGTTTCATGATTAATCGCACCCAATACTGAAGTGAATAATCCCGTAGTCATGAGTGATCTCAGGGTTTCAACCAATCGCTTAAATGTGTTCGCGAAAGATGAAGATGGCCATTTGTTTATATTATGAATTCTCAATAAAATAAACAGTTCGTATTAATTGATAAATCAAAGATTCTGTCAAGATAAAATAATGTTCCTATTACAAGCTACTTTGTTGGCTTGCAGGGCACTATCCTATCAGAACCTAGATGATCTCCCAACTTGTGAGTCCTGTCTCATGGGAAAAATGACCAAGGCGCCTTTTACTGGGAAACCGGAGCGAACCAAACAAACCTTGGATTTAATCCATACTGATGTTTGTGGACCACTGAGTATCAGTGCGAGAGGAGGATTCTCATACATCATAACCTTCACAGACGACTTCAGTCGTTATGGGTATGTATACCTGATGAAGTATAAGTCCGAAGCTTTTGATAAATTCAAAGAGTTTCGAATGGAAGTTGAGAATCAACTTGGACATAGTATCAAGGCACTTCGGTCGGATCGAGGTGGTGAATACTTAAGTCAAGAATTCCTCGATTATCTTGTAGAAAATGGAATTCTCTCTCCGCGAACTCCTCCTAGAACACCGCAGTTGAATGGTGTGTCTGAGAGAAGGAACAAAACTTTGTTAGACATGGTTCGTTCCATGATGAGTTTCGCTGACCTTCCTTTTTCGTTTTGGGGCAAAGCCCTATTAACTGCTTCGAAGATACTTAACAGTGTACCTTCAAAGTCAGTGTCGACGACGCCATACCAAGAGTGGTTTGGTAAAGCACACATATACTCATATTTACGAGTATGGGGATCTCCTGCCTATGTAAGAAACAAGAACGGAGATAAACTAGATAGTAGATCTAGTTTGTGCAAATTTTTGGGGTATCCAAAGGAATCCATTGGATACCTGTTCTACGAACCTGAGGAACAAAAGATGTTTGTGTCCAGGAACGCCCACTTTTTGGAGGATGACTTCCTTACTAAAAGAAGCGGGATATCAGTAGAACTTGATGAAGTCCAGGAAGCGGACCCATCCCCACAAACAGTGGGAGTTGATCCTGAACCCGTTGAACCATCTAGTACACCAGTACTTCGTAGGTCCGATCGAGTTCGTAGAGAGCCTGAGAGGTATGGCTTTATTCACGAAAACGATCAATTGGACACTGATGAGGGGTATTTCGGATTCCTTTCTCCATCCAGCATGAGAGCTCGGAAAAGCAACTATCTCGACCAAGGGAGATCGAACGGGATAGGATAGATGGCTACAGGTCCAAAGTTACTGTTGGGCCGAGCCCTGATCCAAGGTTATGGGCCGAGAAATACAGACCTGCGGGTGGATCACCTAAACCCTACCTTCAGCTATAAATACCCCACGCATTTATGACGACGACACAACTTCCCAGGGTGCTCCCTACTCGAAGCTACCGCTCGGAATTTAGGCCTAGGACCTTTATATGTAATTCGCCCTCTAGCTTTGTACGGCATTCAATAGGGCTCGAATAGGACTCTGATTCATTGTATTCTTGTAACCTTGTAATTGAACTACTTGAATACAATAATATTGATCTTCTATATTTATTATTAAGCGTTTGATCGACCACACCACGCACGAACTTCACGTACGAAATTCGGTAAGATCAATTGGCGCCCACCGAGGGGCCTTATTCGAGTCTTAGATCGAAATATGCCTACTACGAGGAGAAATACGTACAATAGAGGAGAGCCTTCCCATGCAGTGGGAGCACAAAATTCTGTCAACAATGAGCCCGATAATCTGTCACGCGCAGCCCAACAACAACCAGAAGTACCGCCTGCGGTTCCTCAAGATAACATTCCGATACACACGACCATGGGTGACATGAACATGGGTGACATGAACAGCAGGGAATTCATGAACAGCGGAAGGGCAGATCAATCGCCTGTCGACCAACCAGGAGTTCAGGCAAGACCGGAGCTACCCTCCTCGAACTTACAGAAGGATAACAGTGTGTCGCATGCTCCACCAACACATCCGCATCGAGCTGCGCCCTCGAAAGTCTACGTCCGATCTGAAAATCCAGCTGCGCGAGCAAATGATGTGGAGGATTCCGTCGTGGGAGAGAGTCATACAGCCGGTGCCGTAGTGAGAAACAAATCAACCTATAAAAGAATTACCGAATCGGAATTGGAAAAGATAGTACAGGAAAGGGTGGCCAAAAAATTGGAGGAGCAAGATAATCTGATTGAGATCCCCTTCAATAATCAGACCACAAGGCGAGCGGGGAACGCACTAGTTGGAGAGAGCTTGCGAGATAGGGAGATCTCGAATAATATCATGCGTTGCTCACCTTTCTGTCGAGAGATACGCGAAGCACGAAACACGGAAACAGTACCAACCAGGCTGCCACGGTATAACGGGACTACCGACCCCGGAGAACACATTAACAGTTTCGTTAATGTGATGAACTTATATGGTCATTCGGAGGATTTCTGTTGCAAGATCATGGTCACTACTTTCGAAGGAATTGCCCTTGACTGGTTCGGGAAATTGCCTCCAAACTCTATCTTTTCTTTTGAAGAATTCTGCGATAAGCTAAAACATCAGTTTGCCAGCCAGAGGAAACCGAGGCTGCCAGCAAATCACTTGGGCACTATGAAGCAATTGGAAGGAGAGACATTGAGGCAATGGTTAGCAAGGTTCAGTATTGAGCTTTTGAAGGTAGATACCCCACAGATCGAGTATCTATCCTCCCTGATGTTCGAACTGACTAAGAGCACCCAGTTCGGAAATGCTTTATGTAGAAAACAACCCAAGTCTTTCGAGCGGATAATGGAAATAGCTGAAAAATATATGATACAGGAGGAAATGAATAAATTAAAGAGTTCGCATATCGACAAATCTCTCCTCAGCAAAAAACTAGATCGGGCCCCGATCCCAAAACCGGGTGATTATGGGGGATCGAATAAAGGATCCGTCTGGCAACGAATCAACACCTATAAGCCACACGTGCCGCCTCAGGCACCGAATTCCTATGGACCTCCCTATGATCGGAACCGGGCCCCGAGACCGGGCAAAATTCAATTTACTGAACTTAACAGTTCGAAGGAAGAAGTGTTGACTGTATTAGAAGAAGGGAATTTGATTCCGGAGGCCCAAAGGATCACGCAGGCAAGGCCTGGTGCACCCGGATATGACCAATACTGTCGATATCATCGAACCCGAGGGCATAGTACTGAAAATTGTTACCAGTTGAAAGTTGAGATAGAGAAATTAATAGCACAAGGAAAACTAAAAGAGTTTGTCAAAAACGGCAACTATAGCAATCGTTATAGATCTCGTAGCCCGAGAAAGTTCAACACTCAGCAGAGACAGGTTAGAAACCAAGCGGAAGAACAGTTGAACGGAGTAATAAACATGATAGCTGGCGGACCCGCTGGGGGAGATAGCAGGAATGCTAGGAAAAGAACCTTGAGGTCGATTAGGGCAGGAGTCTCCACGAAAAAGGAAATTTTATCCTTGTAATTTTCGTCAATGGAGAACCAAGTCATCAGTTTTACAGAGGCAGATCGACCTGCTGATGTTCATTGGGATACAAATGAGGACGATCCAGACTTTTCTATGGTATTGACACTGAAGATTGCGAACTTCGAGGTCAAAAGAGTATTGGTTGATAACGGGAGCTCGGCAAATATAATTTCTTCAGAAGCGCTTACAAGAATGAATCTCGGCCATCCTCGTTTAGATAAAGTAACCACCCCACTGGTTGGATTCGGGGGATCGGAGATCGTTCCACTTGGAACCATACTTTTGAGTACCACCCTGGGACTCAAGCCGAAGAACGTCACAAGAATGATCAAATTTTTAGTGGTAGACACACCATTTGCTTACAATGCCATCCTGGGAAGACCAGCTTTGAATACTTTTAAGGCTGTCGTATCAACTTATCACCAGAAGGTTAAGTTTCCGACCGAAGGAGGAGTAGGAGAGATGAGGAACGATCAGTACATGGCTTGGGAGTGTTATAATTCATCTCTAACTATCAAGGAGAAAGTAGAGCCTGAGCTCCCTGTTAAAAGAAAGCTAAATGAATCGATTCCTAACTCCGAGTTTCCGATTCCCGATAATGAAAGGCTACAAGGAAAGAAAGGAAGAACCGTGGACATGAGTGTACAGGCACCCGACCACAAAAAGGTGAATTTGGTACCTGAATCTCCAGAAAAATTCACGAAAATAGGAACGGAGCTAAGCAGCGGCATGGAAGCAAAACTCATCGGATTCCTACAGGAAAATGTGGATGTCTTCGCTTGGAGTTCGGACGACATAGTAGGAATCGACCCGCGTGTGATAACTCATTCATTAAATATCGATCCAAAGGCCAAACCGGTAAGGCAGAAGAAGCGCAATCACGGTCGTGAAAAGGACAAAATAATCAATGCGGAGGTCGATAGATTGTTGGCTGCGGGGTAAATCAAGGAAATAAAATTCACAGAATGGTTATGCAACGTGGTCTTAGTCTCCAAGGGCGAAAAGGTCGAAAACAAATGGAGAATGTGCAACGATTTCACCGACTTGAACAAATTATGTCCAAGAGACCCTTACCCATTGCCCCGAATCGACATGCTCGTGGACTCCACCGCGGGGTTCGTGTTATTCAGCATGATGGATGCTTTTCAAGGCTTCTACCAAATCTTCATGAATGAGAAAGATCAGGATAAAACGGCGTTTATTACCGAACGGGGAGTGTACTGCTTCATCGTTATGCCCTTTGGGTTAAGGAACGCTGGTGCAACTTATCAGAGGTTGGTTAATATGATGTTCAAAGAACTAATAGGAGAAATCATGGAAGTATATGTGGATGACATGCTCGTAAAGAGCATGACCGAGGAGGATCATATCGATCACCTTGATAGATGTTTCCAAATCTTGAGGAGATATGGAATGAAGCTAAATCCGGCTAAATGTACTTTCGGTGTACGGTCAGGAAAGTTCCTAGGGTACTTAGTTCACGAGAGGGGAATTGAAGCAAACCCTGAAAAAATCCGAGCGATCACTGACCTTAATCCGCCAAGGAAGCTTTCCGACGTTCAAAGCCTGATTGGAAAAATTATCTCATTGAATAGATTTATATCCAGATCTGCTGACAAGAGTCTACCTTTCTTCAAACTCTTACGTAAATCTAAAACTTTCGAATGGAGCGTAGAGTGTGATAAGGCATTCGAGGAGCTGAAGGCGTACTTAACCTCACCTCCAATGCTAGCAAAACCATCTGAAGGGGAACCTTTGTATTTGTACATAGCCGTATCAGAAGAGGCCATCAGCTCGGTTTTGGTCAAACTGGATAAGGCCGAGCATAAACCAGTGTACTACTTGAGTAAATTGTTGCAAGGCGCAGAGAAGAACTATATGGAAGTCGAGAAATTCGCACTGGCCCTAGTGGTGGCCGCCCGAAGGTTGAGGCCTTATTTTCAAACATACAAGATCATTGTTTTAACTAATCAACATTTGAGACAGGTCCTCTCGAAGCCAGAGGCTTCTGGCAGGTTAATAAAGTGGGCGATCGAACTCAGCCAGTTCGAGATCGAATATCAACCGCGTATCGCCGTGAAAGCTCAGGTTCTAGCTGACTTTGTGCTCGAATCAACCGGCATATCAAAAGCGAATGAAGGAGCATCCTCGGAATTAAGTTTGATCGAAGAAATCAGCGACCGAGCTTGGTTGATGCATGTGGATGGCTCATCAACCAAGGAAGGAGGCGGAGCTGGAATTCATTTCCAAGGGCCCGACGATGAGGATCTAAGTTACGCGATAACCTTGGATTTCGTCGTCACCAACAACGAGGCCGAATATGAGGCACTAATCGCCGGATTAGAAATGGCCATTAAGGCAAAGGTAAAATCAATTGTTGTGTTAACTGATTCAGAGCTTGTTCATAGGCAGGTGAAGGGTACATACGAGGCCAGAGAGTTCAATATGATAAAATATTTGAACAAAACAAAGGAGTTAATCTCCAAATTCGATAAGTTCGACATTCAACCTATACCAAGAGAGGAGAATCTTTGGGCTGACATATTGTCAAAGTTCACGGGACCGGTCGACGGAAAAACTGAAAGATCCATCACTTGGCTGCTATCAAATATGTCCGCCATCGAGTTAGATGCAGCCCCGGAGATCGATATCATGGAAATCGAAGAGCCAAGCAAATCGTGGAGCGATTCTCTTATCGCCTATTTAAAGGAAGGAAAACTTCCGGAAGACACGAATGAGGCTCGGAGAATCAAATATAGAGCGCCGTCATTTACTTTGATAAATGATCAACTTTACAAGAGATCCTCTTCGGGAGTTCTATTAAAATGTGTCCTCGAAACTCATTATGGTTCTATCCTAAAGGAGATTCATGAGGGGGAAGCAGGAAATCATTGTGGTGCTCGTGCATTAGCTCTTAAGTGCTCAAGGTCTGGATATTATTGGCCTACTCTTTTTTCTGACTCAGTAGAATATGTAAAAAAATGCCATCACTGTCAGATCCACTCGAACTTGATTCATCAGCCAGCCGAGCATATGCATTCTATTCCCATTTGTTGGCCTTTTGATAAATGGGGCGTTGATATTGTTGGACCTTTCCCAATAGCTCGAACAAGAAAGAACTATGTACTTGTGGCAGTAGAGTATTTCAGTAAATGGATCGAATGTGTCGCCTTGACCAATATAACCCAGTTTCAAGTTATAAATTTCCTATGGAAGAATATTATCTGCAGATTCGGAATTCCCAGGGTTTTGATATCCGATAACGGAACACAGTTTGCCGGAAAGAGAATTACGGATTGGTGTGAAAAGTTCGGAATACAACAGAATTTCGCATCGGTAGGACACCCTCAAGCTAACAGACAAACTGAAGTTGCAAATCGAGAGATTGTTCGATCTCTTGAAAAGCGCTTATCGGAGGCAAAAGGAAAGTGGCTAGATGAATTACCTGGAGTTTTATGGGCCAATAGAACTACGGTTAAAGCTGCAACCGGAGAGACTCCATTCAGTTTGGTTTATGGGTCGGAGGCTGTAATCCCAGTGGAAAATCTTATTCCTTCGCCTAGGGTCGAATTTTACGATCCTAAAGAAAATCAGGCTCTAAGGGAAATGGAAGTCGACCATGCGGATAGCCGACGGGACCGCGGAAAATTAAAAATTCAAGCCGCCAAAGCCAGCATGGAGAAATCGTATAATCGAAATGTGAGAGTTCGATCTTTTAAAGTAGGTGATCTCGTGCTTAAAAAGGTGGAAGTATCAAAGCACGTCGGGAAACTTCAGCCCAATTGGAATGGCCCTTTCGTAATCGTTGAGATAGGGAAGAAGGGATCTTACAAGATTGCATATCCCAATGGAGAAACCCTACCCAGAGCATGGAATGCAGTTAACTTGAGAAGATATTATGGAAGATAAAGTAGCAATTCTTAATCAGTCATCTAGTTTGGTTGGATCTATTATTTCCTCAGTAAAAAAGAATGTATCTGTCGCGAAAGCTTATTTCGACTGAATTATCTCTTTAATGAATATCCGTTTTCCTTCAGAGTTATTATTTGTTCTGTTATTTATGATATTGCCGATCTCTTTAATTCGCTCGTCCGTTATCGACCTCTCCTTAGATCGAAAATTATCAAAAAAGGGTGAAAGCCTCTGCTATGACCCTCGGGCTAAAAATGCTCTGAAACGACTAAGGGTGAAAGCCGTTGCTATGCCCCTTAGATCGAAAATTATCAAAAAGGGTGAAAGCCTCTGCTATGACCCTCGGGCTAAAATTGCTCTGAAACGACTAAGGGTGAAAGCCGTTGCTATGCCCCTTAGATCGAAAATTATCAAAAAGGGTGAAAGCCTCTGCTATGACCCTCGGGCTAAAAATGCTCTGAAACGACTAAGGGTGAAAGCCGTTGCTATGCCCCTTAGATCGAAAATTATCAAAAAGGGTGAAAGCCTCTGCTATGACCCTCGGGCTAAAAATGCTCTGAAACGACTAAGGGTGAAAGCCGTTGCTATGCCACTTAGATCGAAAATTATCAAAAAGGGTGAAAGCCTCTGCTATGACCCTCGGGCTAAAAATGCTCTAAAACGACTAAGGGTGAAAGCCGTTGCTATGCCCCTTAGATCGAAAATTATCAAAAAGGGTGAAAGCCTCTGCTATGACCCTCGGGCTAAAAATGCTCTGAAACGACTAAGGGTGAAAGCCGTTGCTATGCCCCTTAGATCGAAAATTATCAAAAAGGGTGAAAGCCTCTGCTATGACCCTCGGGCTAAAAATGCTCTGAAACGACTAAGGGTGAAAGCCGTTGCTATGCCCCTTAGATCGAAAATTATCAAAAAGGGTGAAAGCCTCTGCTATGACCCTCGGGCTAAAAATGCTCTGAAACGACTAAGGGTGAAAGCCGTTGCTATGCCCCTTAGATCGAAAATTATCAAAAAGGGTGAAAGCCTCTGCTATGACCCTCGGGCTAAAAATGCTCTGAAACGACTAAGGGTGAAAGCCGTTGCTATGCCCCTTAGATCGAAAATTATCAAAAAGGGTGAAAGCCTCTGCTATGACCCTCGGGCTAAAATTGCTCTGAAACGACTAAGGGTGGAAGCCGTTGCTACGCCCCTTAGATCGAATTTAGTAATCGAGAATCAAATCGAAATTATATCCCATATCTACTGCGCAATTACAAATCAAGGATATTATATGAATCAGAGGAGCGTATCCTTTCAAGCTCGAAGAATACTCATAATTCATAAAAAATTAACGACGATATTATCGTTACAAGGCAAAGTAAAAGTATTTCTTATTAAAAAGAGTATACATTCAAATGGTTACAAACAAGTCCTGGGAATACCGGGTTGAAATACAAGTCCAAATTGAAATGAAATTACATTTATTCCCAGCTAACTACGAGACCAATGAAAACTTCTCGTAGTCTCGAGGAACAGTTTATTGAAATACAACGGCTTATTGATATCGTTACAACAAAGTAATATAACTAAACATTCTCGGTAAGAAATTTTCGAACTTCGGCACTACGATCAGCATATCCGCGAGCATATGCCTCTTTCTCGCGAAGATTGAAATTCTTCCTTTCAAATTCGCGAGCATCTTTTAGCCTTTTTAACTCCAAGCTCAGATTTTCCGGAAGATTTCAGCCACAAACTCGGATCTCTTCACTTTTCTCGCAAGACAACTTCTCTTTGAAAAATCTATTGGCTTCCAAGGCCCGATCCAGCTCAGCCTTTTTCCGGGCCAGCTCAAGGGTAACACTAGTTCGTTGCTCGACCTAGCGTTTCGCCAACGAATAAAGCACAGAATAACATTCGCCAACCTGTGAGAAAGCACGATAAGACAAAAACAGAAAAATCCGCAAACACATGATACGGTGATTAGAATTACCTGGGCGAGAAACTCAGATCCAGAGTGAAACAGAAACGAGGAGTAGTCTCCACCCGATAAAATTGACTCGGAAAGAGAAATGTCAGCCCGAACTAAACTCAGATCGGACTTTCCTCGAAAAACCTTATCAGCGCGAGCAACGTCTCGGCCGATCGGGAAGACCTCATCCGCAAAAGAGACTTTTTTAGCCTTTTTATAGGCGCTCCTATTTCTCAAACAAGAGGAGGGAACGAAATCGGAGGAGCTACCTTTTCCACACAAAGCCTGGTCGAAGGAAAATCTAGACATAGCAGGAGCGTGCCTTTTTCTCTTCAAGACGCTACCCTTATCGGGTAGGGATGATGTTGTAGAAGGAAATAAGGGAATTTTCGGATTATGGTTCATTTCTCTAACAGTTGATATATTTCCAAGTAACAATAGATCCAAGAAAAAGAAGAAGTAGTTCCTTAATCAATAAGTTCGAGAAGCCCGAACTCGCGTAAATCCTCCTAAGCTTCGATCGTCAGAAGGGAAGAAATATTATTAAGATAGGCTATCATAAGCCTATGTATTTATAAGGAATGCAGGTTACTCAGAAAGAAAAGAAAGGTAGGCCATAGACGAGTTATCTTTTCCCAAGAAAAGATTCGGTGGCGTAACCAAAAACGTAAGGATGACGCAAAAAATATTTCATATTTAATTCATACCAACATCACATCGAGAATAACTCCAGGAACAAAATACAAATTAAGGAAGAATGGCTATTACAATCTAATTAAAAAAAAAAAAAAAAAGGAAAAAAAGGGATGTCTATTACATTGAAAGAACCCTCAATCACTAGAATCCTCAGAGTCGGAATTGTCATTCGACCTCGCCTTCTCATTTCTGCTCCCTGAACCATTCCCCGAGCTCTCAGAATCTTCACTACTTGAACTAGTCTTTTCTTCGCCACCATCATCCTGACCACCGGAGGTCGATCCTTCCAGTTTGGTAGAACTGTTACCCTGTTCTCCACGAGTGCTGGAATCGCCTTCGATGTCCACATCTTGATCGTCAAATTGCGCTTCGAGAACGTCGGGATTGGACATGGGAACTCCGAACTCTTCGAGAAAGGAGAAAAACTCATGATTCTTGAAGTCTGAAATCTTGGGAGGAAGAGAACTGGGCCTGTAATCTTTCCCATAAATATTTTTAAAAGGGTCCAAAAACTTAAGATATTTCTCGATGGAACCAGCAAGTTGTCCGGCCCAGATAAGCTGTTGAACCCCCTTATAGTGGAAGGATTGGTTTATTTGCCCGGACCTCAAGCGAACCAGGGCATCCAAAATCGGAGATTTCAAAAATTCTCTTATGGCTGGAAATCTGGCCTCTTGACGGCCTCGCTCATAAGATCGTTCGACTGATGCTTTGGCCTGTTCGAGCTCTAACTTTAACTTCTCCACCTCCCCTTCTGAAGCTTTCATAGCTTCCAACTCTTTCTTGTTCTGTTCGAGCTTTGTTTCGGTTTCAGACAACCTGGCTCTAATCTCCTCTAGTTGGCTGGTTTTGGCAGCCTCATCCTTCAGAACATTGTACAGACCTTTATGTGCTGCTTGGGATTCTTCATCCAGTACGGCCGCTCGAAGAGCGTTTTGAATAAATAGATCACCGGCCTGCAAAGGAAAAGATATGAAACATGGCGCGAGGACTAAAAAAAAAAAAAAAAAAAGGAAAAGAAGGAAGAAGTGTTAAGATTTTTTTTAGAACAATACCCTTTGATGAGCTTCGGCATAGTCGCCTATTATCTCGAAGCCCGGCTTAGTAAAAGATTGAATGATGTAATCCTTGAACCTCCCCGCCAGAAACATCCGAAGGGATTTGTCTACCGTATGCTCACCCCCAGGGCCTAGGTCGGATTCGACTGTTCCATCCTCGGGATATCCTGCTGCCCTGGGTCCTTGCAGGTGATTTTCGATAAAGTCGGCCAGATCCGGCTCGGAGCAACCAGGCCGACAAGGAATCGGATCCTGTCCTCGACCAAAAGGTTTAATTCGCCTGAATGACTCCGAAGCATTGCTACTTCTTTTGCGAGCCATCCTAACCTGCAGAATTTCCTTAGCTTGATCCTCCATCAATGTATAGCGGCTATACCCCGCATCACTCGGATTAGAAGAGCCGGTCGGGAAAATAGATCGAATAACAGCAGAAGCATGGGGATCGGAAGTCCCCTCTGCCTCGACCCGAAAACGGGAGGCTCCTGCATCAGTAACCTGGGGAATGACCATCAAGGTATTAGCAGCCCCCGCAGCCACAGCTCGGGTTTTAGACTTTTTCGCCTTCCGAGATGTTTTTGATACTTGAGGACGAGGTCGTCCTTTGCTACCCGAAGGCCTGGATCTGGCTGGGAGTCAACTCGAAGGCCTCCAGAATTTTTTCTATCAAAGGAGGAAAGGGGATACGAAGGCCGTAATGAAATTGTTTGGAGTAAAAAGCCTGACAACCAGGAGGAGGACTGGTAACCCGCTGGTCGGAAGAAGGAAGGACAATCGAAAAACCAGTGCCAAGATATGGTCCAAACTCATCTTGCAAACCCCCTAGATCTTCTTCCTTATAAGAACAAACTATCTCGTCAGCCCTCTCCTCCGTCCTATTCAGACCCGCGCTGGTCGAAGGTTCCTCCCAGTCAAAAATGGTAACCACGGCATTTCTGCTCAGTCTAATTTTCTTTTGCTCATTTTCCCCTAAAGACAGATCCCCATCCTCCTCGGGTCCATCGTCGGAAACGGTCGCCCCGCTAGAACTCTCATCTTCACTATCTTCTGAGTTAGAGTTAGATTCCCGCTCATCCCCGCCGGACTCGGAAGTCGAATTTGAGTCCTGCGCATTCTCGACCTCGGATGAACGAGTTGCTATAAATTCCTTTTCCTCTCGATCATCAGCAAAATTTTCCTCCAAGGGAGATTTTCCCTTTAAATCTGTGGGATTAGACATAGTGAATATGTGAAAGTTGCTCGAAATACGACTACTTCGACTCGCTTATCGATCTGCTTGATCCGATCAAGAATTTTTACCTTCAGAACTTATAGTAAATAATGATCCTCATCAAAGTATATATACAGGGACAAAATGGGAAATTGCAAACTGGCCCCCGAGTAACCGCGACGGTTGAACTCCCCCAGGGTAAACTAATGATCGTATTCTCAGAAATTACACTTACGGTCCTTATATTTTTAAGGACTCCGAAATCAAAGACCCAGGAGAAATATGACACATTCTAAGATTTATCGGACCCTTATGATTATCAGCCTGAAGGATAACAAGAATTCCAAATTGCGTCTTCCCAATAAGGTGTTGAGAAAAAGGCCTGAAGCATGAATTCTCTTTTTAACAACGGATGATAAGAACAAATCCCTCGACGACTCCATTATAAAGTTTCTTAAAGTATGCACTCTTTTTCCCCGATTCGGTTTTTATCCCGAATGGGTTTTTCCGAATCAGGTTTTTAATGAGGCATACCTAAAAACTTGCACCAAGGTTAATTCATCCCACGGGTTCACTTCACTAATTCATCCTGCGCCATATCTACTTCTCAGAGCTTCAGCTTTACTTTACGCTCGAGAAGTGGGGGAGTATTGATGAGGGGTATTTCGGATTCCTTTCTCCATCCAGCATGAGAGCTCGGAAAAGCAACTATCTCGACCAAGGGAGATCGAACGGGATAGGATAGATGGCTACAGGTCCAAAGTTACTGTTGGGCCGAGCCCTGATCCAAGGTTATGGGCCGAGAAATACAGACCTGCGGGTGGATCACCTAAACCCTACCTTCAGCTATAAATACCCCACGCATTTATGACGACGACACAACTTCCCATGGTGCTCCCTACTCGAAGCTACCGCTCGGAATTTAGGCTTAGGACCTTTATATGTAATTCGCCCTCTAGCTTTGTACGGCATTCAATAGGGCTCGAATAGGACTCCGATTCATTGTATTCTTGTAACCTTGTAATTGAACTACTTGAATACAATAATATTGATCTTCTATATTTATTATTAAGCGTTTGATCGACCACACCACGCACGAACTTCACGTACGAAATTCGGTAAGATCAGACACTGATCCAAGGACATACGAAGAAGCTATGTCAGACATAGATTCAGGTGCGTGGCAGGAAGCCATGCAATCCGAAATGGATTCCATGCATTCCAACAAAGTATGGACTTTGGTTGATCCACCTGAGGGAACCATCCCTGTAGGCTGCAAGTGGATCTTCAAGCGCAAGCTAGGAATGAATGGAGAGGTACTAACTCATAAGGCTCGTCTTGTGGCAAAAGGTTATTCTCAAAGGCCTGGAATAGACTATGAGGAAACCTTCTCGCCAGTAGCGATGTCTAAATCCATTCGGATACTATTAGCCATAGCCGCGTGGTATGACTACGAGATATGGCAAATGGATGTAAAGACCGCCTTTCTCAATGGCGACATTGATAAGGAAATATATATGCAACAGCCAAAAGGCTTTACATCTAAAGGAAGTGAGCATAAGGTTTGTAAACTTCAAAGGTCAATCTATGGCCTAAAACAGGCGTCCCGAACCTGGAACATACATTTTGATGAGACGGTCAAGGGGTATGGCTTCATCAAGAACGTTTATGAGTCATGTGTGTACAAGAAATTCGATGGGAGTTCGATACAATTTATTGTGTTATATGTCGATGACATTATGTTGATCGGAGACGATATCAGAACGTTGACGCAGACGAAAGCGTGGTTATCCACGCAATTCTCCATGAAAGATATGGGAGACGCATCTTACGTACTAGGCATACGTATCTATAGAGATAGATCGAAGAAGATGTTAGGTCTCTCCCAATCCCAGTACATTAACACTATACTGCAGAGATTCAGTATGGAAGAATCCAAGAAAGGATTGCTTCCAATGAGACATGGAATCTATCTTTCTAAATCAATGTGCCCTACGAGTGATGAAGAAAGAAAGAGAATGTCTCTCATACTTTATGCATCTGCCATTGGCAGCATAATGTATGCAATGTTATGTACTAGACCTGACGTAGCTCACGCTCTCAGTGTAACGAGCCGCTACCAGTCAAATCCAAGGGAGGGACACTGGACCGCCGTAAAGGCTATCCTAAAGTACCTCAGAAGGACTAAGGATATGTTCTTGGTCTACGGTGGTAGTGGAGAATTGAAACTTGAAGGATTCACTGATTCGAGTTTTCAGTCTGACGTGGATGATTTTAAATCCAATTCTGTATATATATTTTGCCTCAACGGCGCAACGGTGAGTTGGAAGAGCTCCAAACAGTCGACCACTGCAGACTCAACCACTGAAGCAGAATATATCGCCGCATCAGATGCAGCAAAGGAAAGTGTTTGGATGAGAAACTTCATCCAAGAGCTGGATGTGGTACCTAGCATAGCAAATCCCATAGTAGTCTACTGCGACAACAGTGGGGCAATTGCTCAAGCGAAGGAGCCGAGATCACACCACCAGTCCAAACACGTATTGAGGAAATACCATGTGATCAGGGAGACCATAGGTAGAGGAGACATTCAAATGGAGCTTGTCGACTCAAAGGATAACGTAGCTGATCCACTAACTAAGCCATTATCGCAAAAGGTGTTCGAAGAGCATCTGGGAAGGATGGGTCTTAGAAACGTTTGTGATTGGCTTTAGGGAAAGTGGGAGATTGATAGGATAGTGCCCTGCAAGCCAACAAAATAGCTTGTAATAGGAACATTATTTTATCTTGAAATAATCTTTGATTTATCAATTAATACAAACTGTTTATTTTATTGAGAATTCATAATATAAACAAATGGCCATCTTCATCTTTCGTGAACACATTTAAGCGACTGGTTGAAACCCTGAGATCACTCATGACTACGGGACTATTCACTTCAGTATTGGGTGCGATTAATCATGAAACAGTCTCAAAGGTCGTGATCTCAAAAATGTTCCAAGTCATAGATTCATATCGAGACGGGGTATCGAATGAATCGTCAAGACTTGTACGATTATGCATGATTCACTTAAAGTGAATTTGTTGTTGTTTCATGAACAAGACATTGTTAATGTCTGTTTGTCCCAAGTTGTCAGATGAGGTCTAGAGGGGGGGGTGAATAGACCTCTGAAAATTTTTGAACTAAAAAACTTTTCAGTCTTCTGTCAGCAGACTAAGCTGATGAAGAACAGTAAGACGACTACGCTGATCAAGAACAAGTCTAGAACAGGAGAGTGATCACTCTTCTTATAAATACTTAGCTGTTTTTCACCAGAATAGTTTTCTCAAGAGTTTACTTGCAGCGGATTGTTTGAAAGTGTTTTTCACAAGTAGACTAAGTTCTTAAAAAGATTTTATCCCCAGTTTAAAAACTCCTTTTAAAATCCTTTAAACAATTCAAAGTGTTTGCTTATGCAGTTTGAAATATGCAAGAAAAACTTAAATGCAAATCAACACAAAGAATTTTTATAGTGGTTATATGGATAAAAATCCTTTAGTCAACTCTTCCAGATCACTTAGATTCTGGGTTATACTATAATCACACAGATTACAATATTTCTCCACTTATACCTAGACAACTAATGAAAAGGCTATAAGCTCGCAATAGAAAATCACTAAGAAATTCTACTCTCTGAAGTTTGATCACTCACAAAGATGGATCACAACTTCGCACAACACTTAGCTATTACAAGATCACTCAGATCGTAATTTTCTGTTTTCTTCAACTGGGTTTCTGTCAACAGATGACTTCCACCAGACGAGTGAGCTGTTGAGCTTTTTGAGACTTAGATAAATTTCTGCTTCGAATGCAAAATCTCTGATGTTGTTGTGTGTCTCGCTCGTTGAAATCAGCTCCTTTTATACTTGAATTTGAAAATAAGACCGTTGAAGGAGATCAAATCTTCAAATCCATAGCCTTAGCCCGAAATTAGAACGGTAACCTGCTACAGTACCTTTTCTGCTGTACTTTCCTGTAGCTGCATTAAATGCACTCTGCTGATCCGAGAGTTAATTCCAATCATTTGCCATTACTACCCTTCTCTTCCAGCATTTATTACACTTCGGGGCATTTATTACCGTTAGACTAATCTCTTGATCTCTTCTATTCTGCTGATCAAAACGACTCATCTGATAGGCACTCTACTGATCAAATACTGAACTAATCTGATTTGACTCGGCTGATGACCTACCCTTCTGTTCGTTGTTTCAGCATGAGATCACTAGTCTTCTGGGCTTTGAACTTTGAACTCTTCTGATATCTTCTTTTACTTGTTCAAAATTCTTCTAAGGGAACTAAGCTTCCATACTTAGCTGATTATGATGTTTTGGAAATCATCAAAACCTTCCCTTGATTACTTGTCTTCTTTGCACTTCATCTTCATCTTCATCCAACAATTTCCCCTTTTTGATGATGACAAAACTTCAGCTAAGTACCTGTACCTAAACTAAAGTTTTGATCCTCAAAAATTTCTGAGATAGAAATAGTCTGTTGGATTAAAACTTGCAATTTTATAGATATTGAGAAGTGTTACATATTACAAGTTTGTTCAGATGAGTTGTGCAAAAAAAAATTACAAGGAGATACATAAGTAATTTTGAACAAAACTAGTCTACTAGCTTGTCTTCTTCTTTCTTGTCTTCTTTATCTTCCTTGTTCTCTTCTTCTTCAGCAGAATCTTCAGACAGTTTCTGATCTAACAGCTCTAACTTCTTCTTTTTGACATCAGGGTCAAGCTGTTCTTCAGCTGAATCCTTAGCAGCAGCTATTTCCTTATCAGACTTAGCCTTTGCTTCATCTTCAGTTTCTTCAGCAGCTTCACCTTCTTCTTCTGTGATCTTCTCATCTGTTGATCTGCTTGTGCCTTCATTTTCTGCATCATTCTTTTCATCATCATCAGCAGATTATTCTAACACTTCTTTTCTTTCAGCAGATGATGCCTTATCTTCCCTTTCTTCCCTTAGTACCCTATCTTCCCCCTTTTTGTCATCATCAGCAGGGTTGATTTGATAATTTGGCAAGATTGGGGTGATCAGAAGTGAATCACATAGAAGCTTGATGTTTTCTTCCATAGCATGCATTTGAGCTTGTTGTCGTAGTTGAATTGCTCCAAATGCATCTAGTTGAGCTTGTTGTCTCAGTTGATTGGCTTCAAAGTCATCCATTCTTTTGAGAACAACTTCACCTTGGTCACCTAGCTGAATTTGAGTGGCAAGTATCCAATCAGCAGATGCCTTGAAGTCTCTCATCATATTATCTAAGGTTTCATCCTTAGCTTGGATGGCCAATTCAACCGTTTCTGTAATATCTCTCCAACCGGCAGCTGTGCTTTGGGTTCTTCTTCTGATAATGTCCATGTCTTGATAGACAGATTTGATATTCTGAGCAGTATCTTCTATCAGATAGATTGGAACAGTAGTAGCTTTCTGATTTGCAGCTAACTTCTCCTCCATTTCCTTCATTGATTTTGATATCATTTGTTGAATAGAATCCAACAGGGATGTTTGCTGTAAGCTCTGAGAAGTAGAAGCAACTTCAGTTTGAGTTGGAGGTAAGGCAAGAACTTCCTTTTCAGTGGACTGTTCCTCTGCTTGAGTTGACTCTTTTGTAGTCTGATCTGCTGACCCAGAGGCAATCTCTTCTTCTCTGGTTTCATCAGCCTGACCATGAGTGCTTTCCTTCTCCTTGGTCTGATCATCTTGCTCAGCAGTAGCCTTCTTTTCAATAATCTGATCAGCTGGAATGGTTTCTTCTCCTTTTGATTCATCAGTTGTGTCAGACTTGTCACCCTTGTCTTTGTTCTGATCAGATGGGTCAGATGTACCCTCTTTGTTCTTTTGTTGATCAGAAGATTCTTCTTTTTCTTTGTCAGCAGGGGACTTGATCTTCTTAACAGTCTCAACTGTTTTCATCAATCCTTCATTATCTACAGCAGACCTGTGAGAAATCCATGTAAAATTGTCAAGAGGAATAAAAGGTGAGTATGGTTCCTCAGGTAGCTCTTCAAATGGTTTGATGTTTGGACCATAGATAATGTGCTTGATGTTAGGAAGAGGGACCAATGAGCTGGGTTGTCCCTTCAGCTTCCTAGACTTCTTTGCCCATAGCTCCATTGCTTGAGCAATAGCCAACTTGATTGATCTTTCCTTGAGGTCTTCTGATTCATCATAATCCTCAGGAACAGACTCAAAGATCTTCTTTGCTTCAGCCTTGACTATGTGGCTTATTCTCAATCTTAACCTATCCAGAAAGAATTCTGAATCAAGTGCTTGAATTAAGGATCCAGTCTCAAGCCACTTCAACACCCAGGCTTCTTCAGCAGTGAAGGCTTTCCACTTGGCCATTTCAGCTGGACTCTTTGTCAGTCTGAATTCTCTCCATCTGTTGTATCTGATCTTTTCAGCATGGAATAACGTCAGACGGCTGATTCTTGCACCTTCAGCATCCAACCTTTTAAGGAATTCTTCAAAGATGGCAGGGTCATCCCTGACAATCTCCAAAGACAATCTAATCTCCTCTCTTCTTTTTGGCTTTATCTTTGGTGCAGGCATAGCTGGTATTGGTTTGGTGGGGTCTCTTGGTTCACCAATGACAATTCCACCAGACTGTTTAGGACCATGAGAGTCCTTAGCGCTTGCCTCAATAGCAGCAACTAACTCTGCTTCCTCAATAACGTCCCTTTGCTCTTGAGTCATCTTGCTGGCCTCTTCTTCCATCCTTTTTAACTCTAGGCTTTTCAGCCTATCTTCTTCTGCCTTTTCTGCAGCTTTCCTTAGCTTTTCAGCAGCATCTTGTCTTTTCTTTTCAGCAGCAGTTAGGTATGTTGCAATTTTACCAGTCCGTTTTCTCCTTGATTCAGGACTTTCAACAGCTTGGATTGGAGTTGCAGCAACAGGAATAGGATGCAGAAGGAGTGTTTCTCCTTCACCTGTTGTGCCAGTCTGCTGTTCTTCTCTAACTTCAGCAAACACTACAGCAGATGAGTCTGTAGCAGAGACTCCAATTTCAGCAGTAACAACTTCAGCATGCTTAACAGCAGGCTCTTCAATAATGATTGGCCTCTCAGCAGATGCTGTTATTTCTCTTACTGTTGCAACTGGCTCCTCAGAGAAAGTGACCTTTCTCTTGACCTTTGATTTGGCAATTCTTTTGGCAGGGGGGTTGGCAGTAGGAGGTCCCCTTGCCTCACTTCTGGTTCTCAACCTTTTCAACATTTGAAAGGGAATTTCTTCCTCAGACTCAGTTCTTTCAGGAGAAGAGTCAGTCTTCATCTGCTCAATCTCCTTGGTGAAATCTTCAATCATCTTTTCTGGAACTGCATCTTCAGTTTGTGCTGTTGGCTCAGCAGGTTGACTTGTTTGACCCACTTTCTAGCTCTTCTTAGAGGGGGCCTTCTTAGACTTAGTAGAAGCCTTTCTTTTAGGTGCAGCCACTACTTTTCTCACTGGTTTATACAATTTGAACTCCTTGCTACTGTGAGTGGCCTTTCCACCACCCATAGGACATTGCAGGGATGCAAACAGATTACTGAGTAAGATGGCATGAGAAAGCCTCTTATCACTCAGCAGCTCATAGACGTGAGCAGCCCAGTTAACTTTCAGTCCATAGTATATGCACACCATGGTGTAGTACCTTTTCCTTGGTAACCCATCTAGAGAGCTCGTGCTACAATCCAGCACCTTCGCAATGATGTCTGCGAACCTCTGATACTCATCTTTTAATTGAGTTTTCATCAGAGTTCCAGTCATCTCTTCTCCCTCTATCGCACAAATTGCCCAAAATTCATCCTCCTTTTCTGACCCTAAGCTGGTCACATCTCCTCCCTTATCTGCTAACTTGTAAATTTCACTTAAAACAGCAGCAGAGATAGCAATTTTCTTACCACCAATGACAACCGTCATAACAGTGTCATTTTTGGAGAATTCCCTGGTCTTGTAGAAGTGATCAACATCTTCTAGTTAAACCCTATCTTCATGTGCTTCAAGAACTGGAACTAATGATGCCTCTTTGATCTTTTCCATGATGGAGCGCATCAGATCAGTACCCGAAAAGTGAAATTTGCTGTAGTTTAGGTATCTTCCATCAATAATCTTTTCCATTTCTGAGATTAGTGAGTAGAATTCTGCAAAAGCAATAAACTTTCGAAACAGGAGAGCTTGAGAGTTAGAGAATTTGAGAGTGTTTGAGTGCGTAAGACGACTGTACTGTTTCAGATCGGATTTTATACGTTTTCCATTGTTTAGGTTATCGTGATTAATCTGATACGTTGGATTGATCTGACAGTTTACTAATCGTGTGGTTGGGAGTTGCGGATTTCAATTTTATTATTTTAATGTCGGACTGGCGGGAAACTCAATCGACACTAATCTGTTACTTATAAAAGCGCGTTTCTAAAGATACAATTTAAGACCATGCTTATATAAGGTATCAGATGAGTAGAGTTTAACTTATCTGACAGACGAGTGATCTGTTATCTGATATTACTGGAGAAAGCCAATAGCCAGTAATCTTCCTCTGCTGTTTGTCAATCCAGCAAGATAAAATAATCTTCAGTCTTCAAGAATTAAGAACAGATCTTCTGATAACATAACTTCAACTAACTGTCATTAACAAATTTCATCTTTAGAGCAGAAGTACCGCTAGTCTTACACGTTCCCCCTGTCTTTAAGAATTCATAAGTTAACTAGTCTGTTGAAAGTTAATCCTTCAATAGAATAGTGGATAACTAAGTTGTTGAACTTCAGTGATCTGATAAGTTCCCCCTCAGCTTATGCATCCAAATTAAGTAGTCCTAGCTCTGCTCTTAGAGTTGAAAACCTTACTTCACTTAGAGGTTTAGTGAAAATATCAGCAATCTGATTGTCAGTATGAACATACTCAATCACTACATTACCTTTTTCCACATGATCTCTGATGAAGTGATGCTTGATCTCTATATGTTTAGTCCTTGAATGACTTGTAGTGTTCTGAGGAATTCCACTGATTTTGATGTTGTAGTCTTCTAGTTGATGCTTCAACCAAAGTATCTGTGCACAACAAGCTCCAGCAGCTATATATTCAGCTTCAGCAGTAGATATGGACACTGAAGTCTGTTTCTTACTCATCCATGAGATCAGACGATTACCTAAGAACTGACAGGCACCTGTTGTGCTCTTTCTGTCAATCTTGCAGCCAGCAAGGTCTGAATCTGAATAACCAATAAGTTCAAATCCAGATTCTCTAGGATACCACAATCCCAATTCTTGAGTGCCTTTAACATATTTCAATATCCTTTTGGCAGCTAAGAGATGAGATTCCTTGGGGTTTGATTGAAATCTTGCACAGACTCCAACTGAGTACATTATATCAGGTCTACTTGCTGTTAGATACAACAATGAACCAATAATGCCTCTATATTTGGTTATGTCCACTGATTTGCCATCTTCATCTTTGTCCAAACGAAGACTTGTGGACATAGGAATGGTAGCAGTTGAGCTAGTTTCCATACCAAACTTCTTGAACAGATCTCTTGTGTATTTTGCTTGGCTGATGAATATTCCATCAGGCAACTGTCTAACTTGCAGACCCAGAAAATAATTAAGTTCACCCATCATGCTCATTTCAAACTTATTCTGCATCAGCTTGGAGAACTTATCACACATCTGTTGGTTAGTTGAACCAAAAATAATATCGTCCACATATATTTGCACAAGTAATATATGATTTTCCCATTCAATAGTGAACAAGGTTTTATCTACCTTACCTTTATGAAATCCTTTAATTAAAAGAAAATCAGATAGGGTGTCATAGCATGCTCTTGGAGCCTGTTTCAGTCCATAGAGGGCTTTCTTCAGACGATATACCTTATCCTCTTCTTGATAGACTTCAAATCCAGGAGGTTGTTCAACGTATACTTCTTCTTGCAGTTCTCCATTGAGAAAAGCAGGCTTCACATCCATCTGATAGATAGTGAAGTTTTTGTAAGCAGCATAGGCTAGAAACAGTCTGATTGCTTCAAGTCTTGCTACTGGTGCAAATGTTTCATCAAAGTCTATTCCTTCTTATTGACAATAACCCTTGGCCACTAATCTTGCTTTGTTTCTGGTAACAATACCATCTTCATTCATCTTATTTCTGAAAACCCATTTAGTGCCAATTACTTTTTGATGACTTGGTCTAGGAACTAAGTACCAGACTTCATTCCTTTCAAATTGATTCAACTCTTCTTGCATAGCTTCTATCCAGAAGGAATCATTGAGAGCTTCTTCAATTTGCTTAGGCTCTATTTGAGATAGAAAAGTGACAAACATGGCATCATGTGCCGCATCTCTTCTTGTTTTCACAAGTTCACGAGGGAGAGGCAGGAAATCATTGCGGCGCTCGGGCATTAGCTCTCAAATGCTCGAGGTCAGGATATTATTGGCCTACTCTTTTCTCTGATTCTGTTGATTATGTGAAGAAATGCCACCATTGTCAAATTCATTCGAATCTGATACATCAACCGGCTGAACATATGCACTCTATACCGATCTGCTGGCCTTTTGATAAATGGGGCATTGATATTGTTGGGCCGTTCCCAACGGCAAGAGCCCGGAAAAACTATGTTTTGGTTGCAGTAGAATACTTTAGCAAGTGGGTCGAATTCGTTGCTCTGACGAAGATCACTCAGTTTCAAGTTATTAATTTCTTGTGGAAAAATATTGTCTGCAGGTTTGGGATTCCTAGGATCTTAATATCTGATAACGGAACGCAGTTCGCCGGAAAAAGAATCACAGAATGGTGCGAAAAGTTCGGGATACAGCAGAAATTTGCATCGGTAGGGCATCCTCAAGCTAATGGACAAACTGAGGTTGTAAACAGAGAGATCGTTCGATCTCTGGAAAAACGTCTAACTGAGGCAAAGGGAAAATGGCTTGACGAACTGGCAGGAGTTTTATGGGCCAATAGAACTACTGTTAAAGCTGCAACAGGAGAAACCCCATTCAGTCTGGTTTATGGGTCGGAAGCCGTTATTCCAGTCGAAAACCTCGTACCTTCTCCTAGAGTCGAATTTTATAATCCTGAGGAAAATTAATCTCTAAGGGAGATGGAGGTCGATCACGCAGATGGTCGGAGGGACCGTGCGAAATTAAAAATTCAATCTACCAAGTCTAGCATGGAAAATCATATAATCAAAAAGTTCGGATCCGGACATTCAAAGTGGGGGATTTAGTGCTCAAAAAAGTGGAAGTCTCGAAGCACGTTGGAAAACTTCAACCTAATTGGGATGGCCCCTTTGTGATTGTAGAGGTTGGAAAGAGAGGTTCTTACAAAATTGCTCATCCTAATGGAGAGGTCCTACCTCGAGCATGGAACGCTGTTAATTTGAGAAGATATTATGGTAGATAAAGTAGGGCAGCCAAAATCCTAAGGCCATTACTGTTTGATCTTCTCGTTCTGTTTCTTTGTTTCTCGTAATTAAGAAGACTATGTATTCAATGAAAGCTTATTTCGACTGAGCTATTTATTCAATGAAAATCCATTTCGTCGAAATTATTATTTATTTATCATATTTTGGATGTTCTGGGTATTCTCAATCTCTATTCACCCATTATCGATCTCAATGATTCTTTCTATAGGGTGAAAGTTGTTGCTACGACCCTCGGGCTAAAAATGCTCTGAAACGACTAAGGGTGAAAACCGTTGCTATGCCCCTTAGATCGAAATTATTATACGGGTGAAAGCTGTTGCTACGACCCTCGGGCTAAAAATGCTCTGAAACGACTAAGGGTGAAAGCGGGTTGCTATGCCCCTTAGATCGAAATTATTATACGGGTGAAAGCTGTTGCGAAGACCCTCAGGCTAAAAATGCTCTGAAACGACTAAGGGTGAAAGCCGTTGCTATGCCCCTTAGATCGAAATTATTATACGGGTGAAAGCTGTTGCAAAGACCCTCGGGCTAAAAATGCTCTGAAACGACTAAGGGTGAAAGCCGTTGCTATGCCCCTTAGATCGAAATTATTATACGGGTGAAAGTTGTTGCTACGACCCTCGGGCTAAAAATGCTCTGAAACGACTAAGGGTGGAAGCCGTTGCTATGCCCCTTAGATCGAAATTATTATACGGGTGAAAGTTGTTGCTACGACCCTCGGGCTAAAAATGCTCTGAAACGACTAAGGGTGAAAGCCGTTGCTATGCCCCTTAGATCGAAATTATTATACGGGTGAAAGTTGTTGCTACGACCCTTGGGCTAAAAATGCTCTGAAACGACTAAGGGTGAAAGTCGTTGCTATGCCCCTTAGATCGAAATTAATATACGGGTGAAAGCTGTTGCTACGACCCTTGGGCTAAAAATGCTCTGAAACGACTAAGGGTAAAAGCCGTTGCTATGCCCCTTAGATCGAAATTATTATACGGGTGAAAGCTCTTGCTACGACCCTCACGCTAAAATGCTCTGAAACGACTAAGGGTGAAAGTCGTTGCTATGCCCCTTAGATCGAAATTATTATACGGGTGAAAGCTGTTGCTACGACCCTCGAGCTAAAAATGCTCTGAAACGACTAAGGGTGAAAGTCGTTGCTATGCCCCTTAGATCGAAATTATTATACAGGTGAAAGATGTTGCTACGACCCTCGAGCTAAAAATGCTCCGAAAAGACTAAGGGTGAAAGCCGTTGCTATGCCCCTTAGATCGTAATTATTATTGAATCAAATTCGAGCTAAGAAAAATATTCCTTCGATCTTGAGGAATCCCCAAGAATTCTATATTCAACAAAATTAATATTATTTGAAAGTTGAAGTTACAAGACCATGAATCATTAATTGACGAGAATGAAAGTTCATTTCCATTAAGGTTTTCGACTTGCCTTATAAGTTGACAAAATCATGGAAAGACAAAATGGAAGAAGATCGAAATCAGGATCCACTAAAGTAAAGGCAGGAAAAGGAGAATATAAAGATAAGTAATGGCATTTATAAGCTATTCGAACAAATTACAAATGGCTCATCGAAATACAGAAGATAAAGACACCACAAGGAGATTCGAATTCGAAAATGTTACATTTATTCCTATCTTACTACAAATGCTACAAATAAGCTAGAAGTCTTCGAACCAAATGAGGAGAACCAGGGGAACAAGATTGAAGCTTGTCCCCCGCATCCATAACAAATCACAGACCTTCGTCCATGACGATCATGAGCCCAAAAGAAAAACCAGCGGCGAGGAGGCATTTTTCCAGCATTCTTGCTACCGCACCCATGATGGCTCTATAAGACTATTATCCGGTCAAGGAAAGGAGAAAGCATATCCAGTTAAAGTACTTAAGAGCAATCTCGAAGGCATCATTCTCCAAGAAGCACCTCGAGGAAGTTGATGCTCGAAGATTTGAGAACTCCTCTGGAAAATTAATCCACTAACCGACCGGATGAAACGACAGAATACCGGAATTCTAACCCATCTCAGATGGGTTGAATCAAAAGAAGCAGGTCGCCTGCCGGTACCCTAGTCGCAATCCTCTTCGCCTGTCGATACCCTAGTCGAAATTGTTTCCCATAATGGGTCCCCGAGGAGGACGAGAAAGAATGTTCGAATTCGAATCTCAAACGTCTTAATCGCAGAGATCAAGTGAAACATAGAGTTGATCGATGGGAGTAGAAACACAACCATGTCAATCGAACGGAACATTTACGGTCAAGTAAAAATATGAAGGTAATTTCGGAATTATATATAGGGGAAGGAGTTTTGCATCAACGGTGTAGATCTCATGCGTTGAACGGCCCCGATACGAGCATTAAACGCTCTGACCGTCCCACTTCCCGAAAAATCAGGGATTATTTGGCTAAAGAATATATGGGTCAACGTTCTTCTTCTAAAAAAAAAAAAAAAAAAAAAAAAGTGAGAGAGAGAGGAAGCAAGAAAGAATAACATTTCGACAACATCATCGTTACAACAAGCTCGTATTACAACAAAGAAAACTCTTAGCAAGCATATGTTACAACAAAGGGAAATCCTATGTACAACTAAACAAACTTGTTCTCGGAAAGGATTTTCCGAATTTCAGCACTGCAATCAGCATACCCGCGAATATTAGCTTCCCTTTCACGAAGCTCCGAATCTTTCTTCTCACGTTCGTAAATATCTTTAAATCTCTCTAATTCCGACCTCAGGTTGTCACGAGATAATTTCTCCTTAAAGAATCTGTTAACTTCCAGCGCGCGATCCAGCTCAATTTTTTTCCTGGACAGCTCGAGAGTAATAATAGCTCGTTGTTCGATCTCATGCTTCGCCAACGCATAAAGCTTAGAAAAGTTCTCACCAGCCTGAACTTATAAGAAAACATGTCAAGGCTAAAGTAAAAAACAAGAAAGCCAGGGTAAGGAAATTAGTAAGAATCACCTGGGCAAGGAAATCCGACCCAGACTGGAACAAGAATGAAGAATATTCTCCTCTTGAAAGAGTTGCCTTGGAGACAGAGATATTGGCCCGAAGGAGGGGTAAATTGGATTTCTCATGAGATATTTTATCAAAATGAGATATATCCCCCTTTAATGGGAAAACACCAGGAGGAAGCAATAAGTCAAAAGATTCTCCGACCTCCGGGGGCACAAATGGGACAGGAAAGGACGCGCGCATAGATACATCCTCCCCAAAGGAAACCCTCTTGATTTTCTTGTTTGAGCCCTTAGTTTTCAAGCATGAAGAGAGGGCGACAGTTGAAGATTTATCTCCTCCATGGAGGATCAGCTCGTCGGAAGCAAGGGAGTTAACAGGAGCTTGTCTCTTTTTGTTTCTGCCAGCATTGAGTCTTGGGGAAGGCATGGAAGGAATTACAAAAGCGTTGGAATTTACATTCATCTCCTGGTTTTTGAATAATTATTCGACCATAACAATTTCTCAAAGCTCCGATCACGGTGTACGATGTTATCGTAAAGACAAGGTAAAATGGCCTTAGTATTTATAAGAGACGCGACATCATGCAAATTACAATAAGTGGTAAGTCACCACTCCCAAGAAAGATTCGATGACGCAACCAAGTATGCAAGAATGACGTTATAAGGTTCAACAATATGGCCCAGCAGGCAGTAAATCAAACATGGCATTAAAGGAAAGATGTAAATTCGAACATCCACCAAGTAGGAAAAAGCAGGGGACTATAAAAAACAAATTTACAATTACAACAGTGCGCTAAGTAAATCCTACTACATAATTATCACTAGGGGCCGGATTCCTTCACACCAGAACCATGGTCCGATCTTTCTTGATCTTTCCCTTCACTAGAATCGCTTTCCGAGCTGTCAGAATCATCACTACTCGAGCTTCTCCCTTCTTCAACGTTGCTTCGCACATCAGCTGCAGATTTACTCGAGTTGGAACTCGGAGTGCCTTGCTCTCCCTGATCGCGGGAATCCCCTTTAATATCCACATCTACGTCTTCAGATTGTGCTTCGAGCACATCAGGATTTGGCATCGGCACTCCAAATTCATCAAGAAATGGAGTGAACTCATGATCAGCTAAGTCTTCGAGCTTAGCAGGAAGTGAAGAAGCCTTGTAATCTTTTCCAAAAATGTTCTTATAAGGATCCATGTAAGGAAGATAATCGTCAAAGGTGCCTTGAATCTTTCCGGCCATGAGGAGATGATGAATTCCTTTATAATAAAAGGCTTGATTAATTTCACCCGACCGCAAACGAACTAAGGCGTCAAGGAAAGGTGACTTTAAAAATTCTCTTATGGCGGGAAGTCTGCCTTCTTCTCGGCCTCGAGCATAGACCTGTTCGGATAATGTATTAGCTTGCTCCAGATCCGATCTCAATTTGGCTTCCTCTTCTTCAAGGGCTCTTTTTCCTTCGAGGTCTTTCTTAGCTTCCTCAAGCTCCTTCTCGACCTCGGATAACTTGGTCATAGTGTCCCTCAACTGATCAGCCTTAGTAGCCTCTTCCCTCAAGACATTGTGAAGGGCACTCTGAGCCAACTGAGATTCCTCGTTTAAGGTAGCAAGTCGGTAAGCTTGATGACTAAATAAGTCTCTGATGAGGGATATTTCGGATTTCCGCTTTTCTTCTTTACAACTACATAAGATCGAACGTTATTTATCTCGAAAGATCCAGTTCGACCCCGATGTCGGAATACTGTAAATACAAGGCTACCCTGGATCCAGAATTACTGTTGGGCCAAGCTCTGACCCAAACTTATGGGCCGAAGAATTGCACATCTGCGGGTAGACCACCTGAACCCCTTTTTCAGCTATAAATACCCCATGCATTTATGATGCTGGACACGACTTTCCAGGTGCTCCCTCCTCGAAGCTGTTGCTCGAAACCGTTTTGGAGCATAGACTTAGGATCATATGTATTTCACCCTCTAGCTTGTACGGCATCCAATAATGCTCGAATAGGACCTTTGAATACTTGTATTTGTACTCATTCAATTCGAATACAATTACTTTGGTCTTTGCTTTACTTTATTATTGTCATTATTGTATTACATCCCACCCTTGATCTAACTAACGAAACCACGTAAGATCAATTGGCGCCCACCGTGGGGCCTTATTTGAGTATTAGATCGAAATATGCCTACTACGAGGAGGAATACGTATATTAGAGGAGAGCCTTCCCATGCAGGGGGAGCACAAAATTCTGTCAACAATGAACCTGATAATCTATCGCGCGCTGCACAACAACAACCGGAGGCGCCACTGGCGGTTCCACAAGATAACATTCCAATACACACGACCATTGGTGACTTAAGATCTATAATAGGCACAATGTGCAGGGAATTCATGAATAGTGGAAGGGCAGATCAGTCACCTGTCGACCAACCAGGGATTCAGGGAAGACCAGAGATACCTTCATCGAACTTGCAAAAGGAAAATGATATGTCGCATGCCCCATCGACACATCCACGTCGAGCTGCACCCTCGAAAGCCAATGCCCGGTCTGAAAACCCACCTGCACAAGTGCACGATTTGGAAGATTCTGTTGTGGGGGAAAGTCACACCGCTGGCGCTGTAAGAAGAAACAAACCAATTTGCAAGAGAGTCACTGAATCTGAATTGGAGAAAATAGTACAGGAAAGGGTGGCTAAAAAATTGGAAGAACAGGATACTATGATAGAGATTCCCTTCACTAATCAAGCTGCCAGGCAAGCGGGGAACACCCTGAGTAGAGGAAACCTACGAGAGAGGGAGGTCTCGAATAATATCATGCGATGTTCCCCCTTTTGTCGAGAAATACGCGAAGCTCGAAACACAGAAACGGTGCCGACCAGGCTCCCTCGGTATAACGGGACTACCGACCCCGGCGAACACATTAACAGCTTTGTTAATGTTATGAATTTGTATGGACACTCGGATAATTTCTGTTGCAAGATTATGGTCACCACTTTAGAAGGGATTGCCCTCGATTGGTTTGGAAAGTTACCTCAGAACTCCATATTTTCTTTCGAAAAATTTTGCGATAAACTGAAGCATCAATTCGCTAGCCAGAGGAAGCCAAGATTGCCAGCAAATCATCTGGGCACTGTGAAACAATTGGAAGGAGAGACGTTGAGGCAATGGCTGGCAAGATTTAGTATTGAGCTCTTGAAAGTGGATACCCCGCAGATTGAATACCTGTCCTCGTTGATGTTTGATCTGACCAGAAGCACCCAGTTTGGGAACGCATTATGTAGAAAGCAACCAAAATCCTTCGAACGGATAATGGAAATTGCTGAAAAGTATATGATACAGGAAGAGATGAACAAATTGAAGAGTTCACATCTAGATAAATCTCATCTCAACAAAAAGCATGATCGGGCTCCGATCCCAAAACCAGGTGATTATGGAGGGTCGAATAAAGGATCCGTTTGGCAGCGAATCAACACTTTTAAGCCGCATATGCCACTCCAAGGACCAAATTCGTATGGACCCCCTTATGAGCGAAATCGAGCCCCAAGGCCGGGTAAAATTCAATTTACTGAGCTTAACTGTTCAAAAGAAGAGGTGCTGACCGTATTGGAAGAAGGGAATTTAATTCCGGAAGCCCAAAGGATCACACAGGCGAGGCCGGGCGCGCCTGGATATGACCAATACTGTCGATATCATCGAGCTAGAGGCCACAGTACGGAAAATTGTTATCAGTTGAAGGTCGAGATCGAAAAGTTAATCAACAAAGGAAAACTCAAAGAATTTGTTAAGAATGGCAACTATAATAATCGCTATAGATCCCGTAGTCCGAGAAAACTTAGCGCGCGGCAGAGACAAATTCAAAATCAGGCGGATGAGCAATCGAACGGTGTGATCAACATGATTGCAGGTGGACCTGCGGGTGGAGATAGTAGGAATGCCAGAAAAAGGACTTTAAGGTCAATCAGGACAGGAGTGTCCACAAAAAGGGAAGTTCTATCTTTGGAGTTTCCATCAATGGAGAATCAAGTCATCAGCTTTAGCGAGGCGGATCGCCCCGCAGATGTTAGTTGGGACACGAATGAAGATGATCCAGACTTTTCCATGGTGTTAACACTAAGGATTGCAAATTTTGAGGTCAAAAGAGTGCTGGTCGATAACGGGAGCTCGGCAAACATAATTTCATCAGAAGCTCTTACAAGAATGAAACTCTGTCATCCACGATTGGATAAGGTAACCACCCCTTTGGTCGGTTTCGGGGGATCGGAAATCACTCCGCTCGGAACCATACTTTTGAGTACCACTCTAGGATTAAAACCAAAGAATGTCACGAGAAAGATCAAGTTCCTCGTGGTGGACACCCCGTTTGCTTATAATGCCATCTTGGGAAGACCCGCTCTGAATACTTTTAAGGCTATCGTATCCACCTACCATCAGAAGATAAAGTTCCCAACTGACGGAGGAGTAGGTGAGATGAGGA
The DNA here is from genome assembly GCA_003313485.2 of Penstemon barbatus. Classification (NCBI taxonomy): domain Eukaryota; kingdom Viridiplantae; phylum Streptophyta; class Magnoliopsida; order Lamiales; family Plantaginaceae; genus Penstemon; species Penstemon barbatus. Next base: position 39,670,507 of record CM064883.1, read on the forward strand.
ACGACCAGTACATGGCTTGGGAGTGTTACAGTTCGTCCTTAACTATCAAGGAAAAGGTGGAGCCCGAGCTCCCTAACAAAAGAAAGATAAATGAATTAGTCTCTAACTCCGGAACTCCGATTCCTGATTATGAAAGACTAGATGGAAAGAAAGGGAGGATCGTTGACATGAGTGTTCAAGCACCTGATCACAAAAAGGTGAACTTGATACCTGGATCTCCAGAAAAATTCACAAAAATAGGAACGGAACTAAGTAATTGCATGGAAGCAAGGCTCATCGGATTCTTGCAGAAAAATGTGGATGTCTTCGCATGGAGTTCGGACGACATAGTAGGAATCGACCCGCGTGTGATAACGCACTCCTTAAATATTGACCCAAAGGCCAGACCGGTGAGGCAGAAGAAGCGTAATCACGGGCGAGAGAAAGACAAGATAATTAACGCAGAGGTCGATAGATTGTTAGCAGCAGGACAAATCAAGGAGATAAAATTCACGGAATGGCTATGCAATGTGGTATTAGTCTCCAAGGGGGAAAAGGTCGAGAACAAATGGAGAATGTGCAATGATTTCACCGACTTGAACAAATTATGTCCAAGGGACCCTTACCCTTTACCTCGAATTGACATGCTCGTAGATTCCACTGCAGGATTTGTGTTGTTTAGCATGATGGATGCATTTCAAGGATTTTATCAGATCTTCATGAATGAAAGAGATCAAGACAAAACGGCATTTATCACCGAACGAGGGGTGTACTGTTTCATCGTTATGCCCTTCGGTTTAAGGAACGCCGGTGCAACATATCAGAGGCTGGTCAATATGATGTTCAAAGAATTAATACGAGAAATTATGGAAGTATATGTAGATGACATGCTCGTAAAAAGCATGTCTGAAGAGGAGCATATTAACCATCTTGATAAGTGTTTTCAAATCTTGAGAAAGTATGGAATGAAGTTAAATCCGGCAAAGTGCACATTTGGGGTGCGATCAGGAAAGTTCCTTGGCTATTTAGTTCATGAGAGGGGGATCGAAGCTAATCCAGAAAAAATCCGAGCGATCACTGATCTCAATCCACCGAGGAAACTCTCGGACGTTCAAAGTCTGATCGGAAAAATCATCTCGTTGAATAGATTCATCTCCAGATCCGCTGACAAGAGTTTACCTTTCTTCAAACTGTTGCGTAAATCTAAGAACTTCGAGTGGAACGATGAATGCGATAAGGCTTTCGAAGAACTGAAAGCGTACTTAATCTCGACACCCATGCTAGCAAAACCGTCCGAAGGGGAACCCCTATATTTGTACATAGCTGTGTCAGAAGAAACAATTAGTTCGGTTCTGGTAAAACTAGAAAAAGCTGAACACAAACCAGTTTATTATTTGAGTAAATTGTTGCAGGGTGCCGAAAAGAACTATATGGAAATTGAAAAATTTGCACTTGCCCTAATTGTGGCTGCCCGGAGATTAAGGCCCTATTTTCAAACGTATAAAATCATTGTTTTAACTAACCAACCTTTAAGACAGGTTCTGTCCAAGCCAGAAGCTTCAGGCAGGTTAATAAAGTGGGCTGTCGAGCTCAGCCAATTCAAAATTGAATACAGACCACGAGTCGCTGTTAAAGCGCAGGTGCTAGCTGATTTTGTGCTTGAATCAACTAGCATATCGAACGGCAAAGAAGGAACAACCTCGGAATTAGGTATGGTGGAAGAAGCAAACGATCAAGTTTGGCTGATGCATGTGGACGGATCTTCGACCAAAGAAGGCGGTGGAGCTGGGATCCACTTCCAAGGGCCCAATGCTAAAGACCTGAGCTATGCGATAACTTTGGACTTTGCCGTCACCAACAATGAGGCCGAATATGAAGCATTGATAGCTGGATTGGAAATGGCCATTAAGGCAAGGGTAAAATCGATCGTCGTGCTAACAGATTCGGAACTTGTTCATAGACAGGTGAAAGGCACTTATGAAGCCAGAGAGTTCAACATGATTAAATATCTGAACAAAGTGAGGAAGTTAATCTCAGAGTTCGATAAATTTGACATTCAACCAATACCAAGGGAGGAGAATCTCTGGGCCGACATACTATCGAAGTTTACAGGACTGGCCGACGGAAAGACTGAGAGGACAATCACTTGGCTGCTATCAAATATGTCTGCTATCGAGTTAGATGCAGCCCCTGCAGTTGATATTATGGAAATTGAAGAACCGAACGAGTCATGGAACGACCCTCTTATCGCCTATCTTAGGGACGGGAAACTGCCGGAAAACGCAAACGAGGCTCGAAGAATCAAATATAGAGCGCCGTCGTTTACTTTGATGGATAATCAACTCTATAAGCGCTCCTCTTCGGGTATTCTATTGAAATGTATCCGCGAAACGCACTACGAGGCAATATTGAGAGAGATTCATGAAGGGGAAGCAGGAAATCATTGTGGAGCTCGAGCGTTAGCTCTTAAATGCTCAAGATCTGGATATTATTGGCCTACACTCTTTTCTGATTCTGTCGAGTATGTGAAAAAGTGCCATCACTGTCAAATTCATTCGAACTTGATACACCAACCGGCCGAACATATGCACTCGATCCCTATTTGTTGGCCCTTCGACAAATGGGGCATCGATATTGTGGGACCTTTCCCAACAGCGCGAGCCAGAAAAAATTATGTACTAGTGGCGGTGGAATATTTCAGCAAGTGGGTCGAATGTGTTGCCTTGACCAAAATCACCCAATTTCAAGTCATTAATTTTCTATGGAAAATTATAGTCTGCAGATTCGGAATCCCCAGGGTTCTGATATCAGATAACGGAACGCAGTTTGCAGGAAAAAGGGTCACGGATTGGTGTAAAAGATTCGGAATACAACAGAACTTTGCGTCTGTTGGCCACCCTCAGGCTAATGGACAAACTGAAGTAATAAATCGGGAAATTGTTCGGTCTCTGGAGAAGCGCTTATCGGAAGCAAAGGGAAAATGGTTGGATGAACTACCGGGAGTATTATGGGCCAACAGGACAACAGTCAAAGCAGCAACTGGAGAAACTCCATTCAGTTTGGTTTATGGGTCGGAGGCTGTTATCCCAGTAGAGAATCTTATACCTTCTCCCAGGGTCGAATTTTATGATCCCGAAGAAAACCAATTGATGAGGCAGGTGGAAGTTGACCACGCGGATGCTCGAAGGGTCCGCGCAAAGTTGAAAATTCAAGCCGCCAAGGCCAACATGGAAAAGTCCTATAATCGGAATGTGAGGATTCGATCCTTCAAAGTGGGAGATCTGGTGCTCAAAAAAGTGGAAGTATCAAAGCACGTAGGAAAACTACAGCCCAATTGGGAGGGCCCATTCGTGATCGTAGAAGTTGGAAAAAAAGGTTCTTATAAGATTGCACACCCTAACGGAGAGATACTGCCTCGAGCTTGGAATGCGATCAATTTAAGAAGATATTATGGAAGATAGTTACAATCGAGGCTTCTACTTTTTAGTTATCTTGTTCTGTTTTCTTTGACTATTACTATTTGGCAAACTATGTGTGTTTAATGAAGAATTGGGTTATTTGAAGAATGTTTATTCGGACTATTTATTCAATGAAAGCTTATTTCGCCTACATTCTTACTTATTCGTCATATTCCTGATATTCTCGATCTATATTCCTTAATATCAATCTCTATTTTTCACTATCAATTATTGAATGGGTGAAAGCCTCTGCTATGACCCTAGGGCTAAAAATGCTCTAAAAACGACTAAGGGTGAAAGCCTCTGCTATGCCCCTTAGATCAAAATTATTAAATGGGTGAAAGCCTCTGCTATGACCCTAGGGCTAAAAATGCTCTAAAAACGACTAAGGGTGAAAGCCTCTGCTATGCCCCTTAGATCGAAATTATTAAATGGGTGAAAGCCTCTGCTATGACCCTAGGGCTAAAAATGCTCTAAAAACGACTAAGGGTGAAAGCCTCTGCTATGCCCCTTAGATCGAAATTATTGAAAGGGTGAAAGCCTCTGCTATGACCCTAGGGCTAAAAATACTCTAAAAACGACTAAGGGTGAAAGCCTCTGCTATGCCCCTTAGATCGAAATTATTGAAAGGGTGAAAGCCTCTGCTATGACCCTAGGGCTAAAAATGCTCTAAAAACGACTAAGGGTGAAAGCCTCTGCTATGCCCCTTAGATCGAAATTATTAAATGGGTGAAAGCCTCTGCTATGACCCTAGGGCTAAAAATGCTCTAAAAACGGCTAAGGGTGAAAGCCTCTGCTATGCCCCTTAGATCGAAATTATTAAATGGGTGAAAGCCTCTGCTATGCCCCTTAGATTGAAACAAACATTCTATTAAAAAATCGAAACATTCTATGGAAGTTAGATCGAAATAAACGTTCTATTGAAGATTGATCTAAGTTCTATTAAAATTTCTCCACGACGACTATGGCGCCGAGGAAAAAAAAAAAAAAAAAAAAAAAAAAAAAAAAAGGGAGAGAGACGGAGAATATCATTCCAAGCAAATATTATTACAACAAGGGTTATACTACAACAAGAAAGGAAAACCGTTACAACAAGGATGGTGTTACAAAGAGAAGTCTTAACTCATAATACAAAGGAAAACCACAGTATTACTAAACGATATTATTTTCGGAAAGGATCTTTCGAACTTCAGCACTACGATCAGTATACCCGCGAATGTAAGCTTTTTTCTCACGAAGCTCAGAGTGTCTCTTCTCACGTTCGTAAATACCTTTGAGTTTCTCTAATTCTGAAGTTAACTTGTCCTGAGATATTCTCTCCTTGAAAAATCTGTTAGCTTCCAATGCACGTTCCAGCTCGATCTTCTTCCCGATAAGCTCGAGCGAAATAGAGGTCCGCTGTTCGAACTCATGTTTGGCCAATGCATAAAGCTTAGAGAAGACCACCCTAGCCTGAACTTACAAGAAAATATATTATAGCGGAAATAAAGAGATTAAATAGTCATGACAAAGAGGTGAGAATGAATTACTTGGGCAAGAGATTCCAACCCAGAATAAAACAGGAATGAGGAATATTCTCCAGTCGAAAAGTCACCCTCGGAGATAGAAACATTGGACCGAAGAAGGGCCAGGTCGGTTTTCTCATGTGACACTTTGTCAAAAGGAGCTATGTCCCTTTTAAACAAAGATCCGCTGACCAACGAAGATACGGATTGAGAAGGAACGTGCCCAGTGACATCCTCCGCAAAAGAAACCTTTTTTATTCTCTTGTTGGAGCCCCTAGTTTTCGAACACGAAGAAAGGGCAACGGTCGAGTGTTTATTCCCCTCATGGAAATTTTGCTGATCAGAACTAGTGGATGTAATTGCTGATCGATTTCTTTTCCTTAATTTTCTACTAACACTTGGCCTGGGAAAAGGCGTGGAAGGAATCACAAGAGCGTTCGAATTTTTATTCATCCCTCAGTTCTCGGGTAAAGATTCAACCAAATCAATTTTTTTTTTAAAAAAGGAAGCTCCGAACACTGTGAGCAATGCCGATGCGAAAGCAATTAAAAGTGCCCTCGCTACTTATAAGAAAAACGACATCATGCAAAATCGCAATGATTGGTAAATCACTACTCCCAAGAGAGATTCAATGACGCAGCTGAGTACGCAAGACTGACGTTATAAAATTTAGCAAAAAGTTCAAACAGGCAATAGCCTAAAATAGCATAAGGGAAAAGAGATTCAAATTCAAGCACCCACTAAATATGCAAGAGCAAAAGATTACAAGTACATTGGTTCGCTAAGTCAGTCAAATTACATAGCGATCGTTATTGATTAAGACTCTTTCACGCCTGAACCATGGTCTGATCTATCTAGCTCCTCTGATTCGCTAGAACTGCTTTCCGAGCCGTCGGAATCACCTTTATTCGAGCTGCTGCCTTCTCCATCATGACTTTGCGCATCAGACGCAGATTTACTCGAACCAGAAGAAGGGGTGCCTTGTACACTCTGACCGAGGGAATCCCCTTCAATATCCACATCTTCGCTTTCGGATTGGGCTTCGAGCTCATCAGGATTTGGCATCGGTGCACCAAATTCCTCAAGAAAAGGAGCAAACTCGTGAGTGGCAAATTCCTCGAGCTTAGGAGGAAGGGAAGACGCTTTATAGTCTTTACCAAAGATATTCTTGTAAGGATTCATCTTAGGAAGGAAGTCATCAATGGCGCCTTCGATTTTAGCAGCTGTAAGGAGATGCTGAGCTCCTTTAAAGTAGAAGGATTGATTAATTTCTCCCGACCGTAATCGAACCAAGGCGTCGAGGATCGGAGACTCTAGGAACTCCCTTATGGCGGGAAGCCTGGCTTCGACTCGACCCCGTTCATAAGATTGCTCGGCAGACACTTTGGTTTGCTCAAGCTCCTGCTTTAATTTCCCCACTTCATCCTCTAAGGCCCTCTTTGTTTCCAACTCTTTCCTAGTTCTCTCGAGTTCAATCTCGACCTCAGACAACTTAATCTTGGTATCCTCTAGCTGACTGGCCTTCGCAGCTTCATCCTTCAGAACATCGCATAAGGCTTTCTGTACCGCCTGAGACTCTTCGCTCAAAACGGACAGTCGAAGAGCAGTTTGAGTAAATAGGTCTCCGGCCTGTAAAGGAAAAGATATGTAAAAGCACGAGATAAGGTTTATAGGGAAAAAGCTAGAAACTTTCGGAATTAGGAAGTACCATCTGCTGAGCGTGGGCATAATCGCCAAATATCTCAAAATCGTTTTTAACAAAAGATTGGATAGTATCATCCCGGAATCTCCCGGCCAAGAACATCCGGAGAGACTTATCCACCGTATGCTCACCCTCCGAACCCAAATCAGATTCGATGGTCCCACAGTGCGGATATCCGGCCGCCCTCGGTCCTTGCAGATGATCCTCGTTGAAATCTGCCAAATCTGGCTCGGAATGACCAGCCCGGCATGGTATAGGGTTCGGCCCTCGAGCAAAAGGCTTGACTCTCCTGGAGGACTCAGGAACATTGCTACTTCTTTTGCGATTCATCCTGGCCTGCAAAATCTCTCTGGCACGATCCTCCAGGAGAGTATAGTTACTGAACCCCTCGTCGTTCGGGTTGGAGGAAATGTTCGGAAAAACGGATCGAAGGATTCCAGGACCCTGGAAATCGGAGGCCTCCTCCGCCTCGGCCCTAGACTGAGAGGTTCCTGCTTGGGTAATCGGGGGAACAATCACTAAAGCACTTGAGGTCGACGCGATCCCAACGGGGGTCTTAGACTTCTTCGTCTTCCGAAGATTCATTGATGTTTGAGGACGAGGTCGACCCTTATTACCCTTCGAAAAGGAAGCAACGTGTGGGCCAGATGCCGATGTACGGAATTTGTCAACGATATCAGCTAATGTAGAAGGGGGGTTAGCGGGATCGATTGGAGCTTTCCCGAAGTAGATCGGATCGGCAGGAAAAGTGCAACTACTGAGCTCGGCCAATCGCAAGACTGCTTCTTGAGTCATTAGAGCAGTCTGATGAGGATCAGCACGAAGAGATTGCAGAAAATTATATGTTATCTCATTTTTCATACTCCCCACGAGCCGGCGTTTTCCGTATATCCACTCCTTTGCTCCAGGCCAATCGAAGGGAGTAGGCTCGGGATTTTCTTCAGAAGGCGGAGACTCTGGCCCTCGGACAAAGAAGAACTCACGTTTCCATCCCTTCAGATTGCTACTCACGTTGGTCGATAAGATCGAAATTTTCGGCCTCTGAGAAAAGTATACGTAACCTGCGTTTGAAGAAGTGGAAGCACTGATCTGGAATATCCGCCAAAAATTCTGAAAAGCTGCCTTTTTCCCCTTAGCTTTCATCAAAACGCAAAAAGCTATAATTAGGCCGATCGAATTCGGTAAGATCTGGCAGGGAGCCAACTTAAAAGCATCCAGAAGGTTTTCTAGCAGGGGAGGGAAGGGGATGCGTAAGCCGTAGTGGAAGTGTTTGGAATAAAAGGCTTGACAACCGGCAGGAGGGTCGGTAACTCGTTGATCGGGAGAGGGAAGCACTATCGAAAAACCGGCGCCTAGATACCGACCGAACTCTTTTTGCAACTCCGTCAGGTCTGTCCCTTTATAGGAACAGACGATCTCATCTGCCCTCTCCTCAGTCATGTTTAGAGCTGCGCTAGTCGAGGGTTCTTCCCAATCATAGATCGTAATCACCACATTACGGTTCAGTCTATATTTCTGCTGCTCATTGTTACCTAAAGGAAGCTCCCCATCTTCTGTTGCCTCCCCGAAATTTTCATCTTCGCTATTTCCAGTGTCAGATTTTGACTCCCGCTCCTCTCCGCTGGAATCCGAGGCGGAACCCGAGTTTTGTGGATTCTCGTTTTCAGATGATCGATTCTCTACAGCTTTTTTCCCCTTGCGGTTATCGACCTCATTCTCCTCTAAGGGAGATTTCCCCTTCGAGTCTACTGAACTCGACATAATAAATATAAGATGACTGTTCAAAAATGGCTAATAAAACTCACTTATCGACCTGTCCGCTCCGATCTAAAGCTCTCTCCTCAGAATTTGAGAGGAACAGCAACCCTCCGTATAACTATATATACAGGGACAAAATGAGAAATTGCAAATCAGTCCCCGAGTAACCGCAACGATTGGACTCTCTTCAAGGTAAATTTGAAGTCATATTCTCAGAAATTGCACCTACAGCCCCTATACTTTCCAAAATTCCTGAATTAAAGATCCACATCACGAACAACAAGGACGATGTTAAGACTGCGCTATCAAGAGATTGCTTAAGTATGCACTCTTTTTCCCTGACCCGGTTTTTATCCCAGAAGGGTTTTTCCGAGCCAGGTTTTTAATGAGGCATACCCGAAACGATAAGCCGAGATTGATTTATACTGTTATATATACTTCTTCGAGCTTAAGTTCCACTTTACGCTCGAGAAGTGGGGGAGTATTGATGAGGGATATTTCGGATTTCCGCTTTTCTTCTTTACAACTACATAAGATCGAACGTTATTTATCTCGAAAGATCCAGTTCGACCCCGATGTCGGAATACTGTAAATACAAGGCTACCCTGGATCCAGAATTACTGTTGGGCCAAGCTCTGACCCAAACTTATGGGCCGAAGAATTGCACATCTGCGGGTAGACCACCTGAACCCCTTTTTCAGCTATAAATACCCCATGCATTTATGATGCTGGACACGACTTTCCAGGTGCTCCCTCCTCGAAGCTGTTGCTCGAAACCGTTTTGGAGCATAGACTTAGGATCATATGTATTTCACCCTCTAGCTTGTACGGCATCCAATAATGCTCGAATAGGACCTTTGAATACTTGTATTTGTACTCATTCAATTCGAATACAATTACTTTGGTCTTTGCTTTACTTTATTATTGTCATTATTGTATTACATCCCACCCTTGATCTAACTAACGAAACCACGTAAGATCAGTCTCCAACCTATTGAAGAAATTAAACAATAAAGGCGAAGCAAAGATTTTGAGGAAAAGTTAGCATTTGTGGGAAACTTATATACCTTTTGCAGAGCATAGACGTAATCACCCGCGAGCTCGAAGTCGTTTTTAAGAAACAGCGCGGTATTATCATCCTTAAATCTCCCGGCCATGAACATCCGAAGAGACTTATCTACCGTATGTTCCCCATCTGGGCCCAAATCAGACTCGATGGTCCCGTTTTCCGAGAATCCAGCGGCCCTTGGTCCCCGAAAATGGTCCTCCATGAAATCAACCAAATCCGGCTCGGAATGGCCTGCCCGACATAGGATCGAATCCGATCCTCGACCAAAAGGCTTCACCCTCCAAGAAGATTCGGGGATATCACTACTTCTCTTACGAGCCATTCCCGCTCCCAGTATCTCCTGAGCTCGGACCTCTTGTAGGGTATAATAGTTGAGTCCCGCCTCGTTCGGATTAGAAGATCCGGGTGGAAAAATGGACCGGAGATCGAAAGCTCGAGATTGAGAAGTCCCCTCGGTCGCAAGATAAGGATGGGAAGTCCCCGCAATGGCAGTTTGGGAAAAACTCACCATAGCATTCGAAACCGCGGCGGTATCGACCCCATGAGCGGGTTTTACTACCTTACGGGAAACCTTCGATGTTTGGAGACGAGGCCGACCTTGGATACCCTTTGAAAAGGAAGCAACAACTGGACCAGCTATCGATGTTCGGAATTTATCAATGATCCCAGCTGAGGAACAAAAGGAAGTTAGCGATAGTCGCAAAAAGATAAATCAAGATAATTGGACGCACCTAATGTAGTAGGGGCATTGGGAGGATCGATTGAAGCTTTTCAATAATCGATTGGAAGGGCAGGAAAAGAACACGCACTAAGCCCAGCCAATCGCAAAACCGCCTCCTGAGTCATTAAAGGAGTCTGATGGTGATCTTACGTGGTTTCGTTAGTTCGATCAAGGGTGGGATGTAATACAATAATGACAATAATAAAGTAAAGCAAAGACAAAAGTGATTGTATTCGAATTGAACGAGTGCAAATACAAGTATTCAAAGGTCCTATTCGAGCATTATTGGATGACGTACAAGCTAGAGGGTGAAACATGTATGAGAAAGCCTATACTAATATTCTCTAGAAAACCCAAGCAGCAGTCTCAAGGTTAGTGCCTAAGGAGTCCTCCCCAGTGTAATAAATGCATGGAGTATTTATAGCCAGATTGGAGGGCTTGGGCCTGGGCTCGGCCCAACAGTGTCCTTCGATCTATGGTTTTCTAATGAGCTCGGAACAATCATCTTCATGCTTTGGTTCGGCTTTTGGTCCCTGGCGACAGGGTTCGGTGCTATTCGAACTGCGTTGAGGTTAGAAAAACAGGGGATCCGAAATACCCCTCATCAATACTCCCCCACTTCTCGAGTGCGAAGCGAAGCAAGAGCTCGAAGAAGTACAAAATATGTTCCATGCTATGATGAGACGAGCCGTTCAGAATGTCTTTAGGATATGCCTCGTTAAAAACCTGACTCGGAAAAACCCACCGGGATAAAAACCGAGTTAGGGAAAAAGAGTGCATATATAAGAAAACATACATCGGCGTGTTCTGAAGTTACCCTTGTTAGAGGATGTTGAAATAATAATATCCTTTCTGGTTCCAGGATGCGTTGTTCGATCCCTAGAAGGATGCTTTTCAGAATTTCCGGTTATAACAAGGAGGGTCTTCGAGATCCTTAGGGATAAAACAACGCAAGGACAAATTCCGCAGTTCAACCGTTGGTAAGTTCAACCGTCGCGGTTACTCGGGGACCTCTTTGCAATTTTACCTTTTTAACCCCGTATATATATGTTGACCTGTAGAAAAATTACTTCCATGTTATATTTTCTTTTGAGCTCGAAGTGTTTTAATCGAAAAGGTAGTTACTTTAGTATATTCATCTCCGAACTCATAATGTCAAGTTCTAGAAGTTCAAAGGGCAAGAATAAGGTCGAAGAGAGCCAAGAATCTGATCCCTTGTTTAAACTTGTAGATGACTTCGAAGATGGGGAATTTCATCAAGACGGCGAAGACGACGATCCGAGCGAGGATCTCGAAGAGAATGAGGTCGACAAACGTTGTATCGGCGAAGGTGCTTTTGTCAGGATCTTTAAACATACGCAAGCCTCACAAGCCGTAATCTCGGGTAAGTCAGAGCTTCCCGCTAGTGAAACTTCCTGTTGTTTTTCGAAAAAGGATCGCGCTCACCTCGAGGCGGATTTTGGGAAATTTCTTCCCAAAGGTTTTTCGATTGTCGTTCCTTCTTACACCGAACGTGCCACTAAGCCCCCTACTGGATGTCAAGCCTTTTACGAGGGACAATTTTTCTGTGGCTTGCGTATCCCGTTCGTTCCTCTTATCAGAAATGTCCTGAATTTCTTTTCGCTTTCCCCTGCTCAGCTTCTCCCGCACTCCGTTGCATATATACTAGCGTTTTGCACTCTTATGAAGGCAAAAGGAGAAGAAGCTTCCTTTAGCAACTTTTTGCAGATATTCCGAATGGATCCCTGCAAGGTTTCGAACATAGGCTTTGTGTCCGTCCGTCCGAGGTCTAAACGGCCTTTTCTTACAAAAATAACAACAGAGAAGACTTTAGGTTGGAAGAGGAGATTCTTTTTCGTGAAGGGCCCTGACGTTCCTATTTCAGAGGGTAGTTCGAAAACAAGACCTTATCGATGGGATGGCGCAAATACTTGGACATACGGTTCTCGCAGAATTAAAGAAAAACTTAGCCATCGTCTTTCTGATGAACTCCTGGGGCGATTGGAGTCTAACCCTTACCAAACTAGATACTTGGTTCAAGAAGGCGTTTTGCGATTGGCTGGGTTGAGCCACTGTAATTACCTAGCTCCGGCGATTAGATACCCTAGCCAGTCCTCCCAAGGGCCCCTCATGCGAACGGATGTCCTGCCAACCTCCATTGTTCCTCTTTCTTTGGGTGTGTTTCTTATCTTTAACTTACTTTTGTGTTTTATTAAACAATTTTCCTCGTTTGAACTCGTGCCCGATTCATATTATCCTCGCAGGTCGAATTGTTGAGAAATTTTGGGTATCCCCCGCTGGCTTGGTCGGAGATAAACAATTTTATTTCGACCCGTTACCTTATGCTTCCGAAAGAAGAACAGACGCAGGTAACTTAGGTGGGAATCCAGCTGTCATACCGTCTTTGATTCCTGACTTAAGAGGGGTTGGCACTATGAGCTCTTTGAATTCTGCCACGTCCGGACCTCTCCGATCGTTATTCTCCCCTGATACTTCCGCTCTTTCGTCTGTCGGCTACAGTCAACACTCCTGGAATCGGATTCAGGGTATTCAGGAATACGAGAAACTTCTGGGCCAGAAGAGAAATGCTGAACACCCAGGGCCTTCGAGGAGGATAAAACCCTTTGGCGTGAGTTCTGCTTCTGTCCCTTGTCGAGAAGGTAAGTCGGAGCCTGATGTGGCAGACTTTATGGACGAGCATTTTCGTAGTAACAGAACTGCTGGATATCCTGAGGATGGTACCATTATGACCGATCTGGATATGAAAGGGGAGAATGAATTCGACAAAGCCACTAGAATCTTTATGGCTAGTCGGTTTAAACGGGATATCCTGCTTCATTCCATCAAAGGGGATTTTGAGGTTTTGAGTGACTTCTCCAGAACGTATCACGAGGTAAATACTCGTCTTTTGACTGTGTTCTTTCTTTAGAATTCCTAACTTTACTGATACTCGAAAATGTCTTGCAGGTAGGAGACTTATTCGCCCTTCAATCCTATCGTTTGGCGTTACTAAAGCAGGAATCGCAATACGCTCATGATGCATATGCCCAGATTTTTGCTGACAACCAGGCCCTTCGATCTCAGCTGGCGGAGAGTCAGCGAGAATTGTCCCAAGTAAAGAAGGAGCTTGAGAAAGCGAATACGAAACATTCTTCCTCAGTAGAAGAGGATTTGCTTGCGTCCGTTAAAGAGAGAAGTGCCCTTGAGGAGGAGCTAAAGAAGATAAGGGTTGAACTCGAGCTAGCGAAGCAAGACTCCGAGCGTGCATATGCCCAAGGCCGGGAAGAAGCCGAGATCCCTGCCATACGAGAGTTCCTAGAATCCCCTGTCTTGGACCCCTTAGTTCAAAGGAAAATGGGGGAAATCCTTCAGACGATTTTTTATAAAGGGGTTCAACAATTGGTCGTGGCCAAGAAGATTCCAGATGATATGGATGAGTACTTTAAGCATATGAATCCTTTTAAGAACGCTGAAGGGAGGGATTACAAAACTTCCTCTCTACCCAAGATGGATACTAATTGGCGAAATCATCGCTTTGCCCCCTTGGTCGAGGAGTATGGCATTCCGATGCCTAACCCTGATGCGCTCGAGCATTTCACCGACTATCCTCCCGCGTCGGAGGAAAAAGGCGAAGATGTCAACATAGGTGACGTATCGAATAAAGAAGGTGATCGATCTCTTTGACCAAACCGAGTAATAGCTCCGCCTGACTTTCTATTTGGCGAGTTATCGGAGCCGATCGCACTGGAAGGGGCGATTCATGGTTTTGTAGCTAGGAATTAATCGTGTATACCCGTGTAACTCGTTTTTGTAAACGGGTTTGTTTCTTTTGATTTGACTGCTGTAACTTCTAAATTCTGATCTTACTAATATCCAGTTACCATTTTAATTTTCAATGTTCGATAACTTTATGCTCGGATATTTGCCCTTTCCATACGGGATTTTTCTTTAAATGTTGCGTCGATTCATTATCGTAATCATAGGCCGTAGTGTCTATAAATATTAGGGTTTCTTTTCATTATTCATACGACATCTTGCTTATAGAGATCGGAGCTTTTTGCCATATCTTCTACCTTCTTCGAATCCCTTTAAGAGTAATAGTCCGAACCGTAGGTCCCAAATCTGCTTGTCATGGAAAATGTACTAGGGAAACCTATCAACCCCAAATTGCTATTCGGAGGCTCGAAGACTAAGAATCCAAGCAAAGAGCAGAAAATTGCCAAGGAAGCCAAAACTTCCAAGTCTTCTTCTAAGACCTCTGTGTCTTTCCCGAGAGCTCCTAAAGAGGAAGACGACAAGAAAGAGAAAAACATTTCTTCAAAACAAAACAAGGGCAGCTCTAGCAAGTCAATCTTGGATGAGGAGCTCGAGGCTACGCTCGGGGGTTCTTCCCCGAAAGTTGTCGATCCTTCGAACAAAGATCCCGTGAGAGAAGATACTTATGTCCCTTCTTCGAACAAAAGGCCTTATTCTGACGGGGCCCCTCCCATTGAGGCTTTACAAAATCTTGCCATTGGTGGTAAATCACCTCCCGACACTTCGACTGTCCCTCCTGCAGGGAATCTCAGCAAAAAATCCAAGTTAGATCTTGGTGGGGGGGTTTCTGCTGAAGTTTTGAGTTCTGAAAATCCTCCCGAATCCCGGGTTGATCCCAATCATCCAAAAGTTACTTCTTCCGCGCCTGAAGAGTCGAAAGATGCGTCCGACCCCTTGGATAGTCTGTTACAGGTTAACTTTACCTCTTCGGAGACTAACATGCCCAAAGGGAGAAATGTGTCTAAGGAGAGGAATATAGAGGAATTGTTCGAGTCTGGACAGCATTTCCTGTTTCAGGTACAAGCATAATAACTACCCCCCCCCCCCTTTTCTCTCTTTTTTTTTTTTTTTTTATTTTTTTTATTTTTTTTTTTTATGTATATGAACAGAGTGTACTTCTGGCAGGCCGGGCAAGATTTTATTGAGCTCAAAACTTTTGCTGAGCGGGAGACCAATCATCGTGCTGCTATTTCCCTCGAGCTGGAAGAGAAGAAAGCTGAATTCGACCGTGTCTCCGCGGAGAAGCTTGCTCTAGAGAGGGAGAGATCTGTAAAAGAGAGTGGAGAGGAGATCCACAAACAGCTGAATGAGGAGCTCGGAAAACTGAAGGGTCTTCATGAGCAGGAGAGACAGGAATTCACGCGTCGAGAAAAGGAGTACGAACAGGAGAAGCAAGAATTCGCACGTCGAGAAAAGGAGGCTTTCGACCGTGGATATGAAGCTGGACGCGAGGCTCGTATTGCTGAGCTTCGGAAAATTTTAACCGATAATAAGCTCCTCTAAATGTTTCATTTGTTCGGATCTGCTGTATGACTATATATTTATTTTCTTTCGTGTAATCGTGAACAATTTTATCCCCTCTGGTTTGTAATAATTTATTTGCTCTTCGTATTGCTTGTTCTTCTATAACTTGATGAGTTCTTTCCTATCTATGCTTTGTTTGCCTTCTTCACTTGGCCTTGAGCTCGTGATTCTCGATCTGTAATCTTGGTATATTAATTTCGTTTACTTTTCAAGGAGTATCATTCTTTCTTCCCGCTGGAATTCTCGGGAAACGCAGTAGTCTTTCAATCTTGATCGTTCGTTTTGCTTTGTTTGGTAGCCATTGGATTTCTATATGTAGTTGTAGTCGATGCCTCTGTAATCGATAGATATGTCGGGTTCGGAGTATAGTAATTTTACTGACTTTTATTTATCCTAACTATTGATAACGCTTTCTTTACAAGCTGTATTTTGATCTCTTTATGATTTTCCTTTGATAACTGGAATTGAGACCAAGATGAATTCGGATAGGAATGAACTCGAGTGGAATAATTTTGACATTTTCTTCACTTCTCTTCCGAAACGGTTTCTGCAATTTCGGGAATCGTAACGGTCAGCGCATTTACTGCTCATATCTCGGCCGTTAGCACCATCAGATCTGAGTCGTTAATTGCTTTTTCTTTTCACTATATATAGTTCCGCAGTTACCTTCAAATTTTACATTTCAGTAACAATTCTGATCGGCTCTATGATTGAGATTTTACTCTTTCCAGCCATCATGCTTCGTCTCCTATCTTTGATCGAACTGTTCGAAGTTCTCCTTCGAACTATTTTTAAATTTCTCTATCTCCTGATGGCAACTTAATTCGACTAGGGTATCGACAGGCGAAAATAACTGCGACTGGGGTACCGGCAGGCGACCTGCTCTCTTTGATTCCAAGTCTTTGAGGCGGGCTCGACTTCCTGTACTCTGATCTCTATCCAGTTGGGATAGTGGGTCTACTACTGGAGGAGTTTTCCTGCACTCGATCTCTACTTCTTCAAGATATTTCTTGAAGAAAACTGTCTTCGAGATTGCGTGGAATAATTTTTCTAGGGGTTGCTTCGCTATTTCTCGATCTGGACCGGTGTGGAGCAAGTACTGAAGAAGTGATGAAGGGTAGAAGCGTTGTTCTAGCCCAGTCTTACTCCTTCGACCACGGAGAGAATCTAGTGTAGGATTAATTTGTAATAGGGTTACATTAAATGTAAAGTCTTTGCTTGACTTTTCTTATCCTTGTAATTTCGAACTCTTTTGTAACTGTTTTGAATGACATGAATAAGATATTTATTTCTTTTATCATCCTTCCTTATTGTCCTGTAGAATTGCTATCGTATACCGTCGTCGAGCATCAACTCTTCTGCCTTAAAAATTTGAACAAGCGCTATTTTTTACCATATTTGATAAATATTTAGCTGATAGATGACATCCGACATTCCTCGATTTTGAGTATAACCTGTATGGGGCTTTTATTTCCCCGTCAAATACATAATAATTAAGAGATCGAATTGAAGAAAACAAAATGACTTTTGAGTAATGATCTTAATCTGAGGGGCCAAATTCCCTAGTCAGACAAATATTTGTGAAATAATAATCGAAATAGGGTCTTGATCGATCTTAAATTTTAAGCGTCAATATGATGGCTATTTAGCCTTAGGTGAATGAATAATTTACAGAGAGATAATAGAATAGAATGCTGGTTGATCTAGGTTGATCGAGGATAATAATTTCGATCTAAGGGGCGTAACAGTGGCTTTCAACCTTTGTCGTTTTTAGAGCATTTTTAGCCCTAGGGTCATAGCAGAGGCTTTCACCCATTAATAATTTCGATCTAAGGGGCATAGCATAGGCTTTCACCCTTTGTCGTTTTTAGAGCATTTTTAGCCCTAGGGTCATAGCAGAGGCTTTCACCCATTAATAATTTCGATCTAAGGGGCATAGCAGAGGCTTTCACCCTTTGTCGTTTTTAGAGCATTTTTAGCCCTAGGGTCATAGCAGAGGCTTTCACCCATTAATAATTTCGATCTAAGGGGCATAGCAGAGGCTTTCACCCTTTGTCGTTTTTAGAGCATTTTTAGCCCTAGGGTCATAGCAGAAGCTTTCACCCATTAATAATTTCGATCTAAGGGGCATAGCAGAGGCTTTCACCCTTAGTCGTTTCAGAGCATTTTTAGCTCGAGGGTCGTCACCCATTTTTATTTTTCGATCCAAGGGGCGTTGCAACGTCTTTCACCCTTGGTCGATTTTTCGGGGTCATAGCAACAGCTTTCACCCTTATATAATAGTAGACTGAGATAAGTACAGATAGAGAGATCGATAATATCAGGGAGAGATGAACGAATATAAATATTGATGGGATCAGTTTCCATTGAATAAATAACTCTAATCGAAGTAAATTTTGATGAGAAAATAGTCTTCCGCAACCACGAGAAAGGATGAACTATGGAGGATCAGCCAGTAGTGAATAACCCTAGACTTCGAACAATCCTTATGTCTTTGTCGAGAAAATTCCTTGCTTGTAGGTTCCCAATTTTGATAAGTTTGATTTTTTCTAAACGGTTCCCGTTTTACCGAGAATCGCAACGGTCGACAAATCTTGTCCGCTCCCTTTGCGAATTATGCGCTGTTGGATTCTTTTATGTTTTCGGCTATAAAAGGCTGGCATATTGCTGAAATCATCTCATCCGTTGCATCAAGAAATTTTCTATCCGATCATGGTGGTCAAGACGATTATTCGATTAATTCAACTGTTTGAGTTCGGACTTCGAACAATTTTTAAGCGGAAAAGTCTTCGAGCAGAAAAGATTACAGCAACTACGCTTAGAATATCGACAGGCAAACGCGGTCTCCATCTTGAAAGCCAATATGCCAGATGCATTTAGGAAGACGTTCTGGCGGGAGAACGATTCAGAATGTAACTACCCGATAATTTGGGCGTTCTTTCTTTCATCTTCGGAAGATTGTAGATAAAGTTAGTCTGGGAATCCGAAGGAAATTCTCTTTTCGGAGCTAGGTCATTTCGAGTAGATTATAGGAGAGGGAGAATAGAATTGTAGAAAGTAAATGTAGTCTTCTGTAATATATTAGTTTGTAATGTACCTTTCCAGTCTTCCTTCTGAACTCTTGTATTATTTTGTGAAATTTATGAATGAAATTTTTCCCCTTTCTTTGTCGATAATTAGATACTCTCATTTCTCGTGACTTCGACCATATATATCTGAGATTAGCGACGACAAACCCGAACAATGGTTTCTAGAATTATTAACCTTTTTGGTAAATCTGAAAACAATAAAGAATTTACTGTGCTAGATCCTTGCTATTGCCGAATGTCAAAGGCTATCGAATTCTTCAGCTCGAGAGTTGTGCTCGAATAAATCAAATATCTGTAATTGGTTGTAAAGACAGCTGTTTCATAACTAGTGTACCAAGTTTATGAGGGTTGAATTTTCAGACCAGTGCCATTGATCTACGAGCTGTTTTTTGGAGTAGGGTTAATGAATAAAACAATTGTTCGAATGAATGTTCCAAATAAGCTCTTCTATGTATCGTTGGGCCGTACGTTCTCCTATCCAAACAGGACCCTATTTCTTGGGAAACGTATCGGTCAGTCCATTTAATACGGACATCCTAGCCGTTCACGATATGTAATCTGCCGTTGATTCAAAATCCTTTACTATTATAAATAGGTCCCTTCATGCATACGATATTTCCTATTTTCTCTTTTATGCTTCCTCCGATCGCTATGGGTCGAGACTTAATTTCGACATACACTTTCTCCCAGATCAAGGAATTTGAGATAAGACTCAGAACCCTGTTTTTCGATCTTAGCTTCCTTAACATAAGCATTTTCGCTTAGAATATCGACAGGCAAAAGAAATTGCGCCTAGAATACCGGCAGGCAACCTGTTTTCCCAGACATATCTTGTCTGTGACGGGTTTGAATTCCGGTCTTCTGGTGTAGTACCCGATCGGGCAGCTGGTTATTCCGAGATGAGTTCTTTAAAACTGAAGCATCAGCTTCCTCGAGGGCTTTCTTACGAGATAGTTTCCTCGAGTTCCCTTGGAGTGCTTCTGTTGGGATAACCCTTTGCTGCTCCGGTTCGAATTAACCTGTAAATAATGATTGAGTATTTCAATCATTGTTTACAGGTGAAGACCTAAGGTCGGTCTGCTTCCCTGGTGAGGAGCTTCAATCCGGCTTTTACCCAGCTCAAGGGCGGACGTGCGACACGTTGCTAGTGATTGGCAAGAAAGATCACTGCTGAGTTCTGTATCTGGGGCGCTCTTCGGGAATGAAGATCGAGCACGTAACAAGATAGAATTATCTTATAGAGTTTTGTAACAGGGTAGGAATGATTGTACTGCATTTCTCGAGCCAGAATTATATTCGGAGCTTTACTTTGTAACTTGTTTGAAGAATTTTAATGATAAAGTTACATTTCTAATCGAATTTTGTTACTCGAATTCAGTTATTGGTCGAAATGATATCCAATATACCATCCATTAGCTCGAAAACTTATCTAATCGATTGCAGATAGTTAATCGATCAATTTAATCCGACCAACTTTGAGAAAAATACAAATAGTCGATAAACGGTATATAGGGATTTTGCCAATGATCTTTGAAATAATTGATTCGAAAAAATTTGTCATTGAAGTTAATAAATACGAATAACGGAAAAATAAATTCCGATCGTCAATATCGAACTTCAACTTCATAGATCTTCTAAGCCTTCGACGATACCTGCTGAACTTCTTATTCGCTCCTAAAAATGGATTTCTCGTGGAAAATAAATCCGTTGAAGAAATAAGGGAGCTGTGCGATCATATGCTTGACCGTTATCCTTAAGCTTAGAAAACTATCAAATAGGCCTTCTTTCTTCATCCCTGAAATGATGAACCCCCCAAGGGTCGAAGGATTCGCCTCGGATAGTAAATAACGGAGTTTCGAATTAGTAAAACCTCCAGCTGGCATACATATTCCTCCTCATAGTAGGCATATTTCGATCTAATACTCGAATAAGGCCCCACGGTGGGCGCCAATTGATCTTACGTGGTTTCGTTAGTTCGATCAAGGGTGGGATGTAATACAATAATGACAATAATAAAGTAAAGCAAAGACAAAAGTGATTGTATTCGAATTGAACGAGTGCAAATACAAGTATTCAAAGGTCCTATTCGAGCATTATTGGATGCCGTACAAGCTAGAGGGTGAAACATGTATGAGAAAGCCTATACTGATGAGGGGTAATTCGGAGCAGCTGTTTTCCTAGCCTCAACGCAGTTCGGATAGCTATGAACCCTGTCGCCAGGGACCAAAAGACGAATCAAAGCATGAAAGTAATCGATCCGAGCTCATAAGGTCGCCATGGATCGAAGGACACTGTTGGGCCGAGCCCAGGCCCAAGCCCTCAAATTTGGCTATAAATACTCCATGCATTTATTACACTGGGGACAACTTCCAAGACACTCCAACCTTGAGACGCCAGCTCGAGTTTACTGGAGAATATTAGTATAGATTTTCTCATACATATTTCACCCTCTAGCTTGTACGGCATCCAATAATGCTCGAATAGGATCCTTTGAATACTTGTACTTGTACTCATTCAATTCGAATACAATTACATTTGATCTTTACTTCACTTTATTTATCGTTATTATAATCGTACATCCCACCCTTGATCGGATCAACGAAAACACGTAAGATCAATTGGCGCCCACCGTGGGGCCTTATTCGAGTATTAGATCGAAATATGCCTACTACGAGGAGGAATATGTGTGCCAGCTGAAGATTTTACTAATCCGAAAATTCGTCGTTCATTCTCCGAGGCGAATCATTCGACCCTTCGTCATTTCAGAGATGAAGAGAAAGAAGGCCTATATGATAGTTTTTCTTTCAGGCTTGAAGATAATGGTCAAGCCTATGGTCGCACAGCTCATTCATTTCTATCAAGTTGCAGTTCGATATTAACGATCGGAATTTATTTTTTCGCTCTTCGTATTCATAAACTTCAATGGCGAATCCTTCGAATCAATTATTTTAAAGATCATTGGCGAAGTCTCTATATACTATCAATCGACTATTTGTATTCTTCTCAAAGTTGGCCGGGTTAAATTGATTGTTTAAATATTTGCAATCGATCAGATGAGTTCTCAAAATAATAAAGGGTAAGTTGGATTATCATTATGACCAATAAGGGAACTCGAGTAAGAAGATTCGATTACGAATAAAACTTTATCATTGAAATTCTTCAAACAAGTTACAAAGTAAAGCTCCGAAGGAATTTCGGGCTCAAGAAATGCAGTACAATCATTCCTGCCCTATTACATAATTCTACAAGAAAATTTTATCCTATAAGCTGCTCGACCTTCATTTCCGAAGAGCGCCCCAGATCCAGAACTCAGCAGTTATCCTCCTTGCAAATCACTAGCAACGTGTCGCACGTCCGTCCTCGTGCTGGCTAGAAGCCGGATCGGAGATCCTCGCCGGGGAAGCAGACCGACCTTAGATCATCATCTGTAAACAATGATTGAAATACTCAATCATTATTTACAGGTTGATTCGAACCGGAGCAGCAAAAGGTTATCCCAACAAGAGGCACTCCAAGAGAACTCGAGGAAACTATCTAGTAAGAAAGCCCTCGAGGAAGCTGATGCCTCAGACTTAAAGAACTCTTCTCGGAATAACCAGCTGTCCGATCAGGTACTGCCCCAGAATACCAGAATTCTAACCCGCACCAGACAAGATATGTCAGGCAAAACGGGTTGCCTGCCGGTATTCTAGGCGCAATTTCTTTTAACTGTCGATATTCTAAGCGAGAAGCTCATCCAAAAGGAAACAAGATCGGAAAAGAAAGTTCGAACTCTGATCTCAAACTCTTTTATTCGGGATAAAATACGAATCGAATCTAAAATTCGACCCATGATGATCGGATGGGGCATAAGGAGAAAAGCAAGAAGTGTTGTATACATGAAGGGACCTATTTATAGGGCTAGGGAATTTAAAATCAACGGCCCAGATAACATTTTATGAGCGATTGGGATGTCCGCATTAAATGGAAGGACCGTTACATTTCCCGAGAAATTGGGCCCTGTTTGGTAACAAACGACGTGATTCAATAAGGAATGTAGAAGAATCGTAACGTTCTATCAAACTTGACATAGTTATCGAAGGATGGCATGTCGAATTCATATCCGGTTATTTTGGATGATTCTTACGCTCAAGTATTTATTATTATGTTTTACGCTGCCAACTAAGAAGAAATATAATTGGTTTAATCGAACAGGATTCCCGACCTGGAAGTTATGCAATTATGAAAATTCAGCAGTGATAAAAATTTTTGCGGCATGGTTTCCTTTGCCAATATCAGGACCGCTAAGATATTTATTCATTAACCAATCTGGCGAGCGTTATTCTATTATTTCTTGTTCGATGTCGGAAGATCGAGAGGAAATTACGAAAGATAAACTTCTATCTAATTATATTTGATGACTATCAACAAAATGAAGAGGAAAAATATTTATATTATCTCGGAAAATTACAAGAAGGGGGAAAATACATATCGATCATAGCCTTGGCATTACGTCAATAGATTATTACAATACTATAATACTTTCGGTCTCTCGTCCTATCGTTTACTCGGATAATTTGGCTCCGAGCTCGGAATATCCTTAGGACCCGCAGGCTCTCAACTTTATCTGCATTCTTCCGAAAACAGAGGATCAAACGCTATCAACCCAACGTCTTCCTAAATGCATTGCAGCAACGAGGCCACGGGCCTAGCTTATTGGCTTTCCAGATGGAAATCGCATTAGCCTGTCGATATTCTAAGCGTGGTTGCATTGATTTTTCTTCCGCTCGAAGATTGCTCCGCTTAAATATCGTTCGAAGCATGAGCTCAAATAACCGTACCAATCGTATAAACATCTTGACCACCATGATCAGATAAATGAATTCTCGATGCAACGAATAAGATAATTTCAACAATATGCCGGCCTTTTATAGCCGAAAGGAGAAAAGAATCCAACGGCGTATTATTCGCGAAATGAGCGGACAAGATTTGTCGACCGTTGCGATTCCCGGTAAAACGGGAACCGTGTTGAAAAAATTAAACTTATCAAATTTAGGAACCTACTAGCAAAGAGTTTTCTCGACCAAGGCATAAGGATTATTTAAGATCTAGGGCTATTCACTACTGCCTGTTTCTCCATATTTGCAGAAGGCTATTTTCTTCAGTATCTATTTCGATCAAAAGTTATATATTCCATGGAAGCTAATTTCGTCAATATTCATATTCGTTCGTCTCTCCGCGATATTATCGATCTTTGTTATTTATTCAGTACTTGTCTCAGTATAAAATTATTAAAAGGGTGAAAGCCTCTGCTATGACCCAAGGGCTAAAAATGCTCTAAAAACGACTAAGGGTGAAAGCCTCTGCTATGCCCCTTAGATCGAAATTATTAAAAGGGTGAAAGCCTCTGCTATGACCCAAGGGCTAAAAATGCTCTAAAAACGACTAAGGGTGAAAGCCTCTGCTATGCCCCTTAGATCGGAATTATTAAAAGGGTGAAAGCCTCTGCTATGACCCAAGGGCTAAAAATGCTCTAAAAACGACTAAGGGTGAAAGCCTCTGCTATGCCCCTTAGATCGAAATTATTAAAAGGGTGAAAGCCTCTGCTATGACCCAAGGGCTAAAAATGCTCTAAAAACGACTAAGGGTGAAAGCCTCTGCTATGCCCCTTAGATCGGAATTATTAAAAGGGTGAAAGCCTCTGCTATGACCCAAGGGCTAAAAATGCTCTAAAAACGACTAAGGGTGAAAGCCTCTGCTATGCCCCTTAGATCGAAATTATTAAAAGGGTGAAAGCCTCTGCTATGACCCAAGGGCTAAAAATGCTCTAAAAACGACTAAGGGTGAAAGCCTCTGCTATGCCCCTTAGATCGAAATTATTAAAAGGGTGAAAGCCTCTGCTATGACCCAAGGGCTAAAAACGCTCTAAAAACGACTAAGGGTGAAAGCCGTTGCTACGCCCCTTAGATCGAAATTATTATCCTCGATCAACCGAAACCAATCAGCATTCTATTCTATCATTTCTTCGTCTAAAGGCTAACATCCATCATTATGACACTTAAGTCAACGTTATTATTCAAAGATCAATCAAAAACCCTATTTCGATTATTACTTCACGATTATCTGTCCGATTAGGGAATTTGATCCCTCAGATTAGAATTGTTACTCAAAGGTCATTTTAGATCCTTCTATTCGATCTCTTAATTATTATGTGTTTGACGGGGGAATAAAAGCCTCCCACAGGTTGTATTCTAAATCGAGGAATATCGATTATCGTCTAAATATTTATCAAAGTAAATAAAGAATGGCACTCGATCATATTTTGGAGGCAGAAGAAATCGATGCTCGATAACAGCATACAAAAGCAGTTTTATGGATAACATATATGACGAGAAAAATAAATGTCTTATTAATGACATTACAAGCAAAGTTTGAAATTACAATGGCAAGGAAAAATCGAACAAGGTCAAGGCTTTACATTTTATGTAACCCTATTACAAACCAACCCTACGCTAAAAGTTTCTCGTGATCGAAGGAAGAAGTCGAGGCTGGGCTAAACATTTCCACCCTTCGTCCTTCACTTCCTCGGTACATGCTCCACGCCGGGCCAGATTGAGAGAAAGCAAGGCAACCCCTAGAGAAATTATTCCACGCAATCTCGAAGGCAACATTCTTCAAGGAATATCTTGAAGAAGTAGAGATCGAGTGCAAGAAAACTCCTCCAGCAGTAGACCCACTATCCGACCGGGTGGATTGACAGGATACAGAAGATCAAACCCGCCTCAAAGACTTGGAATCAAAGAGAGCAGGTCGCCTGCCGGTACCCCAGTCGCAATTATTTTCGCCTGTCGATACCCTAGTCGAAGTTAGTTGCCATCAGGGGAGAGCGAAATTTGTAAATAGTTCGAAGAAGAACCTCGAACAGTTCAGTCGCAGATAGCAAACGAAACATGGTGACTAGAAAGGATAAAATCTCAATCACAGAGCCGATCAAGTTTCTTACTGAAATGTAAATTTGAAAGTAACTACGGAGCTATATATAGCAAAAGAAATAGGCAATTAACGACCCAGATTTGATGATACTAACGGCTGAGATATAAGCAGTAAATGCGCCGACCGTTACGAATCCCGAAAATGTCAAATTTGTTCTACTCGAATTCATCTTATCCGAATTCATCATAATCTCAGTTCCAACCATCGAAGAAAAATCATAAAGAAATCCAAATGAAGCATGATTAAAGGAAGAACACATAAGAGGAGCATGCAATTCGAGGAGAAAGCAAATCATTACAAGCCATAGAAAATAAAAATTATTCAGGATAGCAGAAGTAAAAACAGTATACTGCGAGTTCGGGTAAATAAGAGACAACATCTAAACAAGTTTATTGTCAGAAAGAATCTTTCGAAACTCAGCATTGCGAGCCTCACGTCCTGCTTCAAATCCACGATCATAAGCCTCCTTTTCTCGACGCGTAAAATTTTGTTTCTCCTCCTCGTGGAGGATCTTCAGTTTTTCGAGTTTCTCATTCAACTGCTTATGGATCTCCTCTCCATGGTTGTTTGTCTTCTTCTCCTTCTCTAAAGCAAGCTTCTCTGCGAGGATATGGTCGAACTCGACTTTCTTCTCCTCCAGCTCGATAGAAATAGCAGCGCGCTGGTTAATCTCCCGCTCAGCAAACGTTTTAAGCTCAATGAAGTCCTGTCCGGCCTGTTAAAAAGGGTCAACAGCGTTAAAAAAAAAAAAAAAAAAAAAAAAAAAAAAAAAAAATGGGAAAAAGATAGAATAAATAAATGTACACCTGAAAAAGGAAGTGTTGCCCAGACTCGAACAACTCTTCTATGTTTCTCTCTTTGGACGTGTTTCTTTCCTTGGGTATATCAGTCTCTGAAGAAGTAAAGGTATCTTGCAACAAGTTACCCATGGGATCAACCTTAGAAGGAGATCCATTTTTCAATTCCTCGTGCAGAGGAGAAGCAACCTTTTCAGGAGAGGAATTGACAAAAGGTCGGGGAGAATTATCAATTCCTAAAGGATCAGCGGAAGCCCCCCCACCAGTCTCTGACTTGGACTTTTTATTGGGATTCCCTGAGGGAGAAACGGTCGAAGCATCGGAGGATGACTTGCCACCAATAGCAAGATTTTGCAAAGCCTCAATGGGCGTAACCCCATCGGAATAAGGCCTCTTATTCGAAGAGGGAACAGGAATCTTTTCTAGGACACGATCCTCAGTCTTAGAATCAATCTCTTTCGGGGAGGAACCTCCGAGCTCAGCCTCGAGCTCTTCGTCCAAAATGGACTTGCTGGAGCTACCCTTATTCTGCTTCGAGGAAGTACCCTTCTCTTTCGTATTTTCCCCACCTTTAGGTGCTTTTGGGGAAGAGGCGGAAGTCTTAGAAGAAGACTTGGAGGGTTTGGCCTCCTTGTCAGCCTTTTGCTCCTTATTCGACTTCTTATTTTTCGAACCACCAAATAGCGACCTGGGATCGATAGGTTTGCCCAACACGTTCTCCATGATGAGTAAATTTGGATCAATTGCTCGGATCTTTACCCGCAGGAAGCTCAAAGAATGCAGAAAATTTTGGGAGAGCTCCGATCTCTATAAGCAAAGATGTCGTGTGAATAATGATAAAAGATCCCAATATTTATAGACGCTACGCACTACGATTGAGATAGTGAATCGACGCGACTATGGAGAAAAAATCTCACTCGGATAAACAAAGCTCGAGCAAAAAAGTATGAAAAATCATCGATATCTATAAAGTTAGAATTCATGAGTTACACGAATCAAGTCAAGGAATATGAAGTTAACTCGTTTACAAAATTGGGTTGCATGAGTAAATACAATTGATTCCTAACTAGAAAACCTTGAATCGCCCCCTCCGGCCTACTCAACCCCAGTAACTCGCTAAACTGAAGATCAGACGATATATACATATATTCGAAACTCGATGATTACCCAGCTTGATCGAAAGATTGACTGTCTCTCTTATCCGGGGCATTGCCTATTTCAACATCTTTATCTTTCTCCTCGGACACATTAGAAGGATCGTCGCAGGAATACTCGAGCACATCAGGGTTAGGCATCGGAGTACCATACTCCTCGACCAAGGGGGCAAAGCGATGTTCCTGCCAATTAATATTAGCCTTGGGAAGAGAGGAAGTTCTATAAGCCTTCCCTTCAGCGTTCTTGAAAGGGTCCATATACTTGAAATACTCTTCCATGTCGTCCGGAATTTTCTCGGCCGCGACTAACTGTCGAACCCCTTTATAAAAAATCGTCTGAAGAATTTCTCCCGTTTTCCTTTGAACTAAAGGATCCAACACGGGGGATTCCAGGAATTCTCGTACGGCAGGGATCTCGGCTTCTTCCCGACCTTGAGCATATGCACGCTCGGAATATTGCTTCGCCAGTTCGAGTTCTATCTTTACTTTCTTCAGCTCTTCCTCGAGGGCACTCCTCTCTTTAACAGATACTAGCAAATCTTCCTCCACGGACGAGGAACGTTTCTTAGTAGCTTTTTCAAGTTCCTTTTTCGTTCGAGTTAGTTCTTGTTGACTTTCTGCTAACTGAGATCGAAGAGATTGATTGTCGACGAAAATTTGCGCATATGCATCATGAGCATCCTGCGACTCTTGTTCCAGCAGGGCCAAGCGATATGATTGAGTGGCAAAGAGATCTCCGACCTAAAAAAGTAAAAAGAAATATCACATGAATATTATGGGCACTAAGGAAAGAATAGTCGGTCGAAAGATATGTTTATACCTCGTGGTACGACCTGGAGAAGTCACTTAGAACCTCAAAATCCCCTTTAACGGACTGAAGCAGAATGTCCCGTTTAAATCGACTAGCCATGAAAATCCTAGTGGCCTTATCAAACTCGTTCTCCCCAATTGCATCCAAATCAGTCAGAATGGTGCCATCCTCAGGGTACCCAACAGCCCTGCTACCTCGAAGATGTTCTTCCATAAAGTCTGCCACATCAGGCTCCGACCTACCTTCTCGACATGGAACTGAGTCAGACTTCATACCAAAAGGTTTTACCCTCCTTGAGGGCCCGGGATTTCCAGCGTTTCTTTTTCGACTTAGGAGCTTCTCATACTCCTGGACGCCCTGAATTCGATTCCAAGAGTGCTGGCTGTAGCCAACTGATGAAAGAACGGTAGTATCTGGGGAAAACAGAGCTCGAAGAGGCCCGGCAGCGGCAGAATTCAGGCTACTCATAGTGCCGACCCCTCTCAAATCGGGAAGCGTAGCCGCTAGGACAACCGAGTCCCCACCTATATTATGCGCGTCTGCATTCCTCTCGGAAGTACGAGGTAACGGCTCGAAATAAAATGGTTTATCTCCAACCAAGCCAGCGGAGAATACTCGAAATTTCTCGACAATTCGACCTGCGAGGATAATATGAATCGGGCAGGAGTTCAAAACAAGGAAAATTGTTTGATTAAACACAAAAGTAAG
This sequence comes from Penstemon barbatus, assembly GCA_003313485.2. Lineage (NCBI taxonomy): Eukaryota > Viridiplantae > Streptophyta > Magnoliopsida > Lamiales > Plantaginaceae > Penstemon > Penstemon barbatus. Next base: position 39,699,570 of record CM064883.1, read on the forward strand.
TCAAAAATAAGAAACACACCCAAAGAAAGAGGAACAGTGTTCGGAGCACTGGAGGTTGGCAGGACGTCTGTTCGTATGGGGGGCCCTTGGGAGAACAGGTTAGGGTATTTAATCGCCGGGGCAGGATAATCGCAGCGGCTCAGCCCAGCCAATCGTAAAACGCCTTCTTGAACTAGGGACTTGGTATAGTAAGGATTGGATCGCATTTGTTCGAGGAAATCGTCAGAAAGACGCTGTCTGAGCTTTTCTCTAATTTTGCGAGAACCATACGACCAGGAATCTGCGCCATCCCATCGATACGGTCTAGTCTTTGAACTACGTTCTGACACAGGAACATTAGGACCCTTCACGAAGAAGAATCTCCTCTTCCAGCCTACACTCTGTTTTGTTGCTATCTTAGTAAGAAAAGGTCTTTTCGACCTCTGGAAAACGGATACAAACCCCGCATTGGAACCCTTGCCTAATTCAATTCGGAAGGTATGCCAGAAATTGCTAAAGGAGGCCTCTTCCCCTTTTGCCTCCATAAGAGCACTGAATGCTACTATATAGGCGACGGAATGCGGGAGAAGTTGAGAGGGGGACAGCGAAAAGAAAGAAAGGACATTTCTGATAAGGGGAACGAATGGAATACATAGACCACTGGAAAACTGACCCTCATAAAAGGATTGACAACCAGCTGGGGGCTCAGTAGCACGCTCGGAATAAGAGGGAATAACGATCGAAAACCCTTTTGGAAGATATCTTCCAAACTCCTTCTCAAGATAAGCACGATCTTTCTTTGAAAAACAACAGGAAGTTTCTTTAGCGGGAAGTTCTGATGTGCTCGATATCACAGGCTCGGGAGCAAGCGCGGGTCTATAGATTCTGACAAAGGCACCCTCACCGATGCTGCGTTTATCAACCTCATTTTCTTCGTAATCCTCGCTCGGATCATCATCCTCGCCCCCTTGACGGAATTCTCCTTCTTCGTAATCATCAACGAGCTTTAGCAAAGGATCAGATTCTTGATTCTCTTCGACCTTATTCTTACCCTTCGAACTTCTAGAACTTGACATTATGAATTCGAAGACGATTATACTAAAGAAATTACCTTTTCGCTTAAAACACTTCGAGCTCAAGAGAAAATATAGCATGGAAGTAATTTTTCAACGGGTCAACATATATATACGGGGTTGAAAAGGTAAAATTGCAAAGAGGTCCCCGAGTAACCGCGACGATTGAACTTACCAAGGGTAAAAACTTTGGGTTTTTCCTCTCAAAATAGCCTTTTTGATCCTTCCTTTTTTGGAACTGCGGAATTTGTCTCTGCATTTTATTCTTAAGGATCTCGGAGACCCTCATTGTTATAATCAAGAAATTCTAAAAAAGCATCCATCTAGGGGTCGAACAACGCATCTTGGAATCCGAAAGGATATTATCACTTCAACATCCTCCAACGAGGGTAATTTCAGAGCGCGCCAAAGTATGCTTCTTATATATGCACTCTTTTTCCCTAGCTCGGTTTTTATCCCAATGGGTTTTTCCGAGTCAGGTTTTTAATGAGGCATATCCTAAAAGACATGCTGAACGGCTCATCTCATTGTAGCATGGAACGTACTTTGTACTTCTTCGAGCGTTTGCTTCGCTTCACACTCGAGAAGTGGGGGAGTATTGATGAGGGGTAATTCGGAGCAGCTGTTTTCCTAGCCTCAACGCAGTTCGGATAGCTATGAACCCTGTCGCCAGGGACCAAAAGACGAATCAAAGCATGAAAGTAATCGATCCGAGCTCATAAGGTCGCCATGGATCGAAGGACACTGTTGGGCCGAGCCCAGGCCCAAGCCCTCAAATTTGGCTATAAATACTCCATGCATTTATTACACTGGGGACAACTTCCAAGACACTCCAACCTTGAGACGCCAGCTCGAGTTTACTGGAGAATATTAGTATAGATTTTCTCATACATATTTCACCCTCTAGCTTGTACGGCATCCAATAATGCTCGAATAGGATCCTTTGAATACTTGTACTTGTACTCATTCAATTCGAATACAATTACATTTGATCTTTACTTCACTTTATTTATCGTTATTATAATCGTACATCCCACCCTTGATCGGATCAACGAAAACACGTAAGATCATATACTAATATTCTCTAGAAAACCCGAGCAGCAGTCTCAAGGTTAGTGCCTAAGGAGTCCTCCCCAGTGTAATAAATGCATGGAGTATTTATAGCCAGATTGGAGGGCTTGGGCCTGGGCTCGGCCCAACAGTGTCCTTCGATCTATGGTTTTCTAATGAGCTCGGAACAATCATCTTCATGCTTTGGTTCGGCTTTTGGTCCCTGGCGACAGGGTTCGGTGCTATTCGAACTGCGTTGAGGTTAGAAAAATAGGGGATCCGAAATACCCCTCATCAGATGGGGATCGGCTCGAAGGGATTGCAAGAATTCGTCTGAGATCTCATGGATCATGCCTCCCTTAAGACGTCGTTTGCCATAAATCCATGATCTGGCACCAGGCCACTCATGTGGAATAGGCTCGGAATTATCTTCGGAGGGCAGAGAATCTGGACCACGAACAAAAAAGAATTCTTGTTTCCATCCCTTCAAATTGCTACTAACATTGGAGGATAAGACCGACATTTTCGGTCTCTGAGAAAAGTATATGTAACCTGCGTTTGAAGCCGTGGAAGAACTCATTTGAAAAATTCTCCAGAAATTTTGGAATGCCGCCTTTTTTCCTTTGGCTTTCATCAGCACTCAAAAAGCTATTATAAGCCCGATCGAGTTCGGCAAAATTTGAGAAGGGGTTAGCTGAAACGCTTCCAGTATACTACAGATCAAAGGGGGGAGAGGAATGCGTAGGCCATAGTGGAAATGTTTAGTATAAAAAGCTTGACATCCCTCAGGAGGGTCGGTAACTCGTTGTTCGGGGCTCGGAATGACAATCGAATATCCGGTGCCGATATACTGACCAAACTCCTTCTCCAAATGCTCCCGATCTTCTTCAGTAAAGGAACAAATGGTCTCATCTGCCCTATCCTCAGTCATGTTTAACCCAGCACTGGTCGACGGCTCCACCCAGTTGTAGATCGTAACCACGACACTTCCGCCTATTCTATACTTCTTTTGTTCGTTCTCCCCTAAAGGAAGGTCGCCATCCTCCTCAACTTCCTCGTCGGAAATTGTTGCCTCGCCCGAGTTATTACCTCCGGTCTCCTCTAATTCAGTATCTGATCCTCTCCCCTCTTCGCCGGATTCGGAACTGGGAGTGGGATCTCCTATGTTCTCCATCGCGGATGGTCGAACGCCCTCAATTTGCCCCTCCTCAGGATTGTTTTCTCGACCTTCTATTACCTGGGATTTACCTTTTGGATCTATGGAACTAGATATACTGATTATGCGAGGATTGATCGAAGAGATTACTAAAGTTCACTTATCGATCTATTCCCTCCGATCTAGGGTTTTATCTCTGAATTTATGTTGAACAGCGCTTCTCAATCGAGATATATATATATAGGGACAAAATGGGAAATTGCAAATCGGTCCCCGAGTAACCGCGACGGTTAAACTCCTCAGATGTAAACTTGAAGTCATATTTCCTGTAATTGCATTTATGACCCTTATACTTTCCGGAATCGTAAATTTGGAGACCAACACTAGATGACGAGAGCAATTTACGAATGATGCCATTACATAGTTTCTAAAATATGCACTCTTTTTCCCTGACTTGGTTTTTATCCCAAAGGGTTTTTCCAAATCAGGTTTTTAATGAGGCATATTCGAAACTTATACAGAAATGGCTCGTCCCACTCCATCATTCAACTTATACTTCTTCGAGCTTAAGCTCCTCTTTACGCTCGAGAAGTGGGGGAGTATTGATGAGGGGTAACTTAGATTTTAACATTACAACAACCTAGTAGGGTCGAAATTCATCATCCTCGATCTCTTGAGCATAAACTCGAGCCCGCAGTTCGGGAATCCTACACCGACCCAACTAAGGAAGCATAGGGTCCAAAATCACTGTTGGGCCGAGTCCAGGCATAGGCCCGTGGGCTGAGTAATGCACACCTGCGGTTGGTTTACCTGGATCCAGATCTCAGCTATAAATACCCCAAGCATTTATGACGACGACACAACTTCCCAGGTGCTCTTCCTTCGAGACTACTGCTCGGACTAACCTGGGAATAATAGCATAGGCTAGCTCATATGTATTTCGCCCTCTAGCTTGTACGGCATCCAGTAATGCTCGAATAGGACTCTTAACTCTTGTAATCTGTACTCGATAATTCTAAATACAATACTATTGATCTTCTTCTTCTATTTATTAGTATTCATATAGCATTGCATACCACCTTGATCGAACTAACGAAAACGCGTAAGATCACGCGTGGCATGACTACGAAATATGGCAAATGGATGTAAATACCGCCTTTCTCAATGGAGACATTGACAAGGAGATCTTTATGCAACAACCTGAAGGTTTTGCGTCCAAAGGTAGTGAGCACAAACTGTGTAAGCTTCAAAGGTCAATTTATGGCCTCAAACAGGCATCCCAAATCTGGAACATAAGATATGATGAGACAGTCAAAGCATTTGACTTTATCAAAAACGTATATGAACCTTCTGTGGACAAGAAGAATAGTGGGAGTTCGATACAATTCATTGTTTTGTACGTCGATGACATTTTGTTAATCGGAGACGATATCAAGATGTTAGCGCAAACTAAAGAGTGGTTATCCGCGCAGTTCTCCATGAAAGATATGGGAGACGTATCTTACGTATTGGGAATACGTATCTATAGGGATAGATCGAAGAAGATTATAGGACTCTCCCAATCTCAGTACATCAACACAATTTTGAAGAGATTCAAAATGGAAGAATCCAAGAGATGATTGCTTCCAATGAGACATGGTATCTCTCTTTCTAAGTCAATGTGCCCTACAATCGATGAAGAAAAGACGAGAATGTCTCTCATACCTTATGGCTCTGCTATAGGGAGCATTATGTATTCAATGTTGTGTACTCGACCAGACATAGCACACGCTCTAAGTGTAACGAGCCACTATAAGTCAAATCCAGGCGAAGAGCATTGGACTGCCGTAAAAGCAATCCTAAAGTACCTGCGAAGGACTAAGGATATGTTTTTGGTCTACGGTGGTAGTCGAAAACTGAAACTTGAAGGATTAACTGATTCGAGTTTCCAGTCTGACGTGGATGACTTCAAATCCAACTCTGGATACATATTCCGCATCAATGGTGGAGCAGTCAGTTGGAAAAGCTGTAAACAGTCTACCACTACCGACTCAACCACAGAAGCAGAATATATCGTAGCATCAGATGCAGCAAAGGAAAGTGTATGGATGAAAAACTTCATCCAAGAACTAGATGTTGTTCCTAGCATTGCTGAACCTGTAGTAGTCTACTGTGACAAGAACGGGGGCAATAGCTCAAGCGAAGGAGCCGAGATCACACCATCAATCCAAACACGTACAGAGGAAATACCACGTGATCAGGGAGATCATTGGTAGAGGAGACATGCACATGGAGTATGTCAAATCAGAAGACAACATGGCTGACCCACTAACTAAGCCACTTTCACAAAAGGCGTTCGATAGTCATCTAGAGAAGATGGGTCTTAGGAACATCTGTGAATGGCTTTAGGGCAACTGGGAGATTGATAGGATAGTGCCCAGCAAGCCAATTCAATAAGCTTGTATTAGGTCTATTCTGTATCAGACAATCTTTGATTTTATAATAATACGCATGTTTATTTATATATGTATAAGGATAAACAATGGCCAACTTCATATATCGCGAATACATTTAAGCGATTGGATGAAATCCTTAGATTACATTTAGACTATGGGACGATTCACTTCAGTACTGAATGCAATCATGAAACAGTCTCTAAGGTCGTAATCTTAAAACTGTTCCAAGTCATAGATTCCAAACGAGACAGGGTATCGTAGGAATCACCAAGACTTGTACGAGTATGCATGATTCACATGGAGTGAATTTGTAGCGTTTCATGAGCAAGGCATTTGAGGCCAGTGCATATGAGTAGGTGGTTCAATGGATGATTGAACGCATCGAACGACCCGAACAGAGAAACCCATTGTGGAAGCGCATGACGCATATCGGTGATGGGATGTTTCTCAAGGATTATAATAGTGTACGATTTAGTCCTTTGACTTGAGGTGCTAGGGCGAATTCGGTACATGAAAGTGCGTACTTAGATCTAGGTATAGGTCACTTAGCTTGATCATAACATGCCTAGGTTGGGTGCGTATAGACATGTATGCGGGTGGTTAGCACCAATATGGAATCTATTGACTCATCGTAATGGATGAGAAAATTTACTATACGATTCTTAGATAATATATCCGAGGAATCTATGGCCGTAGTCGGTGACAGATTTGGAAAGGGGTTTCCAAATTTAGCAGTCACACTGGAATAGTGTCTTGAATTACAAAGTATAGTTATCGAGACGAATTTAGAGGTGCCGATCAATTCACACACCCTAAGTCTTGATCAGGAATATTAGTCGATAGAAGGACCGTATGTATATGATATTTATATGAGACGAGGTTCACAAATATCAATTCACCTGAAGTTGGGCTTCATGGGCTTGTGGCTAGACATCGACCATGAAGTGTGGGTTCTCCTGAGTTAATAGAGGATTTGATTCTAGGAGTGGTCAATTAAAGGTAGTTTAATTGACCGGAGCAATTTATTGTTCATAAATTAAATCACGAAGAATTCGTGGGCCTGCTGCCAATTGATGGTGAACCCAGAGGGTCACACACAATAAAATTGGACGGTGACTGTTATAAAGGATACAAAAGGAATTAATTGATTTAAAGGTAATTAAATCAATTAAATGAATTAAAGTATTAATTCAAGTGGGAGATTAATTAATTAGTTGACTTAATTAATTAAATACTTAATTAAGTTGCTAATTAATTATATATAAAAGAAATATTGATTTATGGATTGGGCATTTAATTAAAGTAGTTAATTAAATGAAGGCTTTCAAGACAATGGGCCTTTAATTAAATGCCCATGAGAAGTAATGCAAACCTAGGTCAAAGTAGAGGCTTATAAATAGAGTTCTACCAGAGCTCAAAAAGCTAACACCCTAGCAAAAACCCAAGCCTCTTCTTCTCTGACCTAATTGCCGCCCCTCTCCTGCGCCGCCTTCAATAGCCGTCGCCACCTTGCTGGCCGTGAGCTGCTGCAACGCCGCCGCACATCCTCCCCTGTTCCACCGTGCTGGATCTTGCCCTGTCAAGTAGATCTGCATAGTCCTACAATAACAAATCTCCTGTGACGGCCCGGCTCCACGGGTCCGTCGGATAACGGTCGAAAAATTATTGTTATTTTGAAAAAGCGTTAAAAATATCGAAGCTTATTTTTTCTTTTAAACGAAAACGATAAATTAAAAATTTAAAAGCGGAAGCAGTTTAAAACGAAATAAGAACAATTTAAATTACTAAGTTTGTTGACGAACAAATAAAATCAATCTTCATAGTTGAGTTTTAAAGCGAAAATATTTAATCACAGCATATCAAGATATTTGAACAAAATCAACCGAGAGAGATAATTAAGTAATTTATAAAAATCTTGAATCTTTGACAAAAATATAAATCAACTTTGACGAATCAAACATTCTAAGCAAGGTTTTAAACAAAATCGAGAAAGAACCTAAACTAAAGACAAAATATATTTACTTTCCGGAATACTAGGGTGGGACCGCAACCGTGATGATCTAACCGCAACCCGACTATAAATTTTCAGAGCACCTGAAACTGAAAAGAGTGAAATATAGAACGCATAAGTTGATCATCCAACTTAGTGAGGCTATGTGCGAATTTGCATGGTGATGTGTGGATGCAACCTATTATATAACATAAGCATGTTATCAAGCAAATAAACATATATTCAAGACGGAAGAAACACGAAATTCACATAACCAAGAATTTGCTGATGTCATCCTCCACTTACCCTCCACCCTCAGTCTGATCAATGTCCATCCAAACTAAACAAGTATGGAGCGACCTTACTATCTGAAATGCATCGACATGTCTTTGCCCGAGTTCGTCCTTACTCCCCAAGTGTTCCTCCCCACTTGGGTTGTAAGGCCAGGCCTATGGGTAACCGTGACAATCCTGCCGGCCAGGTTGGCATTGGATCCATATACCAATCAAAAGGGGGCCCACACAAAATCGAAAACATATAGTCGGAAACAAACGGAAACATATAGTTGGAAACAAACGGAACATAACATATCAAACATATTTACATATTTATTATCAACATTTAATAACTTATCAAATGAAATTTTGGGTATCATGATAATTTCGAAAAATATATTCGCAACTAGTAGATTCGGATGTAGCATGTATTTGGATAATCATGTTGAAATGCTAAGTGATTTCATGCGAGTAATGTTGACCTAATAAGTCAACCTATTCGTGATGACATGCAAGAAAAGTTAGAATAAAGTTCATGCTTTGATTATTAAAAGCCTAAGAGCATGTTTGGACTCGATCTACTAGCACATCGGACCGACATACAATTTAACACACAGCGCTCACCTTTGTCGCTTAGTATAGCGACTAAAACTCCACAAATGAAGCATATCCGAGAAAAATAACTAATGAAAATCCTACACAAGGATTTCCTACTAAAACATTGCACACAATTGCTTAGAACTTTCGACATCAACTCCACTTAAACGTAATTATTTTCAAAACTCAAAATACTAATTTCATAAAACAGTGCCAAAACAATTAAATTTTCCTTTTATTTTCCAGATTTACAAAACAACCCCTAAACTTTTATAAACATCCATTTCTCCGAAAAATTTGCAAAAAACTTTAAATCAAAATATTTTTAACCAAACCCATATCGAAAATCAAATAAAAGTATTAAGTATCTTTTTACTTCAAAAATCAAAGCTTTAAAAACCCCAGAAGTTTAAAACATTTCAAAAACACCATCATAGTTTTGAAAACTTAATCAAACCAATTTCCTTGAAAAATAATTTAAGATCAACGCATTTAAGAAATATTTAAAAATAATCAAGCATAATTTTCACTATAAGATTGGGATTAAAAATAAGTTTTAATTACTTTTCACAAACTAACAATGAGAAACAAAAAGTTCTTTAATTATAAACTTTCTTCGAAAATTTACAAATTTTCAATCTTAAAACTTAAATGAATAAACCACTAATTCAAATAAATCAAGATTTTATAAAAGAACCTTGTAAAAATTTCGACAAAACGGCGCATTTGATCCCTTATTTTCAGATTTACAAAAATAACCCCAAAAGTTTCAAAAACTCCCTTTTTGCAAAAATCTCAAAGCAAACTTTAAAACAAATGCTTTTCAAGTAAATTTATACCAAATATCAATCAAAAATTATATTTTCAGTCCCTTTTTACTCCCAAAAAAAATCGCAACCCTGAACCCTTCAACTTTTAAAATCTTTCAAAAGTATCCCCAAAAGTTTCAAAAAGTATGAACAATAACCTTTTTAGAAAAATAAATCAAGATCCAAACATATAAGCAATATTTAAACAAAACCAAAGCAAGTCACATTAAATATTACATATGAACTCAACAACTTATCACAAGGACAAACTAAACTTCTTCAACATATATTTTAAAGAGAAGAAAGTAATATCACAAAGACTAAAGAACACATGCATGGATGTCCTTTTACCCAAAACAACGAAGGGGGTGAAACTCTCTTCATTTCCAGAACTTCGAAGGTGGTGGTGGCAGCTCCGGTGGTGGTTCATAAAAAGGCCCTCAAATCCTTACTTTTCACCATTTCCTAACGGCTTTCGATTCACTTCGGGAATTCCAAACGACGATCCGAACGGTCAATATGTAGATCCATGTGTGTTGGACCTTCACGCAAAATATGGGCATGATCCAACGGTGGACGAAGGTGGAATGATTGGATAACCGAGGCTGGGTTTTGTATATCCGAAAATTTTCTTTCTAAATGTGTTATCTCTTTTTCTCTCTCTTTAAAACTCAAGTTTTCACTAAGTGAAGAGTAATAATGTAAAATGGAATTAAAGATTGAGATTAGGTGTTTACATAGAGAATGAAATCTGATTTGAAAATGTATACATACATGTATACATACAAACTTTACATAGAAAAGTGGGAAGATGTAATTGTCTTCAATAAACCCACCAATGCATGTATTTTCTTGGGTAGAGGAGTTTATCTACCCAAGGTCATGCTTTTGCAGCTCTTGGAGTGTGCTAGGAGGAGAAATTATTACTCCTGCAAAGAATCTTCAACTTGGGCGAATTTACACTTTGCCCCCTGAAGTTTCGAAAACTTACATTTTTGTCCCCAAAAACAATTTTTTTGTGCATCCAAGCCCAAAAAATTCCAAAAAGGTCTAGATCTTATTTTAAAGTAACTTTTATATTTTTAATTATTTCAAAGTTCAAAAGATCACAAGATTTAATTAATTTCTATTTTTAGCTCAAATTAATGCTTAACTTTGAAAATAAAATGTCGCACTTAAATTTGGATTAAAAATCCAATCAAAGGGGTTCGAAAATTTGGGGGGGCGTTACAATCCTCCCCCCTTAAAAGAATTTGGTCCCCAAATTCGTTCTTGAGATTCGCGTGGTACGGTTAACGCCGACATATCTTCTTTTCTTGCTCCCGAAATGTTTCTTCCTTACTCTGTGTGCATCATAAAATATTTTCTTGTAGAATCTGCAGCCTTCTTGATTAAAACGAGTGTGCAAAAATGTTCTCTCTTACGTTAGGCATTTGTAAAACTCTGACGTATCTTTTTCTCTAACTCCCAAGTCGTCTTTTTATACTCTGGCCGCGCCATAGTGGAGATGAGTATTCAAACGTGTCTTCATTTGTACGTTATATATTTCTGAATATCTTAAGATATGCAGTCAGGTTCACGAGGATGATCGATGTAGTACTCCATATACGTTACGCATAATCATGACGCGGTAGAATGGGATACGATGATAATCCTAACTCCTATGCCACGGATTAAGATTCTTCTCAAAAGAAAAACTACTCACATAACAAAATATAGTTCAGTTTGGCCCAGAGAATTCAAAAGGTACTGAATGACGTTTGACTTGGGATTCTCGCAAGGAACAAAATGAGTTAAATGAAGAGACACGATAAGGATTAGAAAAGATGATCGAATCAAGATGCTCAAGACGACAAGATAAGAATTAGCAATGGAAATATAAAGAAGAATCAACGAAGATTGCAAAATGACTGAAATATCGATAATAAAGATAACCAAATGAATAGTTCGATACAAGTGACAAGGAGAACAATTAAGGTGCACCGATAAGAATAACGAAAGGGATGAGCCTCACCATTTCAAACGGTGTAAGTAAAAGTAGATCAAAGCAAGGATATCGATAAGGATAATAGAAAGTCGAAACAAGTATCATGACGATAATAACCAAAATATTAAAGTATGTTTGGTTATTTGAAAAGCAAGCCAAGATAAATGGCGCGATTTAAGGACTCATTTCAATAATGATTGCAACAAGCTGCAATAGAAACAAGTAAGCTCAATAGTGAAATCTGAGAACATCGAAACGATCAAATTGAGCGAGATGGGATTATAAATAAGTTCAAACAATAGAAGGTAAGTCCGAAGTTCAAAAGAAATTGAGAATAAATTGATCTGATTTATGTGGCTTGCAAAAATGAATGAAATAGACAAAGGAATAACAATTTATGAATGGACAAATGAAAATGTGAAGTTGAAAGAAACCGAGATAATTCAATTCCTTTAGGAAATTTAGAAGATTGAATAATTGAATACAACGAAAAAGAGTAACATGAAATCATATGGATAATTTCAAAATGATCATAACGGAATAAATAGGCTCGGGAAAAAGAAGGACAATGAACAATAACAATAACAGAATCCAACAAAAATAAATAATTTTGGTTTACGAAGTCGATACGAGAAAGTATCTCATGAAATAGGAAGGGGTAAACTCCGAAGGAGTACAAAAATAAGGTATCAATATAAAAGCTTGATAGGATACAAGAAGTCAATCCGCGATAAATAAAGACATGTTCATTGAGAGAGTCGATAAGCACTCTGGGAAAACAACCAAGGAGGCAGATTAAATGTAATTAAGGGTATGGCTTGAAAATAAGCCATATCAAGAATGAGACTAAAAATGATTTGAAGAAAATTTTCGGTAAATTACACTCCATGAATGAAAGATACAATGGGGCAATGGTATTTAGAAACTTCAGAAAGGCATGAGCGGAAATGAAAAGATTAGACATGAACTTAGGGTAGTTTGAGAATTCAAAATGAAGTTACTCGCTATCAATGATAATTCGTAGTTGAATGCAAAGAACGAGAATTGACGAGTTAGAACTCAAGACCGATGTCAATGAAATTTGAATGATATTTTGTAAATTGAAAGAAAGATTGCTTACATAACAATTTGATTCACCAAAATGGTGAAGAAAAGACATCTAGGGATCACAAGCTAAAAATGAATAAGTACCAACATTAGAATAAGGGCAAAACAATTATTTATACCGAAAATAGGCTCAAGAGAGCTTACTAAATTTGAGAGATCAATTTGAAGATGAATACGTTTAGAATTAGAATTATGAGTTCTGAGGAAGGTAAACTCGATAATGGAATTCAAAAGGATTAGGGCTATTTTAGTCATTCTACATGTACTTCAAGAATGGTCACTTGATTCAAATATTTCAATTTACGTAAATCATGGAACACACACATATACAATTATAACCAGACAATAATATCAACAATAAAGTTTAAATAACATTATGGTATTCAGGATACCACCAACAAAATAATTAATCAAGAAAACACATAATCAAGCAAAAATAACCATTAACCCCAAGGACACGTACTAAACATATGGTTTTGGTTGCGGTATTGTCCTGAAAGTGAACTACCCAATGTGGGTAGGCACCCTTAAGTCATGACGGTGAGTCCCACCATACTGACCCCTCAGTACAAATCCGAGGATCCATTCCTGGCCTTGAGCCAAAGCTCTGATACCATCTGTGACGGCCCGGCTCCGCGGGTCGGTCGGATAACGGTCGAAAAATTATTGTTATTTTGAAAAAGCGTTAAAAATATCGAAGCTTTTTTTTTCTTTAATCGAAAACGATAAATTAAAAGTTTAAAAGCCGAAGCAGTTTAAAACGAAATAAGAACAATTTAAATTACTATGTTTGTTGACGAACAAATAAAATCAATCTTCAAAGTTGAGTTTTAAAGCGAAAATATTTAATCACAACATATCAAGATATTTGAACAAAATCAAACGAGAGAGATAATTAAGTAATTTATGAAAATCTTGAATCTTTGACAAAAATATAAATCAACTTTAACGAATCAAACATTCTAAGCAAGGTTTTAAACAAAATCGAGAAAGAACCCAAATTAACGACAAAATATATTTACTTTCCGGAATACTAGGGTGGGACCGCAACCGTGATGATCTAACCGCAACCCGACTATAAATTTTCAGAGCACCGGAAACTGAAAAGAGTGAAACATAAAACGCATAAGTTGACCGTCCAACTTAGTGAGGCTATGTGCGAATTTGCATGGTGATGTGTGGATGCAACATATTATATAACATAAGCATGTTATCAAGCAAATAAACATATATTCAAGACGGAAGAAACACGAAATTCACATAACCAAGAATTTGCTGATGTCGTCCTCCACTTACCCTCCATCCTCAGTCTGATCAATGTCCATCCAAACTCACCAAGTAAGGAGCGACCTTACTATCTGAAATGCATCGACATGTCTTTGCCGGAGTTCGTCCTTACTCCCCAAGTGTTCCTCCCTACTTGGGTTGTAAGGCCAGGCCTACGGGTAACCGTGACAATCCTGCCGGCCCTTGCCGGCCAGGTTGTCATCGGGTCCATATACCAATCAAAAGGGGGCCCACACAAAATCGAAAACATATAGTCGGAAACAAACGGAACATAACATATCAAACATATTAACATATTATCAACATTTAATAACTTATCAATGAAATTTTGGGTATCATGATAATTTCGAAAAATATATTCGCAACTAGTAGATTCGGATATAGCATGTATTTGGATAATCATGTTGAAATGCTAAGTGATTTCATGCGAGTAATGTTGACCTAATAAGTCAACCTATTCGTGACGACATGCAAGAAAAGTTAGAATAAAGTTCATGCTTTGATTATTAAGAGCCTAAGAGCATGTTTGGACTCGATCTACTAGCACATCGGACCGACATACAATTTAACACACAGCGCTCACCTTTGTCGCTTAGTATAGCGACTAAAACTCCACAAATGAAGCATATCCGAGAAAAATAACTAATGAAAATCCTACACAAGGATTTCCTACTAACACATCGCACAAAATTGCTTAGAACTTTCGACATCAACTCCACTTAAACGTAATTATTTTCAAAACTCAAAATACTAATTTCATAAAACAGTGCCAAAACAACAAAATTTTCCTTTTATTTTCTAGATTTACAAAACAACCCCTAAACTTTTATAAACATCCATTTTTCCGAAAAATTTGCAACAAACTTTAAATCAAAATATTTTTAACTAAACCCATATCGAAAATCAAATAAAAGTATTAAGTATCTTTTTACTTCAAAAATCAAAGCTTTAAAAACCCCAGAAGTTTAAAACTTTTCAAAAACACCCTCATAGTTTTGAAAACTTAATCAAACCAATTTCCTTGAAAAATAATTTAAGATCAACGCATTTAAGAAATATTTAAAAATAATCAAACATAATTTTCAATATAAAATTGGGATTAAAAATAAGTTTTAATTACTTTTCACAAACTAACAATGAGAAACAAAGAGTTATTTAATTATAAACTTTCTTCGAAAATTTACAAATTTTCAATCTTAAAACTTAAATGAATAAACCACTAATTCAAATAAATCAAGATTTTATAAAAGAACCATGTAAAAACAGCGACAAAACAGCGCATTTGACCCCTTATTTTCAGATGTACAAAAATAACCCCAAAAGTTTCAAAAACTCCCTTTTTGCAAAAATCTCAAAGCAAACTTTAAAACAAATGCTTTTCAAGTAAATTTATACCAAATATCAAACAAAAATTATATTTTCATACCCTTTTTACTCCCAACAAAAATCGCAACCCTCAACCCTTCAACTTTTAAAAACTTTCAAAAATATCCCCCAAAGTTTCGAAAAGTATGAACAATAACCTTTTTAGAAAAAATAAATCAAGATCCAAACATATAAGCAATATTTAAACAAAACCAAAGCAAGTCACATTAAATATTACATATGAACTCAACAACTTATCACAAGGACAAACTAAACTTCTTCAACATATATTTTAAAGAGAAGAAAGTAATATCACAAAGACTAAAGAACACATGCATGGATGTCTTTTTACCCAAAACAACGAAGGGGGTGAAACTCTCTTCATTTCCAGAACTCCGAAGGTGGTGGTGGCAGCTCCGGTGGCAGTGGTGGCGGGTCCGGTGGTGGTTCATAAAAAGGCTCTCAAATCCTTACTTTTCACCATTTCCTAACGGCTGTCGATTTACTTCGGGAGTTCCAAACGACGATCCGAACGGTCAATATTTTAGATCCATGTGTGTAGGACCTTCACGCAAAATTTGGGCATGATCCAACGATGGACGAAGGAGGAATGATTGGAAAACCGAGGCTAGGTTTTGTACATACGAAAATTTTCTTTCTAAATGTGTTATCTCTTTCTCTCTCTCTTTAAAACTCAAGTTTTCACTAAGCGAAGAGTAATAATGTACAAAGGAATTAAAGATTGAGATTGGGTGTTTACATAGAGAATGAAATCTGATTTGAAAATGTATACATACAAACTTTACATTGAAAAGTTGGAAGATATAATTGTCTTTAATAAACCCACCAATGCATGTATTTTCTTGGGTAGAGGAGTTTATCTACCCAAGGTCATGCTTTTGCAGCTCTTGGAGTGTGCTAGGAGGAGAAATTATTACTCCTGCAGAGAATCTTCAACTTGGGCGAATTTACACTTTGCCCCCTGAAGTTTTGAAAACTTATATTTTTGTCCCCAAAAACAATTTTTTGTGCATCCAAGCCCAAAAATTTTCAAAAAGGTCTCGAACTTATTTTAAAGTAACTTTTATATTTTTAATTATTTCAAAGTTCAAAAGATCACAAGATTTAATTAATTTGTATTTTTAGCTCAAATTAATGCTTAACTTTGAAAATAAAATGTCGCACTTAAATTTGGATTAAAAATCCAATCAAAAGGGTTCGAAAATTTGGGGGGAGGGGGGGGGGGGGGTTACATCTCCTATTTCCAGTTCTGAGCTTATGATTAGGAGGTGTTACCAGAACCCAGTTGGTGTGGACTAACTTTGGAGGTGAGACATTTGGATCACTCCCGTGAACCAGATCCAGATTCAGAATCAGAGTTGGAGGTTGCCACCACCTTGCCTGTGGTGAGGTAAATCGCAAAACCCCCTTTGTTTTACCGTATACATAATATGGAGATCTAATATATGGGACCTTGGGTGCTTCGAAATTTCTTAAAATTCCGCACTTTTGTTGTTCTGACAATCGAGGCAACCCTAAACATACCCAACACATCTTATCTGGAAGACGACAAGGAAATATATATGTAGTCGACTGGGATTCTGCGGACAAGAATTCTAACGTTTACTTGGTGGCTTCAACACCAAGTGAAATCAGTTGGCTCTGGCACAAAAGGATGAATCATGTAATCAAGAATGATTTGGTAGAAGGAATTCCAAAAACAGTCATGAGCAAAGACAAGCTATGTGACGCCTGTCAAAAGGGTAAATAAATCAAGTCATCTTTCAAAAGCAAGAAGAACCAATCTTCTACAAGGATATTGGAGCTGCTACACGTGGACATATTTGGGCCTATTGATCCAGTCAGCAATAATGGTAAAAAATACTGCCTAGCTATTGTGGATGATTATTCAAGATATACTTGGGTGATTTTCATGAAAAAGAAGAGTGAAACCAATGAGCATCTGACTATTCTGATGGAACTAATCCAGAACGAGAAAAACATGAAAATTATAAAGATCAGATTGTTGGTATTTCGTGGGTATAATTGTCAACTACAACGGTGCGGAATTTAAAATTTTTATATCCACATCCCAGGGATCTTATTAGCACATATGAATAAGGTTGAATTCATTTCAGCATACAAATACTAAAATAAATTAAAGTGGTAAAATTGCAATTTTACCTTACCACAGGCAAGGTGGTGGTTTCTCCGGTCTTCTTTTCGGATCACTAGAGCACCCCAAGTGTTTTGCCTCTAGAGAATAGTCCACACCAGCTGGATCTGCATTCACTCCAATCCACAGGCTGAGAAATAGGAGAGAAGCAGTTCAGATTCGAGAGTTGGATTTAGATCCAACTCTAGATGTAGATCAGAAGAAGGAGAGAGGCTCGTCCCTTCTCCACAACCACGGCGGCGGCGACGGCGGCGGCTAGGGCTTTTGGGAGAGGGGGCGGCGGCTAGGAGAGAAGAAAGATTAGGGTTTCAGTGTTTTGCTTGCTTAGGGTTTTGATTCTCCAAGACTCCTTTTTATAGGAGAATTCAAACCCTATCCCTAACCCTATCTTCTCACAGCTAATGGGCCATCAGATAAGTTGGCCCATCCCTCTATTTAATTAGTCCATTTAATGAAAAAAAAAAGTAACAGGACTACTAGTCTACTGTAGAACAAACCAATTCAAACATATCACCACAACCATTTCAAAAAAAGAAAAACATAACGGAATTTGGTATGAAAAATGAAATTTGCCCAGTTTTATGGTACCAAAATTGAATTTTATGTTCCAATGGGCAGAATCCGACCCACGTGCTCAGCCCGCTCACGAAGACTTAACGGACACGTGGCAGAAACGTTTAGAAAATTAACGGAAGTGCCTTTTTTGAAACGACTGAGTAGGAACAAGTGTTATTTTTGAACTTTTGGTATGAAAAATGAAATTTGCCCAGTTCTATGGTACCAAAATTGAGTTTTTGCCTTTAATTAAATGGCCCATTTATTTAATTAATACTTTAACTAAATAAACCAATAAATCTAATTAAAGATTTAATTAATTAGATAAATCTAATTAATTTTCTCTCTCCGAGAATTAACCCTTTAATTCCTTACCTTGATTTAACTTCTTTAAATCATTTCGTTCTAAAACTGACTATCACAGTTCCAGCTTTTGTGTGTGACCCTCTAGGTTCACCATCAATGGGTGATTTAATTATTGAGCAATTAATTATTTAATTAATTGTTCCGATCAATTAAACTACTTTCAATTGACCACTCCAGAATTAATCTACCATCAATTCAGGAGTACCCACACCTCATGGTC
Organism: Penstemon barbatus; assembly: GCA_003313485.2. NCBI lineage: Eukaryota > Viridiplantae > Streptophyta > Magnoliopsida > Lamiales > Plantaginaceae > Penstemon > Penstemon barbatus. Next base: position 39,717,997 of record CM064883.1, read on the forward strand.
GATGTCTAGCCACAAGCCCATGAGGCCCAACTTCAGGTGAATTGACTTTAGTTAACCTTAAACCTCTTATAAGTACCATGTACATACGGTCCCTCTAACGACTAATTTCCCGATCGAGGTCTAGGGTGTGTGAATTGGTCGGCACCTCTAATCATCTCGATTCTGTACTTTCTAATTCAGGATAATACTTCCAGTGTGACTGCTAAATCTGGAAACCCCTTTCCAAATCCGTCACTGACCATGGCCATGAATTTCTCGGAATGTATCATCTAAGAATGTACAGGAAATTCCCTCATCCATTACAATGAGTCGGTAGATCCTATATTGATGCTAACCATCTGCGCATACGACTATACGTACCCAACGCAGGCGCACAATGGACAAGCTATGTGCCCAGCTCCTAAATCAAAGTACGCACACCCGTATACCGAATTCTCCCTAGCATCTCAAGTCTAAGGACTAAATCGTACACTGTTATAAGTCTTGAGAGACATCCCACCCCCAATATGCTTTTTACGCACTTCCACAATAGGTCTCTCTGTTTGTGTCAATCGATGCGTCCGATCCCCTATCGAACCACCTACTCATATGCACTGACATTAACAATGTCTTGTTCATGAAACAACAACAAATTCACTTTAAGTGAATCATGCATAATCGTACAAGTCTTGACGATTCATTCGATACCCCGTCTCGATATGAATCTATGACTTGGAACATTTTTGAGATCACGACCTTTGAGACTGTTTCATGATTAATCGCACCCAATACTGAAGTGAATAGTCCCGTAGTCATGAGTGATCTCAGGGTTTCAACCAATCGCTTAAATGTGTTCGCGAAAGATAAAGATGGCCATTTGTTTATATTATGAATTCTCCATAAAATAAACAGTTCGTATTAATTGATAAATCAAAGATCATTTCAAGATAAAATAATGTTCCTATAACAAACTATTTCATTGGCTTGCAGGGCACTATCCTATCAATCTCCCACTTGCCCTAAAGTCAATCACAAACGTTTCTAAGACCCATCCTTTCCAGATGCTCCTCGAACACCTTTTGCGATAATGGCTTAGTTAGTGGATCAGCTACGTTATCCTTTGAGTCGACACGCTCCTTTTGAATGTCTCCTCTACCTATGATCTCCCTGGTCACATGGTATTTCCTCAATACGTGTTTGGACTGGTGGTGTGATCTCGGCTCCTTCGCTTGAGCAATTGCCCCATTGTTGTTGCAGTAGACTACTATGGGATTTGCTATGCGAGGTACCACATCCAGCTCTTGGATGAAGTTTCTCATCCAAACACTTTCCTTCGCTGCATCTGATGCGGCGATATATTCTGCTTCAGTGGTTGAGTCTGTAGTGGTCGACTGTTTGGAGCTCTTCCAATTCACCGCTGCGCCGTTGAGGTAAAATATATATCCAGAATTTGATGTAAAATCATCCACGTCAGACTGGAAACTCGAATCAGTGAATCCTTCGAGTTTCAATTCTCCACTACCACCGTAGACCAAGAACATATCCTTAGTATTTCTCAGGTACTTTAGAATAGCCTTTACGGCGGTCCAGTGTTCCTCCCCTGGATTTGACTGGTAGTGGCTCGTTACACTGAGAGCGTGAACTACGTCAGGTCTAGTACATAACATTGCATACATTATTCTGCCAATGGCAGATGCATAAGGTATGAGAGACATTATCTTTCTTTCTTCATCACTCGTAGGGCACATTGATTTAGAAAGATAGATTCCATGTCTCATTGGAAGCAATCCTTTCTTGGATTCTTCCATACTGAATCTCTTCAGTATAGTGTTAATGTACTGGGATTGGGAGAGTCCTAACATTTTCTTCTATCTATCTCTATAGATACGTATGCCTAGTACGTAAGATGCGTCTCCCATATCCTTCAAGGAGAATTGCGTGGATAACCACGCTTTCGTCTGCGTCAATGTTCTGATATCGTCTCCGATCAACAGAATGTCATCGACATATAACACAATAAATTGTACCGAACTCCCATAAAATTTCTTGTACACACATGACTCATAAACGTTCTTGATGAAGCCATACCCCTTGACTGTCTCATCAAAACGTATGTTCCAGGTTTGGGACGCCTATTTTAGGCCATAGATTGACCTTTGAAGTTTGCAAATCTTATGCTCACTTCCTTTAGATGTAAAGCCTTTTGGCTGTTGCATATAAATTTCCTTATCAATGTCGCCATTGAGAAAGGCGGTCTTTACATCCATTTGCCATATCTCATAGCCATACCACGCGGCTATGGCTAATAGTATCCGAATGGATTTAGACATCGCTACTGGCGAGAAGGTTTCTTCATAGTCTATTCCAGGCCTTTGAGAATAACCTTTTGCCACAAGGCGAGCCTTATGAGTTAATACCTCTCCATTCATTCCTAGCTTGCGCTTGAAGATCCACTTGCATCCTACAGAGATGGTTCCCTCAGGTGGATCAACCAAAGTCCATACTTTGTTGGAATGCATGGAATCCATTTCGGATTGCATGGCTTCATGCCACGCACCCGAATCTATGTCTGACATAGCTTCTTCGTATGTCCTTGGATCAGTGTCCAATTGATCATTTTCATGAATAAAGCCATACCTTTCAGGCTCTCTACAAACTCGATCGGACCTACGAAGTACTGGTGTACTAGATGGTTCAACGGGTTCAGGATCAACTCCCACTGTTTGTGGGGATGAGTCCACTTCTTGGACTTCATCAAGTTCTACGGATATCCCGCTTCTTTTAGTGAGGAAGTCATCCTCTAAGAAGTGGGCATTCCTGGACACAAACATCTTTTGTTCCTTAGGTTCGTAGAACAGGTATCCAATGGATTCCTTTGGATACCCCAAAAATTTGCACAAACTAGATCTACTATCTAGTTTATCGCCTTTCTTGTTTCTTACATAGGCAGGAGATCCCCATACTCGTAAATATGAGTATATGGGTGCTTTACCAAACCACTCTTGGTATGGCGTCGTCAGCACAGACTTTGAAGGTACAATGTTAAGTATCTTCGAAGCAGTTAATAGGGCTTGGCCCCAAAATGAAAAAGGAAGGTCAGCGAAACTCATCATGGAACGAACCATGTCTAACAAAGTTCTGTTCCTTCTCTCAGACACACCATTCAACTGCGGTGTTCTATGAGGAGTTCGCTGAGAGAGAATTCCATTCTCTACAAGTTAATCAAAGAATTCTTGACTTAAGTATTCACCACCTCGATCCGATCGAAGTGCCTTGATACTATGTCTAAGTTGATTCGCAACTTCCATTCCAAACTCTTTGTAAAAAGCTTCGGACTTATACTTCATCAGGTATACATACCCATAACGACTGAAGTCGTCTGTGAAGGTTATGAAGTATGAGAATCCTCCTCTTGCACTGACACTCAGTGGTCCACAAAAATCAGTATGGATTAAATCCAAGGTTTGTTAGGTTCGCTTCGATTTCCCAGTAAAAGGTGCCTTGGTCATTTTTCCCTTAAGACAGGACTCGCAAGTTGGGAGATCATCTAGGTTCTTTATTTCAAGAGCCCTTGATGAGACCAACTTTTGAATTCTACTCTTGGAAATATGTCCAAGCCTAGCGTGCCAAAGTTGTGGATTGTTTTCATCTTGTTTCTTTTCTTTGATTGAATGTGCATGACATTAGAGTTGGCAGGTTCTAAGGAGTAAAGACCATCTATCAAAGTGCCACAAGCATAAGTAAAACCACCTTTTATAATGCTAAACTTTCCATTAGAAATGGAAAAACAAAAACCATCATTATCCAATAAAGGAATAGAAATAATGTTCTTGATAATCGTTGGTACGTACAAACAGTCTTTCAAAACTAAAGAAAAATTTCCTAGGACTAACTCTACGTCTCCTATGCTCTGCCGCAACCCTAGCTCCGTTTCCAAAGCGCAGGATTCTATCCCCAAGTTTAAGAGGCCTTACTGCTCCCATCACCTGCAAATCATTGCAGATATGAGAACCGGCTGCGGTGTCTAACACCCATGATGCACAGTTAATAGAAATATTAACTTCAATAATAAAGAAAATACATTTGACCACCTCTTTCAGGTAGTCTGGGCAGTTCCTTTTCCAGTGCCCTGCTTTCTTGCAGTGGAAACATTCATCTTCTGGGCTTTTTCTTTTCTTCTCGACAACCTTCTTGGTTGTTTTAGAAGAGATTACTTTCTTCTTCTTTATTTTGCCCTTCTTAGGCTTTGTAGCCTTGGGTTGTTCAGTAATCATGACAGACTTCTCCCTTTTCAGGGTTGATTCTGCCATGACCAATAAATTGGTCAGTTCGTGTAGAGCGAGTTCTCTATCTTCCATATTGAAGTTTAGCACGAACTGATCAAATGAGCGCGGCAGAGTATGGAGGAGGAGGTCATTGCGAAGGTCAGCATGCAAGTCTACGTCCAAGTTCTCCAGTTTTTCAACCAGATTGATGAAGCGCAAACAGTGATCCTTCACACTTAAACCCTCAGCCATTCTCAGATTGAATAATTCTTTTGTAGTCTTGAACCTTTCGGTCCTAGACTTCTCTCCAAACAACTCTCGGAGATGAAGAATTATGTCAGCAACATGCAACATCCTTGCATGCTGTTTCTGCAGTGTTAACTCTACAAAATAGAGTTAATTTCTATGTATTTTTGCTGGGAATGACATGAATTTCTGGAGATCTTAGATCGTTTTCACTTGGTTTAGCATGGTTTTTCTCGTTGGTGAATCACGTATTCATTTTGGTATTTTCTTGTGAATTTTTCAGATTTTTCTCTTGATTTTTGGATGTGCGAACAGAAGGCTCTTCGCTGGGGCGGAAAATCTCTCCGCTGGAGCGAAATCACAAAGCAGACCTCCGCTGGGGCGAACTAATTTTCCGCTGGGGCAAAAGCTGTCCGCGAATTCTATCTTTTAGAGTCCTAGTTTCACTTGGAAACTTATATATTTGTGGAGGAAGTGAGAGAAAAGACATCTTTGAACACTTTTTGACAAGAGGAGAGACCAAGAAGAAGAAAATATCATTGAGAAGCGTGGAACAACATGGGAGAAGACAATTCTTGAAGATTGGAAAAACAGATCTACTTCTCTTTTCTCATCTTTTGCAATTTCTTTTCTCTTTTGTGTTATTGTAATCATGACTTTGATGATTCTTGAGTTTATTTCCGTTTTAGCTATGAACTAAATTTAGTTTTCTAGGATTACAATGGATTTCTTTGTTTAAATTGATTGTTGTTTATTTTTCCTTATTCTATTTTATTGAGATCTATTGTTTACCCATTCTTGTGCTTAAATTTCATTAGCCTGGCCAACTATTGTTTAACAAATCTAATTGAATCGGGAGAGGAAATTAGGTTTTAGGTTAAAGATTGGGTAACCTTTGTACGAATTGCACCCACATCGAATTGGGTAATTTGTTTAGCAATTAAGATAGGAATATACTTAATTGCCTTAGGTAGTCATAATTAGGGCTTGTTCTTGACTCGATTTGGCCTAACTTCATTGGCATAGGAATATAGCTCTTTGATTAGGTTAGATTAGTTTTACAATATTCTGGAAAGAAATTGTAAAAACTTAAGTGCCCTAGACTAGCAATAAATCTTAATTAAAATAGAATTGTTGGGAAAATAAAAGCAATTAGTTTAACATTGAAGGAAATTGTAATCCTAGGCTTTAATCGTCATAGTTAATCTTGTCAGTTTATAATTTAGTTTTACTTTCATTGTTGCTTGGTTATAATAATCACAAAAATTCGTTTAATTTGGATAAGAAAAAGAGTGATCTTTAGTAATTAGTTGTTTAGTTCATTAATTCCCTGTGGAGACGATACTCTACTTATCATTATATTACTTGCTGCGATTGCGTATACTTGCGTTTATAAATCCTGCATCAAGTTTTTGGCGCCGTTGCCGGGGAATTATCTGCGCTATTTAGCTAATATTAATATCAATCGTTCTTTTCTTAGATCAAATTTTTATTTGTTGTCTCTTTCTTTATTTTCAGGACATTTATTCTTTGCATGCGCAGTGATCGAAATAAAGAACTTATTCCATTAGATCTTGAAATCGAGCGCACAATTCGAAGATTAAAAAGGCTGAAAATAAATTCAGAGTCTCAAGGTCACACTATGGGTGAACAAGTTGATGAAGAAGCAGCTGCTGCTTATCGCTCTATCAGAGATTATGCAGTCCCTCATGTTGAAGGACTTAGATCGAGTATTGCTAGGCCAACTGTCGAGGCCAATAATTTTGAGATCAAGCCAGCAGTCATACATATGCTTGAGTCGAAACAATTCTTCGGGCATGCACATGAGGATCCGAACAAACACTTGAAACTATTTTTGAGGATGTGTGATACATTCAAATTCAATGGAGTATCATCAGATGCTGTCAGACTGAGATTGTTCCCATTCTCTTTGACTGGGAAGGCTGCAGATTGGTTAGAAGCTCTGCCAGATGAGTCTATTACAACGTGGAATCAGTTAGTGGATAAATTTTTAGCTAAGTTTTTTCCACCTGCAAAAACTGCTCGGATGAGGAATGACATCACTGATTTTCTGCAACATAAAGATGAAACTTTAGATGAAGCCTGGGAGAGGTTTAAGGATATGCTAAAAAAGTGTCCTCACCATCAGATTCCAGATTGGTTACAAATTCAATCTTTTTATAATGGGCTTACAGATAACATAAAAGGAAACCTCGATGCTGCAGCAAATGGTGCTCTTGGGGGAAAATCTCCTGAGGAAGCCAGAAATATTATTGAGGAAATGGCATCAAATATTCAACAGTGGTCATCAAGACGCACGGAGCAGAACAAAGTAGCCGGAGTTGTAGATGTTGACGCTATTGCTTCTCTAACATCTCAATTGGCAGCTCTCACAAAGAAACTTGATGAGAACTGTAGTAGAAACAATGTTCAGAGAATCTATGCCACTTGTGATAATTGTGGAGATAATCATTCGGTTGCACATTGCCCTGAGAATCCAAAATCGGTTAATTTTGTTGGAAATTCGAATAGTCTGAGAAACAATCCTTATTCCAACACTTATAATCCAGGATGGAGAAATCACCCTAATTTCTCATGGGGTGGTAATCAACCAAACATTCAAGCTCAAGGACCAATTGCACCTCCGGGTTTTCAACAAGCTCATGCACCAACACAAGTACAAAAACCATCTACAGAAGAATTATTGCTCCAATACATGCAGAAGACAGATGCCATAATTCAAAACCAGAACGTCGTAATTCAAAATCAGAACGCTTCTATTCGTGCTTTGGAGACTCAGATTGGCCAATTGGCTAATACTCTTAATGCTCGACCTCATGGAACTTTGCCTGCGGACACGGAGACAAACCCAAGAAATGATAATATGCAGCAGTGCAAAGCTATAACTCTCATAAGTGGAAAGGAGATCGAGGGTAACACTAGAAAGCTTGAGCAAGAAGAAGTGAAGCCACCGAGTGAATCAATGGAGGGTGAGCAAAATAACGGAGATGATATGGAAAAGAAATCCAAGGGATATGAAGCAAACCATGAGAAACCAAAAGTTCAAGAATATCCACCACCTCCATTCCCCCAAAGATTACAAAAACAAAAGTTGGATAAACAGTTTCAAAAATTTCTTGATATCTTCAAGAAGTTATCAATCAACATTCCCTTTGTTGAAGCCCTTGAACAGATGCCGAGCTATGCAAAATTCATGAAAGACATCTTATCAAGGAAAAGAAGATTGGGAGATTATGAAACTGTAGCACTTACTGAAGAGTGCAGCGCGCTTATTCAAAGAAAGCTTCCACCAAAATTGAAAGATCCAGGGAGTTTCACTATTCCGTGCACGATTGGAAATCAGTTGATCAATAAGGCATTATGCGATTTAGGTGCAAGTGTAAATTTGATGCCATTGTCGATCTTTAGAAAGCTTGGTTTGGGGGAGGCAAAGCCCACTTCTGTTACGTTGCAAATGGCTGATCGAACTCTTAGTTATCCGAGAGGAATAGTAGAAGACATCTTGGTTAAAGTGGACAAATTTATATTCCCGACAGACTTCATAGTTCTAGATATGGAGGAAGATCGAGATATGCCAATCATACTTGGAAGGCCTTTTCTAGCTACCGGTCGAGCCTTGATTGATGTTGAAAAAGGAGAACTCAAGATGAGAGTTCAAGATCAAGAAGTAACCTTCAATATTTATTCATCGTTGAAGCATCATCAGAAAAAGGAAGATTGTTTCTCAATCAAGGTGGTAGAAGATACTATTTCTGATACATTTCTACATAATCAACCTCATGATTTGTTTAAAACTCCATTAATTTCAAAAGAGGATGAAAAAGGTGACAAGTTGGTCGATTGTGTGAAAACTCTTGATCTTACTCAAAGATCTACCAAACCAAACTTGAACAGTGAGATGACGAAAAGGCCGTTAAAGTCTGCAAATGCTAAGAAGTTGTTAATTGAAGAACCCCCAGATTTAGAGCTCAAACAGTTTGGGGAAGTGAAAAATGAAAGAATCTTACATCACAATCATCTGTGGCCTTATGGTGGTGATTTCAATGAAGAGAAGACTCATGCAAAAAGGGTTGGCAATAAGTCTAGAAGACATGAAAAACAACTTTTACATGTCAATAAACTGGAAGAAATTAGGCCGCAAGAAAATGGAAGTGTCATGCTTTACAAGAAGAAAATTAAGAAGATACACGATGAAAAGATCATCCGTCGAGAATTTAAGCCTGGACAATGGGTGTTATTGTATAACCCTCACCTTAAATTATTTTCGGGAAAACTCAAATCAAGGTGGTCTGGCCCTTTTCTTGTTACGGAGGTTTTTCCCTATGCAGCTGTGGAAGTACAAGATGAACAAAATGGGAGAGCTTTCAAGGTCAATGGACAAAGACTAAAGAATTATTTGGGCGGCAACATTGATCATGAAATTGCCACCATCACCTTGGGCGATCCGAAATAAGATGGACAAAGTCAAGCCATGACTATAACTAAGGCGCTTGTTGGGAGGCAACCCAAGTAGAAAAAAAAAAAAAAAAAAAAAATCCAGAACATGAGGAAGTGAGAGAAAAGACATCTTTGAACACTTTTTGACAAGAGGAGAGACCAAGAAGAAGAAAATATCATTGAGAAGCGTGGAACAACATGGGAGAAGACAATTCTTGAAGATTGGAAAAACAGATCTACTTCTCTTTTCTCATCTTTTGCAATTTCTTTTCTCTTTTGTGTTATTGTAATCATGACTTTGATGATTCTTGAGTTTATTTCCGTTTTAGCTATGAACTAAATTTAGTTTTCTAGGATTACAATGGATTTCTTTGTTTAAATTGATTGTTGTTTATTTTTCCTTATTCTATTTTATTGAGATCTATTGTTTACCCATTCTTGTGCTTAAATTTCATTAGCCTGGCCAACTATTGTTTAACAAATCTAATTGAATCGGGAGAGGAAATTAGGTTTTAGGTTAAAGATTGGGTAACCTTTGTACGAATTGCACCCACATCGAATTGGGTAATTTGTTTAGCAATTAAGATAGGAATATACTTAATTGCCTTAGGTAGTCATAATTAGGGCTTGTTCTTGACTCGATTTGGCCTAACTTCATTGGCATAGGAATATAGCTCTTTGATTAGGTTAGATTAGTTTTACAATATTCTGGAAAGAAATTGTAAAAACTTAAGTGCCCTAGACTAGCAATAAATCTTAATTAAAATAGAATTGTTGGGAAAATAAAAGCAATTAGTTTAACATTGAAGGAAATTGTAATCCTAGGCTTTAATCGTCATAGTTAATCTTGTCAGTTTATAATTTAGTTTTACTTTCATTGTTGCTTGGTTATAATAATCACAAAAATTCGTTTAATTTGGATAAGAAAAAGAGTGATCTTTAGTAATTAGTTGTTTAGTTCATTAATTCCCTGTGGAGACGATACTCTACTTATCATTATATTACTTGCTGCGATTGCGTATACTTGCGTTTATAAATCCTGCATCAAGTTTTTGGCGCCGTTGCCGGGGAATTATCTGCGCTATTTAGCTAATATTAATATCAATCGTTCTTTTCTTAGATCAAATTTTTATTTGTTGTCTCTTTCTTTATTTTCAGGACATTTATTCTTTGCATGCGCAGTGATCGAAATAAAGAACTTATTCCATTAGATCTTGAAATCGAGCGCACAATTCGAAGATTAAAAAGGCTGAAAATAAATTCAGAGTCTCAAGGTCACACTATGGGTGAACAAGTTGATGAAGAAGCAGCTGCTGCTTATCGCTCTATCAGAGATTATGCAGTCCCTCATGTTGAAGGACTTAGATCGAGTATTGCTAGGCCAACTGTCGAGGCCAATAATTTTGAGATCAAGCCAGCAGTCATACATATGCTTGAGTCGAAACAATTCTTCGGGCATGCACATGAGGATCCGAACAAACACTTGAAACTATTTTTGAGGATGTGTGATACATTCAAATTCAATGGAGTATCATCAGATGCTGTCAGACTGAGATTGTTCCCATTCTCTTTGACTGGGAAGGCTGCAGATTGGTTAGAAGCTCTGCCAGATGAGTCTATTACAACGTGGAATCAGTTAGTGGATAAATTTTTAGCTAAGTTTTTTCCACCTGCAAAAACTGCTCGGATGAGGAATGACATCACTGATTTTCTGCAACATAAAGATGAAACTTTAGATGAAGCCTGGGAGAGGTTTAAGGATATGCTAAAAAAGTGTCCTCACCATCAGATTCCAGATTGGTTACAAATTCAATCTTTTTATAATGGGCTTACAGATAACATAAAAGGAAACCTCGATGCTGCAGCAAATGGTGCTCTTGGGGGAAAATCTCCTGAGGAAGCCAGAAATATTATTGAGGAAATGGCATCAAATATTCAACAGTGGTCATCAAGACGCACGGAGCAGAACAAAGTAGCCGGAGTTGTAGATGTTGACGCTATTGCTTCTCTAACATCTCAATTGGCAGCTCTCACAAAGAAACTTGATGAGAACTGTAGTAGAAACAATGTTCAGAGAATCTATGCCACTTGTGATAATTGTGGAGATAATCATTCGGTTGCACATTGCCCTGAGAATCCAAAATCGGTTAATTTTGTTGGAAATTCGAATAGTCTGAGAAACAATCCTTATTCCAACACTTATAATCCAGGATGGAGAAATCACCCTAATTTCTCATGGGGTGGTAATCAACCAAACATTCAAGCTCAAGGACCAATTGCACCTCCGGGTTTTCAACAAGCTCATGCACCAACACAAGTACAAAAACCATCTACAGAAGAATTATTGCTCCAATACATGCAGAAGACAGATGCCATAATTCAAAACCAGAACGTCGTAATTCAAAATCAGAACGCTTCTATTCGTGCTTTGGAGACTCAGATTGGCCAATTGGCTAATACTCTTAATGCTCGACCTCATGGAACTTTGCCTGCGGACACGGAGACAAACCCAAGAAATGATAATATGCAGCAGTGCAAAGCTATAACTCTCATAAGTGGAAAGGAGATCGAGGGTAACACTAGAAAGCTTGAGCAAGAAGAAGTGAAGCCACCGAGTGAATCAATGGAGGGTGAGCAAAATAACGGAGATGATATGGAAAAGAAATCCAAGGGATATGAAGAAAACCATGAGAAACCAAAAGTTCAAGAATATCCACCACCTCCATTCCCCCAAAGATTACAAAAACAAAAGTTGGATAAACAGTTTCAAAAATTTCTTGATATCTTCAAGAAGTTATCAATCAACATTCCCTTTGTTGAAGCCCTTGAACAGATGCCGAGCTATGCAAAATTCATGAAAGACATCTTATCAAGGAAAAGAAGATTGGGAGATTATGAAACTGTAGCACTTACTGAAGAGTGCAGCGCGCTTATTCAAAGAAAGCTTCCACCAAAATTGAAAGATCCAGGGAGTTTCACTATTCCGTGCACGATTGGAAATCAGTTGATCAATAAGGCATTATGCGATTTAGGTGCAAGTGTAAATTTGATGCCATTGTCGATCTTTAGAAAGCTTGGTTTGGGGGAGGCAAAGCCCACTTCTGTTACGTTGCAAATGGCTGATCGAACTCTTAGTTATCCGAGAGGAATAGTAGAAGACATCTTGGTTAAAGTGGACAAATTTATATTCCCGACAGACTTCATAGTTCTAGATATGGAGGAAGATCGAGATATGCCAATCATACTTGGAAGGCCTTTTCTAGCTACCGGTCGAGCCTTGATTGATGTTGAAAAAGGAGAACTCAAGATGAGAGTTCAAGATCAAGAAGTAACCTTCAATATTTATTCATCGTTGAAGCATCATCAGAAAAAGGAAGATTGTTTCTCAATCAAGGTGGTAGAAGATACTATTTCTGATACATTTCTACATAATCAACCTCATGATTTGTTTAAAACTCCATTAATTTCAAAAGAGGATGAAAAAGGTGACAAGTTGGTCGATTGTGTGAAAACTCTTGATCTTACTCAAAGATCTACCAAACCAAACTTGAACAGTGAGATGACGAAAAGGCCGTTAAAGTCTGCAAATGCTAAGAAGTTGTTAATTGAAGAACCCCCAGATTTAGAGCTCAAACAGTTTGGGGAAGTGAAAAATGAAAGAATCTTACATCACAATCATCTGTGGCCTTATGGTGGTGATTTCAATGAAGAGAAGACTCATGCAAAAAGGGTTGGCAATAAGTCTAGAAGACATGAAAAACAACTTTTACATGTCAATAAACTGGAAGAAATTAGGCCGCAAGAAAATGGAAGTGTCATGCTTTACAAGAAGAAAATTAAGAAGATACACGATGAAAAGATCATCCGTCGAGAATTTAAGCCTGGACAATGGGTGTTATTGTATAACCCTCACCTTAAATTATTTTCGGGAAAACTCAAATCAAGGTGGTCTGGCCCTTTTCTTGTTACGGAGGTTTTTCCCTATGCAGCTGTGGAAGTACAAGATGAACAAAATGGGAGAGCTTTCAAGGTCAATGGACAAAGACTAAAGAATTATTTGGGCGGCAACATTGATCATGAAATTGCCACCATCACCTTGGGCGATCCGAAATAAGATGGACAAAGTCAAGCCATGACTATAACTAAGGCGCTTGTTGGGAGGCAACCCAAGTAGAAAAAAAAAAAAAAAAAAAAAAATCCAGAACATGATCCGCCCCCGCGAAATATTGTTTCGCCCCAGCGAAAAATGATGGACCAAATTTTGAATGAATTTTCAGAACATTCTTCGCTGGGGCGGAAAAATAACACCGCCCCCGCAAAACTACTTCAGTAATGTTGAGCATTTTTCAGAATGGCTTTCGCCCCCGCGGAAAACCACCTCCGCCCCCGCAAAACCTATTTCGGAAATTTTTAGGCTGATTTTCCAGAATTGCTTGCGAATCATGTACGAATGCATGATTCAAGGTTTTCGATCCATTAATGTGGACACATCTTCATTCCCACAACTCCCACCACCACCAGATGAGATACATGACGAAGATTAACCTCCAGCTGAAATCAGGGACGTTCTTTAGTTGCATTATTTGTTTTATATTTTCCTTGTGTTCAGCTTCAAATTAGTTTATCTCTTATCTTCGTCAATTTCATCATTGAGGACAATGCATTTCTTAAGTTTGGGGGTGATTGCATTTTCGTTGTGCATGCTAGGTCGATTTTTGATCAAATTTTTAAAATTTTATGTGTTGTTAATTGTTTTTCCTGCAAAAATTCAGAGCACGAATGCATAATCGAGGATTTAGGATGAAGTTAGTGAAGTATAGTCTAGAATAGAGCTTAAGAAATTTTATCTTGCCTACCCGATCTCTAGATTCGAGGGTTAGAAAACTTAGAATCTAAGTGATAGTTTTGCCTAAGTCTGGGGATAAGGATGACTTTAATAAGAACCGAATGAAGCAAAGTACTGAAAAGCTTTAAAGTCAATTAAAAGAAAATAACCTCACTTGTACGAGACCTGAAAAAATCTCGTCGCTTGAGACTTATACTTGTACTCCTCTAACTTGACTGCGATAAGATGAACGACGTATGGGTGCATTGACTTACTTATTCTGCACTCCTCTATGTTGACTGCTTCTTTAGAACATGTTATGAGTGCGAGTGGTGCTAAATATACTTGAGTTATGCTAAATAATAAAAAAAATGCTAAGTGAAAGTTCAAACTTAAAGGATTCCATAACTTCGACTGAAAGCATTGTTAGAACTTAGTGACGAGTTTAATGACCTGAGAAAATAGAGAATAAGCTTGGCAATTTAAGAATTCATGCAATTAGGTTCAATGATTTTGAAGCTATAGTGATCTGGGTGATTCCGACATTCTCATATTATGTATACACACACACACGCAGGAATAACATGATACAATGCATAACGTTTTGAAAGTGATGGTTACTAGTCTGACTGGGAATGCATGATTGTAAATGTTTGAGTTGTTGTCTTTTGTTTTTGGTCGTGTCCAATTCTTGTAGTCATTTTTTTTGTCTTTTGCTCGGGACTAGCAAAATAGTAAGTTTGGGGGTGTGTTAACTCTACAAAATAGAGTTAATTTCTATGTATTTTTGCTGGGAATGACATGAATTTCTGGAGATCTTAGATCGTTTTCACTTGGTTTAGCATGGTTTTTCTCGTTGGTGAATCACGTATTCATTTTGGTATTTTCTTGTGAATTTTTCAGATTTTTCTCTTGATTTTTGGATGTGCGAACAGAAGGCTCTTCGCTGGGGCGGAAAATCTCTCCGCTGGAGCGAAATCACAAAGCAGACCTCCGCTGGGGCGAACTAATTTTCCGCTGGGGCAAAAGCTGTCCGCGAATTCTATCTTTTAGAGTCCTAGTTTCACTTGGAAACTTATATATTTGTGGAGGAAGTGAGAGAAAAGACATCTTTGAACACTTTTTGACAAGAGGAGAGACCAAGAAGAAGAAAATATCATTGAGAAGCGTGGAACAACATGGGAGAAGACAATTCTTGAAGATTGAAAAAACAGATCTACTTCTCTTTTCTCATCTTTTGCAATTTCTTTTCTCTTTTGTGTTATTGTAATCATGACTTTGATGATTCTTGAGTTTATTTCCGTTTTAGCTATGAACTAAATTTAGTTTTCTAGGATTACAATGGATTTCTTTGTTTAAATTGATTGTTGTTTATTTTTCCTTATTCTATTTTATTGAGATCTATTGTTTACCCATTCTTGTGCTTAAATTTCATTAGCCTGGCCAACTATTGTTTAACAAATCTAATTGAATCGGGAGAGGAAATTAGGTTTTAGGTTAAAGATTGGGTAACCTTTGTACGAATTGCACCCACATCGAATTGGGTAATTTGTTTAGCAATTAAGATAGGAATATACTTAATTGCCTTAGGTAGTCATAATTAGGGCTTGTTCTTGACTCGATTTGGCCTAACTTCATTGGCATAGGAATATAGCTCTTTGATTAGGTTAGATTAGTTTTACAATATTCTGGAAAGAAATTGTAAAAACTTAAGTGCCCTAGACTAGCAATAAATCTTAATTAAAATAGAATTGTTAGGAAAATAAAAGCAATTAGTTTAACATTGAAGGAAATTGTAATCCTAGGCTTTAATCGTCATAGTTAATCTTGTCAGTTTATAATTTAGTTTTACTTTCATTGTTGCTTGGTTATAATAATCACAAAAATTCGTTTAATTTGGATAAGAAAAAGAGTGATCTTTAGTAATTAGTTGTTTAGTTCATTAATTCCCTGTGGAGACGATACTCTACTTATCATTATATTACTTGCTGCGATTGCGCATACTTGCGTTTATAAATCCTGCATCATGCAGCTCATTGGTCATTGATGCCAGCATGAGGCAACGAACTTGAATATCATCATCGACCCACCTTTGATGGGTAGCTCGTTCCTCCTCCGAAACCCCTTCCAGAAGTGCACCAGGCAAGGGTGCATCGAGAATGTAACTCCTTTTCTCGGAGTCGAGGACTATCCTCAGATTTCTAAGCCAGTCGACGAAATTTGATCCGTTCAATTTGTTAGTGTCAAGGATGATAGCTAATGGATTCTTAGACATTTTGCAGAATTGATCTACAAAGGTAAATGATAACGTTTAGCTGACTGATCTATATTAATACTTATAATTAACGATGTTGGACTTGTTATCGAAAAAGTTCTCCCACTATTTTCTCGAAACAATTACCCCTTCAATTGTTCGAGAAATCTAATCTCCTAGTAGGTCTTGACGTCCCAGCCGACATTAATTGTACCCACGACTCGTGGCCATATAATTAACTCCCCAGGTAGGTATACTTTTACCAATTGTGTTCCTCCACAACCTTCAAGCTATTTTGCCTCGGTCTTCGCACTTATCTAGCATTGCTACATCATAAGTGTTACTAATGATTAAGTCTAACCCATCAATCATGTTGAGCAACTGGCCCAGTCGTGAAGTCCCCGTAACTGGTTATCGGTCGATAATCACATCCCGACCAGTCCCCACCCTTGTCAAGTTTAGTTAAAAACAAGAATCAAGGAATTTCTGTATTGTCCCTTTCTTCGCCTAGGGTGCCAGACTCTGGATCACCTTCAACGATAAGTAGACAACTTACACTAGTCCCTATTGATGGAAGGCTTGGATCTTTAAAACATCATTTTAAATGTACCCAATATGACTTAATATTATTTTCAAGAGGGGTTTTTCGGGTTTAAGAGTTTGAGGTAACTCTCCTCGAGATCTCACCTTTCCATTTATGCATTATCTTTTATTTACGATCTAAATATAACTAGGGCGCATCACCATACAAGCTCAGATATAAATACGTAAATAAACACATACACACCAAGCATGCATGCTACCACATTATGTTTTCGATCGGGAGCCTCCTATGCGGACCACCATCGAGCCAAAGACGATGGTCCTATTGGTCAATCTATTAGGTTTCAAAGAGACCTAATAACACATTTTACCATGCATACATGGCCTTTAGTCTTCTTGGGCTCCCACCTTGCTTGTAACGGGCCACCATCCTAAACTAATAAAACAGTAAAGCCCTATCTATTACAATGGCTCAAAGTGGCCCCAAACTTAAGGCTCGCAGGCCCAATAAAACCAATAAGATGAAAAATAACCAATCACATCTACCCTAAGGGTCAAGGCTCGGCGCGATCGAAAACCACGTAAACAATTTCACGTAGAGCAAGAAACAAGCAAAACCCATCTTCTTATTTCTTATCCTATTTTAAAACAGCCTTTTAAAATACTTAAGATTCTAGTTTAAAAACCCCTTTCTAAAACAATCTCTAACATCATTTTAAACCCCTTTTAAAATGACCCTTTATTCTCACTTTAAGTCCCTACTAATTATGATAAAATCGACTTTTCGGATTTACTAAAACCCTTTTAGTGCACAAAACAGTTTCAGTTTTTCAAGTTTGAAAATTTGCAGTTTGGCCCCTGAATTTTTGAAAATTACACTTTGCCCCTCAACTTTTGGAAATTACAAATGAGCCCCAAAATTTCCAGAATATGCAAATTGGACCAGAAAGCAGAAATTAACAAAATTTCAAGAAACTTTTGTTTATTGCAAAACAGACCCTAAATTTACGGAAATAGCAAAAACACCCCTAACCTTTCGTAAATTGCAAAATGGTCCAGATTTTGAAAAAAATTCCAGAATTTAAAGTTTGGTCCAGAATTGCAGAAAAACAAAATTTTAATTTCTGTCCAGATTTTTGAAAAATCAAAATTTGCAATTTAGCCCTCCAATTTTTGGAAATTACATTTTAGGCCCAAAAACCGAAAAGTGCATAAATCCGAACATTCAATTTATCATAACAAGCAAGAATCAAATATCAGAACACAACAATCACATATAATCACATAATTTGATTCGTTCAGGCCTTTTTCATATGTGCATAATAAGTTAGGCTCTGATACCACTGTTGGGATTTCGTGGGTATAATTGTCAACTACAACGGTGCGGAATTTAAAATTTTTATATCCACATCACAGGGATTTTATTAGCACATATGAATAAGGTTTAATTCATTTCAGCATACAAATACAAAAATAAATTAAAGTGGTAAATTGCAATTTTACCTCACCACAGGCAAGGTGGTGGTTTCTCCGATCTTCTTTTCGGATCACTAGAGCACCCCAACTGTTGTGCCTCTAGAGAATCGTCCACACCAGCTGGATCTGCAATCACTCTAATCCATAGGCTGAGAACTAGGAGAGAAGCAGTTCAGATTCGAGAGTTGGATTTAGATCCAACTCTAGATGTAGATCGGAAGAAGGAGAGAGGCTCGTCCCTTCTCCACAACCACGGCGGCGGCAGCTAGGTTGTAGAAGGTGGCGGCGGCTAGGGCTTTTGGGAGAGGGGGCGGTGGCTAGGAGAGAAGAAAGATTAGGATTTCGGTGTTTTGCTTGCTTAGGGTTTTGATTCTCCAAGACTCATTTTTATAGGAGAATTCAAACCCTATCCCTAACCCTATCTTCTCACAGCTAATGGGCCATCAGATAAGTTAGCCCATCCCTCTATTTAATAGTCCATTTAATTAAATAGCCCAAGTCATTTAATTAACTACTTTAATTAAATGGCCCATATATTTAATTAATACTTTAATTAAATAAACCAATAAATCTAATTAAAGATTTAATTAATTAGATCAATCTAATTAATTTTCTCTCTCCAAGAATTAACCCTTTAATTCCTTACCTTGATTTAACTTCTTTAAATCATTTCGTTCTACAACTGACTATCACAGTTCCAGCTTTTGTGTGTTGATGGGGGGTATTTTTGACTCTACTGTTTGGAGTTAAGGTACGATCGGAAATCCAGAACCCCGACCCCGAAGGCTTAGAATCAAGCTCGGATCGCAATTCAGTTAACTCGATCCTCCAGATGCGGCCCATGCTCGAAAGATACTGTTGGGCCGATCTCAGGCCCAGGCCTGTGGGCCTATCCCCATTTTCGGCTATAAATACCCCAATCATTTATGACGCAGGACACGCTTTCCCAGGTGCACTCCATTCGAAGCTGCCGCTCGGAAAGATAGTTTAGGCCATTTTATATGTATTTCGCACTCTAATTTGTACTGCATCCTATAATGCTCAAATAGGACCCCCCAATACTTGTAATCTATACACCTACGATCCCAATATACATTATTGATCTATTCTCCATTTAGTTCTGTTCGTGTTTACATTGTTTATGCTTTGATATCGATCATACCACGAAACCATGCAAGATCAATTGGCGCCCACCGTGGGACCTTATTTGGGTGTTAGATTGAAAAATGCCTATTACGAGGAGGAATACATATAACCGAGGAGAACCTTCCCATGCGGCGAGGGTTCAAAATTCAGTTAACAATGAGCCAGATAATCTATCCAGAGCGGCTCAACAACCAGAAGTTCCGCCGATCCTTCCCCAGGACAATGCTCCGATCCACACTACTATCGCTGATCTGAGGTCCATCATAGGCACTATGTGTAGGGAGTTTTTGAATAGTGGAGGGGCTGACCAATCAACCGTGGATCAGCCACCTGTCCATGGGAGGCCAGAAATTCTTTCTTCGAACATCCAGAAGGAAAATAGTTTGTTAAGAGTCACATCGAATGCACCCGCACCAAACCTTCCTAGAACAGCTCCCGCAAAAACTAATGTCTGGTCGGAAAAGCTAGCGCAAACAATACAAAATGTGGAGGACTCAGTAGTAGGGGAAAGCCACCCTATAGATATGGCGAGAAAGAAAAATTCAACCTACAAGAGAATTACAGAGTCCGAGCTTGAAAGAATAGTGCAGGAGCGGGTTGCAAAGAAGTTAGATAGGGAAGAGGCAGTGATAGAAGTCCGTCGTGCCGCTACAGCTGCTAGGGGCACTGAAATGAACCAAAATAGGGAAATTGTCCAGGGAAATATCAGAGATAGAGAGATCGGAAATAGCATCATGCGATGTTCGCCATTCTGCCAAGAGATACGTGAAGCCAGGAATACAGAAACGGTACCAACAAGGTTACCACGGTATAACTGGACTACCGACCCCGGGGAATATGTTAACAGTTTTGTCAATGTGATGAATTTATATGGACATTCGGAAGATTTCTGCTGCAAATATATGGTCACAACTTTTGAAGGGATTGCCCTTGATTGGTTTGGGAAATTGCCACCAAACTCTATATTCTCTTTTGATGAATTTTGTGACAAGTTTAAGCATCAATTTGCGAGCCAGAGAAAACCCAGGTTGCCGGCAAATCACTTGGGAACGGTCAAACAATGGGAGGGGGAAACCTTGAGGCAATGGTTATCAAGATTTAGTATCGAGCTATTAAAAGTCGATACCCCTCAGATCGAATACTTATCCTCTCTAATGTTCGAATTAACAAAAAGCACACAATTTGGAAATGCATTATGTAGGAAGCAACCGAAGTCTTTTGAGCGAATAATGGAGATTGCTGAGAAGTATATGATTCAGGAGGAGATGAATAGATTAAAAAATGCACATGGCACAAAACTCCCTCTAAACAAAAAGCAAGATCGAGCCCCCATACCCAAACCAAGTGATTATGGAGGATCTAATAGGGGATCGGTATGGCAACGACTGAACGCTTATAAACCGTAGGTGCTGACCCAAAGACCGAATGTCTACGGTCCAAGTTATGATCAAAGTTAGCCCCCACGACCTGGAAAGATTCAGTTCACAGAATTGAACATCCCAAAGGAGGAAATTTTGACAGTATTGGAAGAAGGAAGTTTAATTCCCGAAGCCCAGAGAATTACCCAGGCAAGACCAGGGGCGATGGGATATGACCAATACTGCATATATCATAGAGTTCGGGGGCACAGTACTGAGAATTGTTACCAACTGAAAGTTGAGATTGAAAAGTTAATTGCGAAGGAAAACTTAAGGAGTTTGTCAAAGGAAGTAATACAAAAGTCGATATAAATCCAGGAGCCCTCGAATATTTATTAATCAGCAAAAGAAAGTTCGGAATCAGGCGGATGAGCAATTGAACGGAGTAATAAACGTGATCGTTGGCGGACCGGCTGGAGGAGACAGCAAAAACGCTAGAAAAAGAACGATGAGATCAATAAAAGCATTTGTTTCGACCAAAAAGGAAGTATTTTATTTGGAATTCCCATCCATGGAAAATCAAGTTATAAGCTTCAGCGATGCAGATCGACCCTCCGATGTTAATTGGAACACAAATGAAGATAATCCAGATTTTTCCATGGTATTAACTCTAAAAATCACAATTTACGAGGTCAAAAGAGTTTTGGTCGACAACGGAAGTTCGGCAAACATTATCTCCTCCGAAGCTCTCGCTCGAATGAACCTTCAGCATCCTCATCTGGATCGAGTAGCCACTCCTTTAATTGGGTTCGGAGGCTCAGAGATTGTTCCACTGGGAACCATACTGTTAAGTACAACTCTCGGAAAAAAGCCAAAGAGCGTAACAAATATGGTAAAATTTCTTGTGGTAGAAACACATTTTGCCTACAATGCTATACTGGGAAGGCCGGCTCTAAATACCTTCAAGGTAGTAGTGTCTACTTATCATCAAAAAGTAAAATTCCCAACGGATGGTGGAGTAGGAGAGGTGCGAAACGACCAATACATGGCTTGGGAGTGTTATAACTCGTCTTTGAGCATAAAAAAGAAAGTGGAGCCCGAAATTCCGGCGAAAAGGAAATTGGTTGATTTGGAATCAGGATCAGTCTCGAATTAATCAGTTCCCGATACTGAAAAATTATTGGGAAAGAAAGGAAAGAATGTAGACATGAGCATACAAGCACACGATCATAAAAAATGTGATATTGGTTCTAGGATCCCCTGAGAAAGTTACTAGGATCGGAACGGAACTAAGTGAAGGAATGGAAACCATGCTCCTCGAGTTCTTACAAAAGAATGTAGACGTATTTGCCTGGAGCTCTGATGATATTGTGGGGATCGATCCGCGCGTAATAACCCACTCTTTAAACATCGATCCTAAGGCCAAGCCAGTAAGACAGAAGAAGCGTAATCACGGACGCGAAAAGGATAAAATAATCAAGGCGGAAGTTGAAAGGTTGCTAGCTGCCGGTCAGATCAAAGAAATTAAGTTCAATGAATGGTTATGTAATGTGGTTCTGGTCTCCAAATGTGACAAATCCGATAATAAGTGGAGGATGTGTAACGATTTTACCGATCTAAACAAGTTATGCCCGAGGGACCCTTACCCGCTACCTCGGATTGATATGTTAGTGGATTCCACTGAAGGTTTTGTGTTTTTTAGCATGATGGATGCTTTCCAGGGTTTTTACCAAATTTTCATGAACGAGAGGGATTAGGATAAAACTGCCTTCATTACCGAGCAAGGAGTATACTGTTTCATAGTTATGCCGTTCGGTCTGAGAAATGCGGGCGCAACCTATCAAAGGCTAGTCAATATGATGTTTAAAGAACTAATAGGAGAGATCATGGAGGTTTATGTGGACGATATGCTTGTAAAGAGTATGACAGAAGAAGACCACATCAAGCATCTCGGCAGATGCTTCGAGATATTGAGAAAGTATGGAATGAAATTAAATCCAGCAAAGTGCACTTTCGGTGTACGATCGGGAAAGTTCCTCGGATATCTCGTCCATGAAAAAGGGATCGAAGCAAACCTAGAGAAGATCCGAGCAGTTACTGATCTTTAACCACCAAGAAAACTTTCGGATGTTCAGAGCTTGATCGGAAAGATCATTTCATTAAATAGGTTTATCTCTCGATCCGCTGACAAGAGTTTGCCATTCTTCAAGTTATTACGTAAGTCGAATGACTTCAAATGGAATGCTGAATGTGACAAGGCTTTTGAAGATCTAAAGGCGTACCTAACCTCACCACCCATGTTGGCCAAGCCTACAGACGGAGAACCTTTGTACCTCTACATAGCCGTTTCGGAGGAGGCTATCAGTTCGGTACTAGTAAAATTGGAGGAATCCGGACAAAAACCAGTCTACTACTTGAGGAAATTGTTACAGGGTGCCGAGAAGAATTATTTGGAGATCGAGAAATTCGCACTTGCTTTAGTGGTGGCTGCACGAAGATTGAGGCCCTATTTTCAAACCTATAAGATTATTGTCTTAACTAACCAACCCTTGAGGCAGGTTTTATCTAAACCAGAAACGTCCGGCAGGCTAATAAAATGGGTAATCGAATTGGGGCAGTTCGAAATTGAGTACCTGCCACGAATAGCAATAAAGGCTCAAGTGTTAGCTGACTTCCTAGTGGAATCCACTAGTGTGAAGAGTTCAGAGAACGAGGAAAGTTCTAAAATAAACATGCTTACGGGGGTCGAGCATCCAATATGGTTAATGCACGTGGATGGCGAAGATTTAAGTTATGCCATCACTCTGGATTTTGTCATTACAAACAACAAAGCAGAATATGAAGCTCTGATTGCGGGATTAGAGATGGCCTTAAAAGCAAAGGTAAGATCAATTACTGTGCTGACAAATTCTGAACTTGTTCATAGGTAGGTAACGGGCATTTATATGGCAAAAGAGTTCAATATGATAAAATATTTGAACAAAGCAAAAAGTATGATATCGCAATTCGAAAAGTTCGATATTCAGCCTATTCCAAGAGAAGAAAATATGTGGGCTGATTTGCTGTCAAAGTTCACCGGTGTTGCAGATGGTAAGAAAGAAAGGATTATTACATGGTTATTATCGAACACATTCGCTATCGATCTGGATCTCGCTCCTTGCATCGACATCATGGAAATCGACAAGCAAAAGATCTCTTGGATAGATCCTTTCATCAATTATCTGAAGGAAGGAAAACTACCAGAAGATACTAATGAAGCCCGAAGAATCAAGTATCGATCCCCATCATTTACCTTGATCGATGATCAGCTCTATAAACGATCCTCCTCTGGAATCTTATTAAAGTGTATCTCTGAAAGTCAATATAATACAATTCTTAAGGAGATTCACGAGGGAGAAGCAGGAAATCACGGCGGAGCTCGAGCATTAGCCCTAAAATGCTCGAGGACGGGATATTATTGGCCAACTCTCTTTTCTGACTCAGTAGATTATGTGAAGAAATGTCATCATTGTCAAATTCATCCGAACTTGATCCATCAGCCACCCGAGCAAATGCACTCTATTTCGATCTGTTGGCCTTTCGATAAATGGGGTATCGACATTGTGTGGCTCTAACTAAGATCACTCAGTTTCAAGTAATAAATTTCCTATGGAAGAATATTGTCTGCAGGTTCGGCATTCGTAGAATCTTAATCTCTGACAATGGAACACAATTCGCTAGCAAGAAGGTCACAGATTGGTGTGAGAAATTCGGGATACATCAAAACTTCGCATCAGTAGGGCACCCGCAGGCCAATGGACAAACAGAGGTCGTAAATAGAGAGATCGTTCGATCTCTAGAAAAGCGGTTATCTGACGCAAAAGGAAAGTGGCTTGATGAACTTCCGGGAGTTTTTTGGGCTTATAGAACCACTATAAAAGCAGCCACGGGGGAAACTCCTTTCAGCTTAGTTTACGGATTTGAAGCAGTTATTCCAGTCGAGAATCTGATATCTTCTCCCAGAGTTGAATTTTATGATTCCGAAGAGAATAAATCTGATGGGGGCTATTTCGCACCCTACTAAACGGATCGACTAAAGAACACAAGATCGATTCGACCAAATCAGACAACTTAGTAGTTTGAAAAATGTTTCCCCAGATTTGTAAAACCTCTTTTTAAATCCTTTTTCAAACAGTTAACTTAATGTGTTTTATGCAACTAGAAAATATGCAGATTTAAAAGCAATGGAAAAACACAAGTAATTTTTATAGTGGTTATATGGATGTGAATATCCTTTAATCCACTCGTCCAAGTCACAAAGATCTTGGGTTATACTAAAAACACACAGTAATCAGTATACTCTGCTTACGCCTTACAACAAATGAACAGGCCGTAAGTTCGCAGTAAGAAATCACAAAGAAATCCTACTCTCTGAAGTAATATCACTCACTTAGATGGATATCTACTTCTCACAATACTCTGTATTACAAATTCACTCAGAAGATGTGTTTAACTTTGTTCTTCAACTTAGCTTTTCGTCAACAAATGACTAAGCTGATGAGTGAGCTGTTCTTGAGACTTAAGATTTCTGCTTCAAAAATTCTCTCAGAAAGTGTGTTGCTTCCAATCTCTTCATCTCTTTCAGCTATTTATACTTGAGGTTTGAAAAATGTCCGTTGAAGAGAGACAAGATTCAAATTCCTCGAGTACTGGTCCTTAAAATCCGCGAACGGCTCTTTTGCAGTATGTCCGTACTGTGAACAATACTATTCTGCAGGCAGCATTAAATGCACCCAGCTGATGCGAAGCATTTCTTCAATCATTTGTCTTTAATAACCTTGTACTTCAGCATTTATTACTCCAAGGGGCATTTATTACCGTTGGGAAGACTTTATGATCCTTTCCACTTGGTTGTTGGGATATCAAGTCTGATGGCGAACTAAGCTGATCTCAAACTTGAACAAATCTGATTTGAGTCGGCTGATCTTCATCAGTCTTATAACTTTCCTTCAGCAGATCAGAAGTCTTGGACCTCGAAATTTGACTCTTCTGATGTCTTCATTACTTAGTCAAAATTTCTTCAAAAGGGATCATCAGCTAAGTTAATCCATACTTAGCCAATTTTGAAGTTTTGGAAATCTTCAAAACCTCCCTTTACAAATTGTCTACAGTGCCTTCATCTTCATCCTTATCCAACAGTTAATAAATTGAGTCGAGTAATTTTAGGGGAGACGGTAAATTAAATGTATATGCTTAAATTATATTAAATAATAAAACACAATTTGTGATTTTATATACCTGCGGTTGTGTGCGGTTTATGCGATTTTTTAAAATATAAACCCAAACCCAATCATAATTAGCGATTTTTTTTCACGAAGCCCAAGACCAACCCATTCATCATTCAACCCGCGAATTGCGGTCCGTTTGGGTTGGGGCGATCGGTTAGGGCGGTTTGACGGTTTTATTGAACACCGCTATACTATTTTTCACAAATTGAGTTTTTTTGCAGGATTTTTAAAAATACAAGGAAGTTTGGCGCAATAAAAATTTCACAGAGTAGTTTCTTGCAGGCTTAGCATAACACAGGAGAGTATTGCATTTTCCCCTTCTTTCCCTTGATTTTTTGGGAGAAGAGGGTGGGATAACGCTTAGTTGTATTCTGGGTATTCTGGATAATTCTGATGCAAGAATTTTATTACTATGATTTAGTTCGAATTGACATTAGAAAGAATAGGACCATTTTGAATTTCAATTAAATATAAAATTTAACATGTAAAATGATTGATAATGTGTGTTTCAAATTTCTTTTTCTTTTTCTTAATGTGACAGATGCTTGCTGATGTAGTATTTCAAGTGTGAAATGAAGAAGGATTTGATGTATGGGCTCTTCAATTTATCTAAACGTAAATGCTCACGCAGTCATCACCTCTTCCTTTTCTTTTTATATATTTCCTTACCTTCCCTATTTGTTTGCAGTTTGCTTACAAATAATGGCTGAATTTGCAGGTTCTCGGAGAATAAAGTCCTAGATAACATGTTTTGTTCTCATCTTGGATTAGCTAGTGTCCTATAGTTTTTTTTTAATTTTTGGTTTATGACTTATATCTCTTGCACTTGCTGGATTTTGAGCAATGACATGAATCCTAATAACCATTTTGTTGTGCACAAAATATTATGTATTGAAAAGATGAATGGAAAATATTGAATAGTTTTAGAATAGTGATATTGTTAAATAGTTTGAGAACTTAAATATGGTTGTTAATAGAAATTGTTTGTTGAGACTGAAATATGGTTCTTAAACAATGTTTTCAGAATCGGATCGGACAGTGAATCGATGAGCCGATTGTCACTGATTTTACTGGTCGAATCGATTGAACCGCTGGTCGGACCGGATGACGTCATAATAATGTAATAAATATATTTAATTTTAAAGTATATGTAATATGCATAAAATTTAAACATTATCCTACAATTGATTAAAAATATACAAAATCTTATAATATATTTAAATTAAATCATATAAAATTTATCTAACTTATATCATAACTGTAATATGATACTAATTTGTAAACTCATATAAATATAATTTGATTATATTTCTTTATAAAAAAATTTAGTCTAAGTTAAAAATACAACAAACTAAGAAATTCATAAATTTTTAAATATCGTTGTGTATAAAAGTCTAATATTCTAAATAAAAGTTGCATAATATATCGATTTAACTCTTTATACTAAAATAATATTGGAAAGAAATTTATAGAACAAATTTTAATAAAAATTTATTATTTGAGTATTAATTTTCAATGATAATGTGTAAGATGTTAATTTGAGTTAATTATCTAATTTATAAATAAATTTGGCTACAAGTTTCTATAATTTATAAATTTTTGTACTAAAAGTTTAAAAAAAATGATGTAGCTTAAATGGTAAGAAAGTTATCTTTTATGTTATAAGTTAGGTATTCAAATCCCACCTTCTACAAGAATTTTTAGTTTATTTTTAACATTAAAATATTTACAAATTCGAAAAAAAAAATAAGAAAAAAAAATTCAGAATTGGGTTAAACCGGTCAAATCGGTTCGCCGATTCACCGGTTTTGGACCGTTTCAAACTGGTTTTTAAATCAAGCGGTTTTAGGGATAAACCGGACCGAATCAACCTCCGGTTCACGGTTGAACCGGTCCAGTCCGGTTTTAACAACATTGTTCTTAAATGCAATTGTTTCTTGTCTCAAGATGCATGATATAGTTGATCTCATATAAATAAGTTAAAAGTTCAAAAATTAAAAAATTAAGTTAAAAAAAATAAGAAATTCATAGGCCACGGTTGAAAAGTTGTGGACAATATTCAAAAACAAATTTCCTTAGCTACTGCCACAGCAAGAGAAGCCACCGCTCATTAGGTGGCCATAACATTGGCTATGACCATTAGCCGGTGCCGACATATAGCCGTTCTCGTCTTTTTAGAGGAAAAATAATCACATATATCTCGTTTTGTAGGGAAAACTATCACACTAATTCATCTTTTGTAGAAAAATTATAACGTTACTCACACGATTTCACGTTATCATGTGATGATTTCACTCCAAAATATGAAATAAAGTCGATTTCATCAACTCTAGTCCAATTATTTAATGGTGGTATGAAAATTGCAATCAATCTTTACAATACGGTACTAATTGTGCATTTATTATGTATTCAATGATTTCAACATTGCAAAGTGCTCTATCACATGGAACCAAATTTACAATTTTTCCCAATATTAACTATAATAAAAAGACTAAACTTGTTGATCCTAAATATATTTAAAAAAAAAAAACTTACTTTCATATTGTTGCTTACTATTTTGTCCTTTCTTTTTAGATGTTTTTAACATAAATAAAATTCCTGAAATTGTAGTCTTGTTATCAACATGTGAAAGACTAATTAAACACCAGCGCGTTAATGGAAATTTTAATTCCTTACTACTTGCACACTGACATGATCCGGTCGCAACCATTAAATGTAATACTATTAGCTACCTAGGCTAACTGGATCAATTCTCTTTTCCTAAAGAACCAATTATTATAGGGATTTTTGAAAGTCACCCCCAAAAAAAATTTCATTTTCGCACTTTTCCCCATATGATTGAAGAAACATGACAATACCCCCTATAATTGATAAGTGAGTGCATTTCGCCCCCTGGTCAATATTTTGTTGGATTTCAAAGGGTAGAAATGTAAATTTGGGGCTTAGTGCAATAATTTTAATCTTTTGGAAAGCTAAGTGCACAAAATATTATTAATTTAAATTATTAGAATATTAACATTTCGAAGCACATTTCATATAATTCCTTACCTTGATAATCACATTGTAATCTAATTTTTAGTCTTATTACATACTTTTTATTTTAATTGTTTTACTTTCAAATTTCTTTGATTTGATTAAAATATTTTGGGTATAGAGATGATTTATTTGTAATAAATAAATAGGACTAATGATAATTTCGTTAAAAAAACTTCTAAATTTGAATTTTAGTTAGTACAAGAATATAACTAAATATTTTTTTTTATTTTTTCAAATTGCAAGTCACATTTGGATATTTTAAAATTTTGTGCACTTAACCCTCTAAAAGTTTTTTGTTATTGCACAAAACCCCCTGAGTGACGTTTTTATCCTTTGAAAATTAAAAATGTCCAGGGGCAAAGTGCACTCATTTGTCAACTTCTAGGGGGCACTGCCATTTTTTTTCAATTATAGGGAAAAAAGTGCGAAAATGAAACTTTTATGGGGTGACATGCAGTGGCGGAGCCACGTTGATTGTAGGGGGGTGCATGGACCCCCCTGAAGTTCTAATACTTGTTAAGAAAATATAAGGAAATGCTTAGTTTAATTTGACTTTTATATTAAATTATATAATAAGTATATTTTTGTTGTTTAATGACCTCACTAATAAATAAAAAATTTGTAAAGAAAGGGGTCCATGTATGAAATATATAGTTATATTAAAATTTTATTTTTGTTCACTTGTATATTTTAATCAATTATTAATTTTATTCTACATTTCTAATAATGGTTTGAAAAATATTATTATATATTACAAACGTATGTGTATATATAAGAAACATACAAAAGACCACTTGATACGTATATAGATAAATATATGTATTTGAGATCGTTTGGAATTATTATTGTGAACTGATTTTCATGAATCAAAATTTACATGTTCTTGAATAATTTAAATATACGTTTTTGTTATTGGGTCAATGTAGCTAAAGTATAGACTAGTTTATATTTAAACATGTTTATTTGATTAAAAAATTTCAAATAATTCGGAATTTCTAGCAAAATTTCTTAAACATAACTATTTGAAACATCCTCAATGACTCTATGACAATTTCAGTCTATAAAACACTTATGTGGACTTCGTTAAAAGATGCTCGTCTAGCTATTTGACATTTAAGTTTGAATTAATTTTGTTTGAGATTAATTATTTTCATTAATATTCAAAATTTAATATAATCTTTAGTTTTATAAAGGACCCCGGTGAAATTATTTTCTGGCTCCGCCACTGCTTGCGGCTACGTACGAAGCTTTTAGAGGAATGAGGATCTATGTGATCAAAGGTTCCCAATGGACGCGGCCGTCGCCCGACCAACTGACCTGGTCAATGTCATATGTTAGGCTTGAGTTAAAATGATATTAATTTTTTGGAAAAAATTTGATTAAATTTTAGCATAATAATTAATTAAAGTCCAACCCAACACAAAGGATATGCAGGTGATACGAATAGAATCTGCTAGACGACCCGGTTTGACTTTCTACAAGTGCGCGCCCTTTTAGAATGAATAGGTGTATATGTCCATTTGGTTCGAATTTTTAATCGAACGGGTGACATCTGTTCGTACCGAACTATGCTAAATTCGAATTGGCATGTCCCGTCAGCAACACATTTTCAAATCCTATAAATAAGAAAAAAATTGGTCAATTCTTTACACAATTTTCTAGCATACAAAGCGAAAATAATATCTCCTCTCTCTTCCATTCTTTTCTTAAAATATCCGTTGCAGTTCTGTTTGTTCAAGTTCGCCGTGTGTTATTTGTTCTTCCAAAAAAGGAGCATCAAACTATTATATCTTAAGAAGCTACTAGGATCGGTTGTGTGCACCATAGACAGTCCGAAAATATTATCTTAAGAAAATTCCATCTATAACCTTAGTCATAATTCGTTTTTTTATTTTCTTGTTTCAATTATGTTTACTTTAATTAAGGGTTTTTGACAAATTAACTCCCTGTGATGTGTTTAATGGGCAATTTATCTCCCCGTGATATGAAAATGACCAATTTGTCTCCCCGTGAAATAAAATAATGAGAAATTTACTTCTCTGTAACATGAAATAATGAATAATTTACCTCCGAATGAATTACACACACACACACACACTTTATAATGCGACCGAGACTTCATTTTCATGTAAAAAATAACTAATTTAACCTTATCCTTGACAACATATTCACCTCACTTTATCCGCCTGTGAAATAGGCAATTTACCGCCCTGTAATATGGGTAAATGGACACTTTAACTCCATGTGATATTGCATAAATAACATTTTTCCTCATTGTAAAAATGAAAAAATAAAAAGGGAGGCAATGTGCTTCTTTTATAAAAACACAGAGGTATTTTATCATTTTATTTATCACATAAAGTTAAAGTGCCTATTCTGAATAACACATTGAGTTAATTTTCTATTCAATCCTTTATTTAATATATCCGCGTAGATTGATAATAAAAGTTCATAGCCATTCTTTCTGTTTCTGCATTTTAAGTCTCTGTCCATTTTTCATAAGTAAACAAAACTTACGTTCTCTTCATATATAATTGAAACATTTTAATTTGCTGTATAAACAATTCAACATGTACTCCGTACCAAAAGTGGGAATCCCAACATGTGTTTACTAGAAATTCAATATAGAAATAAGGAAAGACGTTTAATTTGGTTTCAAACAGTGATCCATAAACGTTCATGTAGCACGTATATATTTACGTAGTGCATGAAATTTAAATGCTTTTATTCATGTGATGAACTAATAAAAAATTTACTCTCCATGTGCGATATGAAAATAGGCATATTACATTTTTCATTGTCAGTGTATTTATAATTACACAGTCGCATAAAAATGGGCGCGACTGAGATTTCATTTTGATGTAGAAATTTGTCAATTTAACTATATGACCTTGACAACATATAATTACGTGCGGCGAGAATTATAGTGCCGTCAAAGCCCCCTGAGCGAATTTGAACACCACCACCCTTTTATCGTTTTCGCTTATTTTTAAGGTTGTCATGTGTATGCATGTATTTATTTGTATTTGATTCTCGGTGTTAGGTGAAACATGCTCTCAACTATTCAATGGTATTTTTATTGCATAAAATTATGTTGTATTATTGAATATTAGACATGAAATTAATGTAACTCTTCATTCGTACAAAGGCCATCAAAATTTGTACAAATGAGGTGTACTTTGTGTCATATATTTAATACTATGGAGAATTGCTTGCACTAAATATATTTACACGTTCATTGTGAGTGTGTTTATAAGGAAAGGGTTGTAATTTGGTTTCAACCATGTGATCCATAAACGTTCATGTAGCACAGTTGAGAACTAATGGAAATTTTTATTAGTTCTCAACTGTGCTACATGTACTCAGTAACAAAAGTGGGAATTTCAATATGTGTTTACTAGAAATTCAATATAGCAATAAGGAAAGATGTTTAATTTGGTTTCAAACATGTGATCCATAAACGTTCATGTAGCACAGTTGAGAACTAATGGAAATTTTCATTAAAAAATTTTCATTAGTTCTCAACTGTGCTACATGTACTCAATATCAAAAGTGGGAATCTCAACATGTGTTTACTAGAAATTCAATATAGCAATAAGGAAAGATGTTTAATTTGGTTTCAAACATGTGATATATAAACGTTCATGTAGCACGTATATATTTATGTAGTACATGAAATTTAAATGCTTTTATCCATGTGATGAACTAATGGAAAATTTACTCTCGATGTGCGATATGATAATAGGCATATTATATTTTTCATTGTGAATGTGTTTATAATTGCACACTCGCATAAAAATGGGCGCGACTGAGATTTCATTTTGATGTAGAAATTTGTCAATTTAACTATATGATCTTGACAATATATTTAATTAACTTTTAAATGAGCACCTTACATACAAATGTAAAAATATAAAATCAAATGAAAGACATTGTAAATTATATCATGGGGTAAACTATTTTTTAATAATATCATAAGGGAATATTTACTTTTACTGGACTCCTATCCAAAGAAAACATTTTTACCAACAGGTGATTGGTCTAGTGGAAGGGACTAGTCAGTACAAAGTAGCAGACTCAGGTCGAATCCCCGTTGAGAGAGGTTCCCACTTTATGTGTCTGACGCGCCTCGAAAGGGATTAAACTCTTGTGAAAAAAAAAAAAAAAAAGTAAAGGGTTTAATTGATCTCAACTGCTTAATTTTTTAAAGTCAATCTGATCATCTTTTAAGTAATACTAGTATACACATAATATTTATAAGTTAAAAAAAAAAAAAAAAATTATTTATAAGTTAAAACATTTATTAAGTAGTAATGACGAGGCATATATTTAAATATTACATTAAAAATGTCACCCTTATTTAGTGACAATAAATTTGTATTTCAATGATACATTATTATTTATCCAATAAAAATGATATATATAATTATATATTGCATTTAAAATTTATTAATGATAGCAATTATAGAATTTGACAATCACATTTAGCAACTTGTCAAAACAATTTAGGGATAATTTTATTTCTCATCGTTTTATATTGCTATCTCTATCTCTATCTCTATCTCTATCTATCTATCTATCTATCTATCTACCTACTATTATAAAAGCATGAATATTTCTTAATATTTTTGTGCGGACTAAAATACCCTTATTTAAATTATAAATCTACTATTATAAAAGCATGAATATTTCTTAATATTTTTGTGCGGACTAAAATACCCTTATTTAAATTATAAAGTGATATTCATTTAGTGATAAATATATAAAAGTATCTGAAGAGTTATAGTTATACATGAAGTCTTATTATTTTTATCCCCTACATAAACTCCTAAAATTTATGAATTACCTCTTACATTAATTATTATAATTTTAATCTTCTTCTCTTATAATTGATCAAAACAATCCATAAAAAAATATTGTTATTTTAAATACCCATACAATATATATAAAAATTACTACTATATTTTAGCATCAATACTTATCCAAGTAAGAAAAATGTAAATTTCTCTTTAAAAAAATTTTAATTTAAATATTTAATACAACATAGTTATAAACATTCAAAATATAAAATTTTAAAATGAATTCTCTTAAATATCATTATGTTACAAAAAAAAATTGAAAATTGAATCACATCGTACTATGAAAAAGTAAAAATACTTATGACTTATATAGTTAATTACGTAATTTTTTTTGGCTAGAATAGAAAAATATAAAGAAAATTCAATAATATCAATACATGCATAACCTCGAATTTTATGAAATTAATTTCGTGAAAAACGAGTGAAATTGATAAAGAAAATCTATGAAATCGTTGATAACATGTGAAATAGATGAATATTCGAGTGAAATTTGTGAACATTGGCGAATTGGTGGTTAAAACTTGGGTGAAATCGATAATAAAAGTGCCACTTAATCGATAAATACTTGTGAAATTCATGAAAAAGGATGAAACTTGTGAAACGACAACATCAGTGAAATCGGTGAAAAAATGAATGAAGTCGGTGCAAACATGTCAAATAAATAAAAGTTCAGGTTAAATAAATTAGTGAAAAGAACATGTGAAATAAGTGAAAAAATGTGCAAACTAGGTGAAAACGGGTTAATTTGATAAAAACGTGTGATATCAGTAATAAAAAAAGAGTTTAATCGAGAAAATAAGTTGAACCCAGTAGAATAATGGTTTAAAACGGAAAAAATAAAAGGACAAAATCGTAAAATAAATTATAACCTATAATAAAATGTAGAACAATACGAAAAATAAAAATGGTAAATATGAATAAAATCGGCTAAAACAGGTTAAACGGGTGAAAAATGAATTAAATAGGTGGAAAATGGGTTAATTTGTTTTATTTGATGACATAATAAAATTAATTCATTCTAATTTACAAAAAATACTCAATGAAATTAACTATACACAACGTACTTGCCATTTCCTAGTATATATATATATATATATATATATATATATATATATATATATATATATATAATACTTGTATCAATGGTGACATCAAAATAATTATCTTCACTATCATGTTTCTTAAAATTGTTTTTGTGAAAGAAATTAAAATTTATTTTTACTTAAACATAGGGGTGAGCATTTGGTCCGAACCGGACCGAACCGAACCGAATTTCGGTTCTACCTCGGTTCGGTTCTGAAAAAAGTCGGACCGTTTACCGGACCGAAATAGTCGGTCCGGTTCGGTATAAAAACCGATCGGTTCGGTTCGATTCGATTCGGTTCACTGTGTACCGAAATAACCCTAAAATTATTATTTTACATACCCAATTTGGCCGGTCCGATCCGATTCGGTTCAATATGGTCTGAATCGATTCATTAACATCGTATAAAAAGAAAAAGAAAGATGAAATTGAAAACATCACCAAACAAACCTTTAATATCATCATCAAATTAATTTTTCAAAAAAGAAAAAGAAAAAGGAAATGGCTACCCCACCTTAGATCCACCAAACAAACACTCTCTTCTAGTGAACTCTTGAACTTTATCATGAACGATTGCCATATTTCTACCCCATCTCATATGGTAATTTTTGCAAATCTGAAGTTATGGATTTATCCATATCATGTGGCAATTTTTGCGGATCTGAAGTTATGGATTTATCCATATCATATGGCAATTTTGGCAAGAAATATAGGGTTAAGGCTCAAGAGCTTTGAATATTACCGGCAAAGATGGCTGCCGTCGACGGAAGGAGGATGAGGCGGCGCCCGGAATCGGGTGCTGGAGAAGAGGAAAAATTAGGGCAAGTGGAAGTGGGTATTGGGTTGAATGGGTTTGGGTAATAGCCTATACATGTTTGATTTTGTGGTGGTCTACTGGTTTCATCCAAACATGGAACGGGCTGCTGTGCTGGATCAGTATATATATATATTATTAGGGGAAAAAAAAAATTAACATGGTTCGGTAAAACCGGTTCGGTTCGGGGAACCGACCGGTTTTACCGAAAACCGACCCCTATAAGGGGTCGGTTCTGGGGCTGATACCGATTACCGAACCGTTTTTCCGGTTCGATAATCGGTCCGGACCGATTCGGTCGGTCCGGTCCGGTTCGGTCGGATAACCGAACCGGGCTCAGCCCTACTTAAACACATGCAAGTTTCTTGCAGGCTTGGCATAACACAGGAGAGTATTGCATTTTCCCCTTCTTTCCCTTGATTTTTTGGGAGAAGAGGGTGGGATAACGCTTAGTTGTATTCTGGGTATTCTGGATAATTCTGATGCAAGAATTTTATTACTATGATTTAGTTCGAATTGACATTAGAAAGAATAGGACCATTTTGAATTTCAATTAAATATAAAATTTAACATGTAAAATGATTGATAATGTGTGTTTCAAATTTCTTTTTCTTTTTCTTAATGTGACAGATGCTTGCTGATGTAGTATTTCAAGTGTGAAATGAAGAAGGATTTGATGTATGGGCTCTTCAATTTATCTAAACGTAAATGCTCACGCAGTCATCACCTCTTCCTTTTCTTTTTATATATTTCCTTACCTTCCCTATTTGTTTGCAGTTTGCTTACAAATAATGGCTGAATTTGCAGGTTCTCGGAGAATAAAGTCCTAGATAACATGTTTTGTTCTCATCTTGGATTAGCTAGTGTCCTATAGTTTTTTTTTAATTTTTGGTTTATGACTTATATCTCTTGCACTTGCTGGATTTTGAGCAATGACATGAATCCTAATAACCATTTTGTTGTGCACAAAATATTATGTATTGAAAAGATGAATGGAAAATATTGAATAGTTTTAGAATAGTGATATTGTTAAATTGTTTGAGAACTTAAATATGGTTGTTAATAGAAATTGTTTGTTGAGACTGAAATATGGTTCTTAAACAATGTTTTCAGAATCGGATCGGACAGTGAATCGATGAGCCGATTGTCACTGATTTTACTGGTCGAATCGATTGAACCGCTGGTCGGACCGGATGACGTCATAATAATGTAATAAATATATTTAATTTTAAAGTATATGTAATATGCATAAAATTTAAACATTATCCTACAATTGATTAAAAATATACAAAATCTTATAATATATTTAAATTAAATCATATAAAATTTATCTAACTTATATCATAACTGTAATATGATACTAATTTGTAAACTCATATAAATATAATTTGATTATATTTCTTTATAAAAAAATTTAGTCTAAGTTAAAAATACAACAAACTAAGAAATTCATAAATTTTTAAATATCGTTGTGTATAAAAGTCTAATATTCTAAATAAAAGTTGCATAATATATCGATTTAACTCTTTATACTAAAATAATATTGGAAAGAAATTTATAGAACAAATTTTAATAAAAATTTATTATTTGAGTATTAATTTTCAATGATAATGTGTAAGATGTTAATTTGAGTTAATTATCTAATTTATAAATAAATTTGGCTACAAGTTTCTATAATTTATAAATTTTTGTACTAAAAGTTTAAAAAAAATGATGTAGCTTAAATGGTAAGAAAGTTATCTTTTATGTTATAAGTTAGGTATTCAAATCCCACCTTCTACAAGAATTTTTAGTTTATTTTTAACATTAAAATATTTACAAATTCGAAAAAAAAAATAAGAAAAAAAAATTCAGAATTGGGTTAAACCGGTCAAATCGGTTCGCCGATTCACCGGTTTTGGACCGTTTCAAACTGGTTTTTAAATCAAGCGGTTTTAGGGATAAACCGGACCGAATCAACCTCCGGTTCACGGTTGAACCGGTCCAGTCCGGTTTTAACAACATTGTTCTTAAATGCAATTGTTTCTTGTCTCAAGATGCATGATATAGTTGATCTCATATAAATAAGTTAAAAGTTCAAAAATTAAAAAATTAAGTTAAAAAAAATAAGAAATTCATAGGCCACGGTTGAAAAGTTGTGGACAATATTCAAAAACAAATTTCCTTAGCTACTGCCACAGCAAGAGAAGCCACCGCTCATTAGGTGGCCATAACATTGGCTATGACCATTAGCCGGTGCCGACATATAGCCGTTCTCGTCTTTTTAGAGGAAAAATAATCACATATATCTCGTTTTGTAGGGAAAACTATCACACTAATTCATCTTTTGTAGAAAAATTATAACGTTACTCACACGATTTCACGTTATCATGTGATGATTTCACTCCAAAATATGAAATAAAGTCGATTTCATCAACTCTAGTCCAATTATTTAATGGTGGTATGAAAATTGCAATCAATCTTTACAATACGGTACTAATTGTGCATTTATTATGTATTCAATGATTTCAACATTGCAAAGTGCTCTATCACATGGAACCAAATTTACAATTTTTCCCAATATTAACTATAATAAAAAGACTAAACTTGTTGATCCTAAATATATTTAAAAAAAAAAACTTACTTTCATATTGTTGCTTACTATTTTGTCCTTTCTTTTTAGATGTTTTTAACATAAATAAAATTCCTGAAATTGTAGTCTTGTTATCAACATGTGAAAGACTAATTAAACACCAGCGCGTTAATGGAAATTTTAATTCCTTACTACTTGCACACTGACATGATCCGGTCGCAACCATTAAATGTAATACTATTAGCTACCTAGGCTAACTGGATCAATTCTCTTTTCCTAAAGAACCAATTATTATAGGGATTTTTGAAAGTCACCCCCAAAAAAAATTTCATTTTCGCACTTTTCCCCATATGATTGAAGAAACATGACAATACCCCCTATAATTGATAAGTGAGTGCATTTCGCCCCCTGGTCAATATTTTGTTGGATTTCAAAGGGTAGAAATGTAAATTTGGGGCTTAGTGCAATAATTTTAATCTTTTGGAAAGCTAAGTGCACAAAATATTATTAATTTAAATTATTAGAATATTAACATTTCGAAGCACATTTCATATAATTCCTTACCTTGATAATCACATTGTAATCTAATTTTTAGTCTTATTACATACTTTTTATTTTAATTGTTTTACTTTCAAATTTCTTGGATTTGATTAAAATATTTTGGGTATAGAGATGATTTATTTGTAATAAATAAATAGGACTAATGATAATTTCGTTAAAAAAACTTCTAAATTTGAATTTTAGTTAGTACAAGAATATAACTAAATATTTTTTTTTATTTTTTCAAATTGCAAGTCACATTTGGATATTTTAAAATTTTGTGCACTTAACCCTCTAAAAGTTTTTTGTTATTGCACAAAACCCCCTGAGTGACGTTTTTATCCTTTGAAAATTAAAAATGTCCAGGGGCAAAGTGCACTCATTTGTCAACTTCTAGGGGGCACTGCCATTTTTTTTCAATTATAGGGAAAAAAGTGCGAAAATGAAACTTTTATGGGGTGACATGCAGTGGCGGAGCCACGTTGATTGTAGGGGGGTGCATGGACCCCCCTGAAGTTCTAATACTTGTTAAGAAAATATAAGGAAATGCTTAGTTTAATTTGACTTTTATATTAAATTATATAATAAGTATATTTTTGTTGTTTAATGACCTCACTAATAAATAAAAAATTTGTAAAGAAAGGGGTCCATGTATGAAATATATAGTTATATTAAAATTTTATTTTTGTTCACTTGTATATTTTAATCAATTATTAATTTTATTCTACATTTCTAATAATGGTTTGAAAAATATTATTATATATTACAAACGTATGTGTATATATAAGAAACATACAAAAGACCACTTGATACGTATATAGATAAATATATGTATTTGAGATCGTTTGGAATTATTATTGTGAACTGATTTTCATGAATCAAAATTTACATGTTCTTGAATAATTTAAATATACGTTTTTGTTATTGGGTCAATGTAGCTAAAGTATAGACTAGTTTATATTTAAACATGTTTATTTGATTAAAAAATTTCAAATAATTCGGAATTTCTAGCAAAATTTCTTAAACATAACTATTTGAAACATCCTCAATGACTCTATGACAATTTCAGTCTATAAAACACTTATGTGGACTTCGTTAAAAGATGCTCGTCTAGCTATTTGACATTTAAGTTTGAATTAATTTTGTTTGAGATTAATTATTTTCATTAATATTCAAAATTTAATATAATCTTTAGTTTTATAAAGGACCCCGGTGAAATTATTTTCTGGCTCCGCCACTGCTTGCGGCTACGTACGAAGCTTTTAGAGGAATGAGGATCTATGTGATCAAAGGTTCCCAATGGACGCGGCCGTCGCCCGACCAACTGACCTGGTCAATGTCATATGTTAGGCTTGAGTTAAAATGATATTAATTTTTTGGAAAAAATTTGATTAAATTTTAGCATAATAATTAATTAAAGTCCAACCCAACACAAAGGATATGCAGGTGATACGAATAGAATCTGCTAGACGACCCGGTTTGACTTTCTACAAGTGCGCGCCCTTTTAGAATGAATAGGTGTATATGTCCATTTGGTTCGAATTTTTAATCGAACGGGTGACATCTGTTCGTACCGAACTATGCTAAATTCGAATTGGCATGTCCCGTCAGCAACACATTTTCAAATCCTATAAATAAGAAAAAAATTGGTCAATTCTTTACACAATTTTCTAGCATACAAAGCGAAAATAATATCTCCTCTCTCTTCCATTCTTTTCTTAAAATATCCGTTGCAGTTCTGTTTGTTCAAGTTCGCCGTGTGTTATTTGTTCTTCCAAAAAAGGAGCATCAAACTATTATATCTTAAGAGGCTACTAGGATCGGTTGTGTGCACCATAGACAGTCCGAAAATATTATCTTAAGAAAATTGCATCTATAACCTTAGTCATAATTCGTTTTTTTATTTTCTTGTTTCAATTATGTTTACTTTAATTAAGGGTTTTTGACAAATTAACTCCCTGTGATGTGTTTAATGGGCAATTTATCTCCCCGTGATATGAAAATGACCAATTTGTCTCCCCGTGAAATAAAATAATGAGAAATTTACTTCTCTGTAACATGAAATAATGAATAATTTACCTCCGAATGAATTACACACACACACACACTTTATAATGCGACTGAGACTTCATTTTCATGTAAAAAATAACTAATTTAACCTTATCCTTGACAACATATTCACCTCACTTTATCCGCCTGTGAAATAGGCAATTTACCGCCCTGTAATATGGGTAAATGGACACTTTAACTCCATGTGATATTGCATAAATAACATTTTTCCTCATTGTAAAAATGAAAAAATAAAAAGGGAGGCAATGTGCTTCTTTTATAAAAACACAGAGGTATTTTATCATTTTATTTATCACATAAAGTTAAAGTGCCTATTCTGAATAACACATTGAGTTAATTTTCTATTCAATCCTTTATTTAATATATCCGCGTAGATTGATAATAAAAGTTCATAGCCATTCTTTCTGTTTCTGCATTTTAAGTCTCTGTCCATTTTTCATAAGTAAACAAAACTTACGTTCTCTTCATATATAATTGAAACATTTTAATTTGCTGTATAAACAATTCAACTTTATTCATAACAATTGTTTAAACAAAGTTTCTGTAACTTCTTGGCCATCTCCAATGGAGAGGGCTAGCCCCAGGGCTCTGGAGCCCCGGGCCAGCTTTGCCCCCTCCCCTCCTCTCCCCCGAACCCTACCTGGTCGTCTCCAATGACAGGGCTCCAAAATGGAATTAATTCCATTTTCAACACTTGCCCACTCTCACCTATACTTTTAGCTTTAATTTTGTTTTAATATTAATATTAATAATAGTAATAATTATTAGTACTTGTAATTAAATTATTAATTATATTAAAATATTAAAATTAAAGAGAGTAAATAATTAAATAACTTAAAATTAATACATAATACGCAATACAACAAACAAGGAAAGAAATACAAGAAAGGAAATACAACAAACAAGAAAGGAAATACAAGAAATCGGAAATACGGGAAACACATGAAAATATAACATTTTACTGATTTCTCCTCTAAAACCAGTCGGCTCCTTCATTCGATGAATCTCCAAATAAGTCCCTTGGAAGATTTTTATTTTGTATTTCTCTTCTTATGTTCTTCCAATACGCCTTTGTATCTGGAGTGAATCCAGAGCAATCCATCGACATAATCCGTTCCTCCTGTAACCTATATGTGACTGCCAATCTTGATGCTTCTTCTTCCCGTTGACGTTGAATTGTCTCCATATGCCTTCTCTCTCATCCAGCCTCTACCATAAGTGTAGTTTCTCTCATGGACGCCAATTTTACCCTTTCAAAGTCATTACAATGTGAACTACTCGACGAAGCCTTCCCTTTTCCCTTCTTAGCTTTTTTGTTACCAGTAGGTCTTTCAGATCTTGCAGTCGACTGGGGTACGTGGGGAGTCTCGGGATGACTATCGTCACCTAGTGTTTCCGATTCAAATTGAGTTTCTGGTGGTGGGGTTGAAATATAACAATCTTCCGTTGGTTGAGATGGGTTAACTGGAGGTGTTTGAGATGTTCCAGATGTTGACCTGAACATGATCCACTCTGATGCAACTTCCCATGTGTGCTGGAAGCACCAATTTTGCTTCGTTTCGACCTTGTACATGCACAATGCCAATTCATGCTAAGAATTACAAAAAATAGTTAATATAACCTATTAATAATTACTTAGCATAGTATTAACGTAATATTTACCTCTTCCATTATTTGGCCGCCACTTCCCACCTCCCTTTTGGCCCTTTGAAGTGCTTCGTTCCATTTTTGCATCTTGCTGCAAATGTGTTTTTTTCATCTACTAGTGATTGACTCTTTTGTTCTTTGTTCGTAATGATGTCCAGTACTATCAAGAAAGGACATACATTATCATTATGACTCTTGCCCAGAATGTCTCTATTGGCTGGGTTGCCCCTGTGACGTTGTCCTCCGATACCTCTATGTATGCCTTTGTCAAGGCTACATCTTCAGCCTGAGATCACTTTAGAGACATTGCCTTAAAATGTTTGCTTTCTTTTTAATTTAGATTGGAAGATATTGAGAGATGCGTGCTTTCAGATGTGAGCACAACTCCCTTTAAATAGGAAAAGCTATAGGGTGTTATGTAATTTTCTAAAAAAAGAACGGTGGAGATCTGGTGCAGAAAAAGAACGATGGAGATCTGATCGGTGCAGAAAAAGAACGGTGATATGGGTGCAGAAAAAGAACGGTGGAGATCTGATCGGTATATAAAAAGAACGGTGAAAATTGGTGCAAAAAAAGAACGGTGGAGATTGATAGAAATAGTGTCCTGCAAGCCAGCTGTATGGCGAGCATTTATTGTAATAAATGAGGAACTATTCAATTTTGATTAATAAATGCACTTTATTAAATGGTCATCTTTATCTTATGTAATAATTATCTACGCATAAGGATAGAAGTCCTTAGATCACAGGGCTATTGGACAACCTGTGGACTGATCTCCAAGGCCGTGATCTAGAATATATTCAAGAGTCGTAGAATCCAATCGAGATAGGACATCGTTGGATTCGGTTAGACTCTCACTATTGTGTATACTCCGATGAACTGGAGAACGCTGGGGTCCACGAGCGTGACTGGGATGGTCGATACACATAAGTGGGTGGCTTGCTAGGATGGCAAGCGCACTGAATACCCCAATTAGGAAATAACTCACCATGGAAGCGGTAGTCGCATATCGGGGTTGAAGTT
This sequence comes from Penstemon barbatus, assembly GCA_003313485.2. NCBI lineage: Eukaryota > Viridiplantae > Streptophyta > Magnoliopsida > Lamiales > Plantaginaceae > Penstemon > Penstemon barbatus. The sequence continues at coordinate 39,761,459 of CM064883.1, forward strand.
ATTCCAAATTTATAATAGTATACGAGGAACGATCCCTAACTACTTGAGGTGATAGGGTTTATCTGGTGCGAGAACGTCTATGCTTTGATATGAGTTCCGACTGACTGGGGATCGCCAGAAAGTCTCTGTGGACTCATATTAGGTATAGAGGAACTCGTATGCAGATTCATATTATCAACAAAGGATCTATTGACCCGACTTGATAGGTTGGGAAATTCTCCTATGGATTTCTTTGAGAAATTAATTCTGGTAAAATCCTTGGCCAAGGTATCTGACGACTTTATGTAAGTAGCTCATAAAGATTAAGTTAAAGAGAATTTATTTCGAGATCAGAGTACATAAGGTCAAGACAAAAGAAAAGGGAATCCGATGAAAGACCATACCCTTAAGTCTCGACTGGGAGATTGATCAATGGAGAGATTATGTCGTATATGAAAATTATAAATGATAGATGGTTCACTGAATTAATTCAACAGTGATTGGGCTCCATGGGCTTGTGGCTGGACATCGACCATGGAGTGTGGGAGAATTCCCAAATTGGCAGGGGTGCTAATTTTGGAATAATCAATCGACAGAGTGTTCGATTGATTTAGAGTAAGTCTTACTCGAGTAATTAAATAAATATTTAATTATAACCCACGGCCAATTATGTGGTGAACCTAGGGGGGCATACACAATACACATGAAGCGAAAGCGAGGAAATAAGAACGACCGAGTCGACTGGGTCGCCTGGGTGAAAAATCGACTGAGTCGATTATTATGGGTGGGTCGACTGGGTCGACACAATTGGAAAAAATTGAGATCCAATTGGAATTGGATCAGGATCATAAATTAAATTGGAGTTTAATTTGTGAGTTAATTAATTAAGTTGGATTTAATTAATTAAAGGAATAATTAATTAATTGAACTTAGAGTCAAAATTAATTAATTGGGAGACTAGTTAATTAAATTGGCTATTTAATTGTGAGATTAAATCAAGTCTGGTCAAAATTAATTAACTAGGCCATGAATTAATTAGAAGACTTGGTCTTCTAATTAGAGAGGGCCATGGCCCATGTAGGAGAGAAGAGCCCTAGTCCTAAAAGGACTAGGTTAGGGAGATAACTATAAGTAGCCTTCTTGTAGTTATTTTTCACACAACTCCATAAGCAAAAATTGAGCAGGAGCAAAATATTCTCTCCCTCTCCCACACTGCAATAGCCGAACCCTGTCTTCCTTTAGGAAGAATTTTTCGTTTTCGACTTTGTTCCAAAATCGTTCCTAATTCCTAGATCTTAATATATCTTGTGTTCTAGTCGATCAAGATATATTATTTTCGTGATATTGTGGTGTATCAACTCATAGAGGCGCAACACGTGGGGCGCTGGTGCAGAGCTTGGATCGATTTTGCTGGAGCAGAAATCAGAGTTCATTTTTGCTGACTGCCAACTTGGATTTGCAAGGAGATAGGTATAACGTGTAAACTTATACTATCGTTTTAATTAATATTTATATATATACACCTAGAGTAGTATCATGGCAAGATTCCGTAAGAGGTCCTAAAATTTTTATATTCCGCTGTGCCTAGGGCTGTTTATCTTACCGAATCCCAACAGAGATGGGTGCAGAAAAAGAATGGCAGAGATCTGATCGGTACAAAAAAAGAATGGTGCAGATTGGTGCAGAAAAATAACGGTGGAGATTGGTGCAGAAAAAGAACGGTAGAGATCGGTGCAGAAAATGAACGGTGGAGATCTGATCGGTACATAAAAAAAACAGTGGAGATCTGGTGCATAAATCGAATGGTGGAGATCGGTACATATTTTTCCTATTTAATAATCCAGTCTCACATTCTACTCAACACATTCACTCTTAAAAAATTTCATTTTACTTTCTCAAGATGAACCAAAACTATGATTTTGGCGGGGATTATTAAGAACCAAAACTATGATTTTGGCGGGGATTATTAAGAACCAAAACTATGATTCTTCTTCCCGAAATAAATTTTGGGAAGATTTTAAAAACACGATGGAAGAACAAGATATTGAAGATGCACAACTTCACGAACAGTATGAAGAACTTTTGACTTCTCCAATAGAAATTGTGCCTGTACATGGTGGTTCTGTTCCAGGCCGTAAATTTTTAAACAGGAACCACCAAGCACGACACATACAACTGATGAACGATTATTTCATCGAAAGATCGTTGTACTCAGGTGAAATATTCAGGCGCCGTTTCCATATGAAGCGTCCCCTTTTCCTCCGTGTCCTTGCAGATTGCGAGCGCGAAAATATATACTTTTGTCAAAGATACGATGCCTCCCATCGAGCAGGGTTTTCACCAATTCTGAAGGTAACAATTGCTATGCGTTCGTTGGCATACGCAGGATCCTACGATTCTAATGACGAAAATTTCCGTGTTGCGGAGAGTACCATATGCAAGATTGTTCGTGAATTCTGTCAAACCATTTTGCGTTTGTATAAAGACCAGTACCTTCGTGCCCCAAACCAAGCTGATTTGGTCATGCTACTTAACAAATCGGAACGACGTGGATTTCCGGGGATGATTGGCTCGCTTGACTGTATGCATTGGACGTGGAAAAGTTGCCCAACTACATGGCAAGGAAGTTTTTCTGGAAGGTCGAAGAAACCTACGATTAATCTTGAAGCTGTTGTTTCACATGATACGTGGATATGGCATGCCTTTTTTGGCGTGCCGGGAGCATTGAACAACATTACAGTCCTTGGTTGTTCACCTCTGTTCGATAACCTCACTTCTGGTAACATTCCCGAGGTTCAGAATGAAGTGAACGGACATACTTACTACATGCCTTACTATCTTACGGATGGTATATATCCGAAGTGGGGAACGCTAATACAGTCTGTGAGAAACCTGAGAACCAATCCTGAACAAGTATTCTCACGGTATCATGAATCATTTCGCAAAGATGTTGAACGAGAGTTCGGAATTCAAGCTCGGTTCGCAATCATTAATCAACCCGGCAGGGGGTGGCATACGCAGGATTTGTCCAATATCATGTTAACTTGTATAATACTCACAACATGATTGTGGAGGATGAACGTGACGAATACAAGGACAATGACTCCGACGATGATGATACTGACATTAGCACGTCTCGTAGAGCACGCGCTAGAAATTATCCATGTCGCGGAGTACAATTTCAAGATGTTGAACGAAGAAGGCAAATGTTAGATAACTATATGCTGCGTCATGAAGCAATTCGTTCCAAGGAAACCAACCTTAGACTTCAAAAAGACTTAATAGCCCATGTTTACGCAAAATACGGTTAACAATGAACGTAATTGTTTGAATTTAATTTTCTTTTCTATTTTAGTATGTATTTAAATATTTAATTTAGATTAAGTATTAATCTTAATTTTATTTGTATGAGTGCTTAATTTTATTTTTAACTAATTCCGTATTTTTAAAAAATTATAGCCACCACCAATATTGTAGTTAAATGATTAAATTTTTAATTACAATAAAATATATTAAAATTAAATGGACTATTACTATATTTATAAGTATATCATAATTTTATTTAAAATTAATTTAAATAATTAATCATACTATATACTATATCTATAAATATATCATAATTATATAAAGTAACACATTAATTATATATAGTATATAACACATTAATTAAAACCTATCACATTAATTAAGGCTAATTAATTTTGCATAAATATCACATTAACATGTATATGTATATCACGCCTTAACATAAATATCACATTAAGGCTCATTAATTATGCATAAATATCACATTAACATATATATCACGCCTTAACATAAATATCACATTAATTATGCAACTAATTAAGCCTCATTAATTATAATCAACAAACTAATTAAAAGAAATATATAAAAAAAAAAGTAAAGGAACCAATCAGGTGCCGCCACTTGGCGGCACCTGTTTTAAAGAGGGGCTCGTGTTTACACGCGCCCCTCATCTTCTCAAACACGCCCACGCGACCCCAAGGTTGTGCGCAGGGCTCCGCCGAGCCCTACGCCGCGCCCCGCGACCGCTGGAGACGCCTTCTCTTCCGTAGCCCCGCCCCGCCCCCAGCCCGGCCATCTCCATTGGAGATGGCCTTAGTTTTCAAAATTGAAGTTTCTGTTCTTTCCAAAATTATTCTATTATCTTAATTGTGAGTTTATAGTTTCTGTATGTAGTATCATACTATACTTTTTCTGTTAACTATAATCAAAATAGTTAATATAGTCTATTATAAGAAATATAATACGAATATATTTCTATCTATAGTCTTATTATAAGAAATATATACGAGTATGTTTCTATTACACAGATTGATAAACATCACAAACAAATCTTAAGACAATACTAAATTGTTTAATACATCTAGGTAGATGGCATCAAACAACATTGTGATGGAGACACCGAAGAGCATTCCTACCTCTCCGTTGATTCCACCCTTCATATTCAAAGTGACCAACTTTGCAACATGGCAGGACAAGATGATGTTCTGCCTTAGGATCTTGGATGTGGCCAAGTTCTATACTGAGGAGGTACCGGTGTCTAAGGAGGATCAAACTCCTAAGGAGGTCAAGCAAATTGAGGCATGGAATCATAACAACTTTATGTGCCGACATTACATTATGAGTTGTTTGGATAAGACACTCTACAAGATTTACAGTCCCACAAAGACTGTCAAACTCTTGTGGGAAGGTCTGAAAAGAAAATACAAAATTGAAAACTCAGGTTACAGAATGTTTGTTGTTGAAAAATTTCATTTCTACCGAATGGTTGATAGCAAATCTTTGCATAAACAAGTGAATGAGCTCCAATGATGATCAATGAACTTCTTCATGAAAGACATGAACTAAGTGAGTCCTACCAGGTAGCCTCCATCATTGGAATGATTCCTCCGACATTGACGTGGTTCAAACATCACCTAAGGCTCAAGAAGTTAGCTTCAAAGAGGATTGTGCAAGATCTCACAAAAAAAGCTTAAAGACACAGGATAACAACATGATAACTATTAGAATTAGAGTTATAGCTTGAAGGGAAGTGATAAGAGTATTAGGATTAAGTTTGAGGGTATTTTAGTATTTGCAGAGTCTTATCTCTTTGTATAAATATCCCTTCCATATTTCATTATTAATAACAACTTTACACTTTCTCTCTAAATTTTTTCTCTTATAACGTGGTATATTCCGTTGGTTGGAACATGTGAGCAACAATTCGATTAGTTGCTCAAGGGGAGTAGTGAGAAGTAGTTACTATTTCATTTTTAGTTCTCTTGGTATTTTTCGTTGTTTGAGTTCGTTGTGTTTTCATTGGTGAAAGTATTGTCTATGATTTTGTTGTTGTTGATGGACGTTGCTGCAATTAGATTGTTGCTTGGTAATTTTGTTAGTGCAGTCGTAGCGCACTATTTGTTCGACATTTGGTTGGAATCAAAATACAATCGAGAAAGTTGCAGAGTGTTAGTGAATGTTATCCCCAGCGTCGACATTGATCCCTAGGATTATCGGTTGTGTGGATCTAGTGATCCATATATTATGTTTTGATTGGTAATTTGCCGATCCTTGTCATCGCAGTGTTCGCAGGTGTTAGTTTCGATGTTAAAATTGGTTGTCAGAGTTCTCCAATTCAATGCAATTTGTATCAAGTTCATCATTAAATGTCAACTACAACGTTCACTTAGTTATTCTTATTTAAGGTGTTTTGTATTTAGTTGTTATCGAGTTATTATCATTTTTGTAACAAACTTAGAGCTTAGTAGCTCTAACTTGAGGGGGAGTATTAAAGTGAGAGTTATAGCTGGAGAGGAAGTGTTAAGAATATTATGATTAGGTTTAAGGGCTTACGGGTTTAAGGACCCGTTTGTTTGAAGGGAATGAATAATGAATTTGGTAATCTGACTTTCAAAATTTGATTTGGAATTTGAGCAAGGAAATCAGACAAATTCATTTTCTAATGTTTGGTAATAATAAGGAATGGAATTCATATTTAATATGTTCACAAAATTACCCCTTACACATATACTATATATAAAGTATGTATATTAATTTTCTCAAAATATATAAAAAAAAATTACTCATTTGATTAAGCAAGTAAAAACATTCATCGCGTGTTATATTCCTGAACCAAACAAAAAATTAATATTATTATCATGAACCAAATTCTAAGTAGTCATTAAAAAATAGATTATATAACTACTGCTAAAGATGCACGCCAGAATTTCAGAAATTAAAGTGATTTTAAAATTGATAAACCGTTTACTTATCCTACATTCTCGTTATGTTTTTCAAAATTTGGATCAATGGGTATTAAGAGTCATATGTAATAGAGTCTCACACACACACATTATATATATGTATATATATATATATATATATATATATATATGTATATATATATATATATATATATATATATATATATATACACACGAAAGGACCGTTTGGTAGGGTGTATGAAATTAAGGTGAATTAGGTCGGAGCCGGATTAAAGGTCCTATTAAAAATACATTTGGTAAATTTGATTGAGTCATATTACATTAAAGGAATCAATCGCAATATGTTTGGCGGAGTTATGAGTTTAGGCATATATTAATATATTTTCACTACGTGATTGAACATATTATGTTAGTTAAGATATGTCAATTCATCGAAGCAATTTGAATAATACGTATAAGAGTGTGAGCTGATCAAGGTTTATTCAATGTTTTAATTCGAATGCCTCCATGTTAGTTGTAAATTGATAAATCTTAGTTTGTGATTTATTTATGTAGAATGTGTTTTCAAATTTCAGAGATCTAAGAAGAATTTATGATATGTTAAAATAGGCAATATGTAAATTTGATGTTATAAGTGATATTTCACTGAATCTATATTCACCCGGATTAACTAATTAATCCAAGCCTGGGTGGATTATAATCTAGTCTCAATACCATGTCGTAAGGATTTAATCCATTTGACCCGGCATTAGAACAAAGTGACCAAACGTTGTATAAATCAATATTAACACACATAATATGACGTAATAACCCCCCCCCCCCCCAATTAGGTCCTACCAAACGGCCCCGAATATGATTGTGGTAACCTAATGGAGAAGGAGATCCGAGACAAAAAGAGAGGAGCGGCTATGGTGTCAAAGAGAATTTAGGAGAGAGAAGAATAAATTGGGACAATAATGTGTTTCTTATATTTAGTTTCAAATCTCATAGAAAAGGAATCACAATACCATAGAAAATAATCCTAGATTTTGGTTGCCATATTTCTAGTTTTAAGGAATATATTTTTTTTCCCAAAATATGATTTTTTTACCAAACATAATTACTAATACCAAGCAATCAGATTGTCAAATCTAGATTTCATTCCCGTCAAACAAAAACGAGTCCTATGGGTATTTGGATATTTGTGGAGTCTTATCTCTTTGTATAAATACCCTTCCAGAGTATAACTTTACACTTTCTCCCTACATCTTTTCTCTTATAACAATAATTGATAAATGGGTGAACTATATGAGAATGCTTTAGCTCGGGGGAGCTAAGCATCATATTGTGGAAGACTCGAATATGTAAGAAGCAAAAGTCCAATCAACTTAACAAAGACAACAAGGGTAACAAAAAGAAGAAGTTTGATCGGGCGTGCTTTGTCTGTGGAAAGAGTGGTCATCTTGCGAAGAAGTGCCGTCACCGAAAAACTAAAAATATTAAGATGGACCTCGCAATATCTGACATGGACGACATGCATCTTGAAGCTATCATATCTAAAGCATTCTTGAATATCGACACCAAAAGATGGTGGGTGGACACTAAGGGCTACCCGTCATATCTGCTACGATAAGAGCACGTTCACTAATTAAGGAAGATTCTGAACAAATTAAGGGAGATGCTCCTCATGGGAAATGATGTTCATTCCGTGGTAGAAGGAGAAAGAAAGGTTGTGCTGAAGTTCACTTCAGGATCTTTACAATGTAGTTTATGTTTCTGAAATTAGGAAGAATCTAACTTTTTGTTTAGTCCTTACTAAGAATTGTGCATTTGAGTCAGATAAATTAGTGCTGACCAAATGTGGTATGCATGTAGGATATGGCTATATGTCTAAGGGTTTTTTGGGCAAATATAACCGTTATCGGCAAAGACAACAAGTTTATTAATAATAATAGCACTTACTCTTACATGCTTACATGCTCGAATCCCTTGCTTCATGACCGTTTAGGTCACATTAATTTTCATAGAATGAAAAAATTGGCTAACTTAGGTTTATATACAAACTTTTAAAGTTGTCAAGTTCTATAATGTGAATTTTGTGTGGAGACAAAATTTGCCAAATAATCTTCAACTAAATCGAAAGGAGCTCACAATCCTTATAACTAATTCACACTAACTTGAGCAATTTAAAAGCTACGCCTACTCGTGAGAGTAAAATGTTCCTCATCAAATTTATTGATGATTATATGCATTATTGCTATATGTATTAACTACATAAGAAAAATTAAGTAATACTATACGTCATTATACAATATAAAATTGAGATGGAGAATAAGTTAAATAAGAAAATTTAGGTTATGATAGAATATAAGTGGAGTGGAAATATTTGGGCCAAGTCATCGAAGATATGTCAGTCCGAAGAAAACCAGTGTAGCCCCACTTGCCCACTATACGTATTTTCTTAATAAAAAATATTATTGTTCAAACAAGAGGATAACACCTCTGGTTTTCTCCTATATTTTCATTTGTAGTAGAATCCCTTTCGATACGCGTCGGACACATTAAGTGGGAACAGAGGTTTTAAATTGAGTTTGCTACTTTTTAGTGAGTAGTCCCTTCCACTATACCAACTCTTTTAACAAACTGTGCAAAAGAATATTACATAAATAACTTCTAAATAACATTTCATAAATTATTTTAAGACTCTTTTAATTAAAGTAATTTCATAATAGATTCTTTAGAACATTTCTCTATTAATGTAACGTTGTTGGTTTTAATTTTTTCCGATGAAATAAATAGTATGTTTTAATAATTAGTAGGTTTTGTTTAGAGACAATAAAATAAGAGAAATAATATAAGAGATAGGTTACTTTTTTGGGTCTTTCTTAAATGAGATTTCATAGGGCTAGGTCTATATAAGATATATCATCTCAATCATAAAAAAAAATATCAATACAAAATATGGATCGTAATTTTCTTTCAAAATGTTTAATGATGACATGTCATCGAACATTTAAAAAAATCATATATTCATTAAATTATAAAAAAAAATAACCCTTTATTAAATGTGTCTAAAAAAGTAAAAGAATCTTTCGCTCTTTAATTTTTTTTTCTTCTCTCTTAACTTACATCTCCAACCACCACCTTCACCATTCTCCCCTCAACGTCAAGCCATCACAGCCTCCTCTAAATCCAACCCTGCTTTTCTCATCAAATCAATGGTGAGACAACCCAATGACTTAAACAAATCACCCAATAAAGCTTTGTTGGTCCCAAGTGGTCAGATGAGGTCTAGAGGGGGGGGGGGGGGGTGAATAGACCTTTGAAAATTTTTGAACTTAAAAACTTTTCAGTCTTCTGTCAGCAGACTAAGCTGATGAAGAACAGTAAGCAGACTAGTCTGATCGTGAACAAATCTTGAACAGACGACTGACCACTCTTCTTACAGTAACTTAGCTGTTTTTCAGCAAAACAGTTTTTCAAAGAGTATACTTGCAGCGGATTGTTTTAAAGTGTTTTTCACAAGTAGACTAAGTTCTTAAAAGATTTTATCCCCAGTTTTTAACAAACTCCTTTTTAAAGTCTTTTAGGTAATTCAAAGTGTTTAAAAATGCAAACTTTAAATATGCAAGAAAACTTTAGATGCAAGATAACACAAAGAATTTTTATAGTGGTTATATGGATAAAAATCCTTTAGTCCACTCTTCCAGATCACACAGATTTTGGGTTATACTATAATCACTTTGATTACAATATTTCTCCACTTACACCTAAACAACTAATGAAAAGGCTGTAAGCTCACAATAGGAATTCACAAAGAAAACCTATCCTCTGAAGTAGAATCACTCACAAAGACGGATTCTAACTTCGCACAACACTCAGCTATTACAAAATCACTCAGATAATGTTTTTCTGTTTTCTTCAACTTGGTTTCTGTCAACAGATGACTTCCACCAGACGAGTGAGCTGTTCGAGCTTTTGAGACTTAGAGAAATTCTGCTTCAAAATTTCGATCTCTGATTGTTGTTGTGTGTGTCTCTCTTCGAACTTTGCTCTATTTATACTCAGATTTGAATTTATGACCGTTGAAGGAAATCAAATCTTCAAATCCAATCTTCAGCTCATTTGAAACGGCTCCCTGCAGCAATCGTACAGTGTACAGTACCTTTCTGTCCATCGCATTTAATGCTGCATTTAATGCACTCTGCTGATCCGAGGATATCTTCAATCATTTGCCATTACTACCCTTCTCTTACAGCATTTATTACACTAAGTGCATTTATTACCGTTGGACTAATCTCTTGATCTCTTCTACTTTGCTGATCAAAACGACTCTGCTGATAGATACTCTGCTGATCAAATACTGAACTAATCTGATTTGACTCGGCTGATGACCTACCCTTCTGTTCGCTGTTTCAGCATGAGATCACTAGTCTTCTGAGCTTTGAACTTTGAACTCTTCTGATGTCTTCTTTTACTTGTTCAAAATTCTTCTAAGGGAACTAAGCTTTCCATACTTAGCTGATTATGATGTTTTGGAAATCATCAAAACCTTCCCTTAATTACTTGTCTTCTTTGCACTTCATCTTCATCTTCATCCAACAATTTCCCCCTTTTTGATGATGACAAAACTTCAGCTAAGTACCTGTACCTAAACTAAAGTTTTGATCCTCAAAAATTTCTGAGATAGAAATAGTCTGTTGGATTAAAACTTGCAATTTTATAGATATTGAACTGATTACATATTACAAGTTTGTTCAGATGAGTAAAATTACAAGGAGATATACAATATTAATCTATTTGTTCGTCTTCTTTATCATCCTTGCTCTATTTTCCTTCTTCAGCAGGTTTGGAAGTTTCAGCTTCCAAATTTTGCTTCAACAGCTCTAACTTCTTTCTTTTAACATCAGGATCAAGCTGTTCTTCAGCTGAGTCCTTAGCAGCAGCTATCTCCTTATCAGACTTAGCCTTTGCTTCAGCTTCAGTTTCTTCAGCAGCTTCATCTTCTTCTTCTGTGATCTTATCATCTGTTGATCTGCTTGTGCCTTCATTTGCTGCTTCATTCTTGTCTTCATCATCAGCAGATTCTTCCAACACTTCTGTTCTTTCAGCAGAAGATGCCTTATCCTCCCTTTCTTCCCTCAGTACCTTATCTTCCCCCTTTTTGTCATCATCAGCAGGGTTGACTTGATAATCTGGTAAGATTGGGGTGATCAGAAGTGAATCACATAGAAGTCTGATGTTCTCTTCCATAGCATGCATTTGAGCTTGTTGATTTAGTTGAGTTGCTCTGAATGCATCTAGTTGAGCTTGTTGATTCAGTTGATTGGCTTCAAAATTATCCATTCTTTTTAGAACAGCTTCACCTTGGTCTCCTAGCTGAATTTGAGTTGCCAGAATCCAGTCAGCAGATGCCTTGAAGTCTTTCATCATGTTATCTAAGGTTTCATCCTTAGCTTGGATAGCCATTTCAACTGTTTCCGTGATATTTCTCCAACCTTCAGCTGTGCTTTGAGTTCTTCTTCTGATAACATCCATGTCTTGACAAATGGACTTAACATTTTGAACAGTATCATCTATCAGATTTGATGGAACAGCAGCAACTGTCTGATTGGGTTGACTCACAGCAGCCAACACATCTGCTTTTATCTCCTCCTTCATTTCCTTCATGGATTTGATGATCATTTGTTGGATGGAGTCCAACAGATTAGTCTGAGTACTTTGAGAAGTTGAAGGCATGTCTGATGTAGCAGAATGTGTTTCTTTGATATGTTGCTCTGATGGTTGAGTTATCA
>CM064883.1:39778738-39847327 GCA_003313485.2 Penstemon barbatus
CAATACAAAACATTTACAACCAAAAATCTTAAAGTAATGAATGTTTGGTTTCCTGTTGTTCCAAACTTCATATGGAGTCTTGTTCTGATTTTTGTTGATCATACATCTGTTCTGGGTAAAGCATGCTGTATTTGTTGCTTCTGCCCAAAATCTTTGAGGCAGTTTAGCTTCAGCTATCATGGTTCTGACAGCTTCCTTTAGTGTTCTGTTTCTCCTTTCAGCAACACCATTCTGTTGAGGGGTTCTGGCAGCAGAGTACTCATGATGTATTCCTTTGATATTACAATACTCTTCAACAGTAGAGTTTGTAAACTCTGTCCCTCTATCTGATCTGATCTTCAGTATTTTGATACTCTTCTCATTCTGGATCAGCTCCATCAGATTAGTAAGATGTTCCTTGGTTTCACTCTTCTTTTTCATGAAGATTACCCAAGTATATCTTGAATAATCATCCACAACAGCTAGGCAGTATTTCTTTCCACCATTGCTGACTGGATCAATGGGTCCAAATAAGTCCATATGTAATAGCTCCAAAATCCTTTCAGAAGATTGGTGCTTCTTGCTTTTGAAAGATGACTTGATTTGTTTACCCTTCTGACAGGCGTCACAGAGCTTATCTTTGCTCATGACTGCTTTTGGAATCCCTTCTACCAAATCATTCTTGATTAATCTGTTTATGGTCTTGAAGTTTAAATGATTCATCCTTTTGTGCCACAGCCAACTAACTTCACTTGGTGCAGATGCAACCAAACAAACACTTGAATTCTTGTCAGCAGAATTCCAGTCGACTATGTAGACATTCCCTTGTCGTCTTCCAGATAAAATTACCTTCTTTGTACCAATCTGTTCGACAAAGCACTTATCTGTTGAGAAGATGACTGAATATCCCTTGTCACAAAATTGACTTATGCTCAGCAGATTATATTTGAGGCCTTTGACATATGAGACGTCAGATATCTCTATGTTCCCTCTGATTAACCTTCCTTTAGCTTTAATCTTGCCTTCTTTGCTGTCCCCAAAAGTAACCTTTGGACCATCCACAGCAATTGCATCAGTCAGCTCATGTATGTTTCCACACATGTGTCTTGAACATCCACTGTCCAAGTACCATATCTTCTCTACTTTACTCCTACTCCTAATCCTAACCTACAAAACAAAAATAAAATTGTTTTAGGTACCCTTATTGAGAGGGTCCTGAAGGATTAGTTCCACCTTTGACAACCCAAGATGTTGAAGTCTTAGGCTTCTTAGGTTTCTGAGTTTTCACAGGAGCATGAACAGTTTTATTTTCATCATAATTATCAGATAAGTCATGTTGATGATCAGTATGATAAGAATAATGTTCATAAGCAGGGTAAGGTGCATGATAAGCAGGATATGCATGCATTGGATGAGCAGGGTAAGGTGCATAGTAACTAGGAAATTGAGGTGCATGATACATAGGATGATATGCAGCAGGTTGCACATAATATGACTCATTTCCATACCAAGCATTTTGATTTTTCTTGTTCTTATGCTTCTTTGGCTTACTAGTAGCTTGCTCATTTGGTTTTGACTTAGTTTTACCACTAGTCTGATTGACTTTAGCTTTATCAGCAGACTTCTTAGGACTCTGCTGTTTGGTCTTACTAGTCTTATTTCCTACACTAGGCTCTTTGCTCTTTTTAGCCTTAGGAGATTTCTTCTCCTTTAATTCTTTCTCAGGTGAAGTAGGTCTAGCAGTTTGAACATACAGAATGACCTTACTATTGTCAGCTGATATGAATTTTTCAGTATGGTTCAACTCTTGCTTATCCTGTTCTAAAGGCATCTTCTGTTTACTAGATGTATGCGTGGATGCAACAGATGATTTTTCATGAGACTCGATAACCTTTTCAAGTTCCATGATTTTTCCTTTATAAACTTCACATTCAGCTTTCAGAGATTCATGCTCTTGCTCAAGCTGTTTATACTCGACTGATTCTCTTGGCTTTTCAGCTTTAAGTTTCAGTGAGTTATTTTGCTCTTTTAGCAAGCTCATCTCTTCCTTAAGCTTGACAAATTCTCCAGCAATAGTAGTATTATTTAACATCATTTGCTCTAGAGAATCAAACAGTTCATTATTTTGAGGAGTTACCTCATCCTCAGAGTCATCAGAGTCCTTTGCCATCAGGCACAGGAGAGCAGGTTTTTCTTCATCAGAAGATTCTTCGTCAGACGAGTCTGAATTTGAATCAGATGAGTAGACAGCAGCAAGCTTTTCTGCTTCAGCCATCATTGCTTTCCCTCTCTGATGCTTTCTTTCTTTTCTTACTTTCTTCTCCTCTTCAGTGTACTTTTCTGCTTTTGGATATGGGCAGTCTTTGATGAAGTGTCCCAATTTCCTGCAGTTGTAACACATTAGTTTTGATTTATAATCCTCTTTATCTTGAGAAGAAAAGTTAGGTTTAGAAGTAGAAGCATTGTTGTATTTGTTCTTCATTTTTCTTTTGTAGAACTTCTTGAAATTATTCATCAACAGTGCAACATCTCCAGCAGTGTACTCCTTTTTGTTGAGTAGAGTGGCTTCATCAGATGAGTCCACTTCTTTGCTTTTCTGTGCTGGTCTTCTGGTGTTTTCAGCAGCAACCAGTGCAGCTGTGGGTCCTGAAGTTGAGGTTTCTTCAATACCCATCCTAGGCAGTTTATACTCATAAGCCTTGAGTACAGAAAACAGCTCTGTAAGAGAGATCTTCCCCAGATCCCTTGATTCTTCCATTGCTGTCACCTTCATGTTGAACTTAGGAGGTAAGGCCTTCAGTACTCTGATGGTTATCTCCTTGTCTGTGAAGGTTTTTCCAAGCTTCAATACTTCATTTAATATTCTTGTAAACCTTGTGTCCATCTGATCAATGGTTTCAGAGGACTTCATCTTGAAGTTATCCAGCTTTTCTAGAGCAACACTCAGCTGGTGCTCTTTTATGGCGTCGTTCCCTTCGCTCATATCTCTGACTTTATCCCACATTTCTTTTGCAGATTTGCAATGTTTGATCTTGTCAAACCGATCATTATCCAGGGCTTTAGTCATGATAAATCTTCCAATCTTGTCCAGGTTGAACAGCTTGATTTCTTCAGCTGTCATTTCGCTCAAGTCTTTTTCCACCACGGTATCAACTTCATTGATTTTTATCGTCTTGGTGAACTTGAATGGACCTTTTGTAATGCAAGTGAACATGTTGTCATTGTAGGCAGCGAGGAAAATCTCCATCCTGATTTTCCAGTCTTCGAAGGACATGCCAGCAATGTGGGGAACATGGTTTATGCATTCCATTTTCAAAAAGTTTTGATTTTTCAAAAAAAAATGCTCTTTTGAAAAAGTTATGAAAACCTTTTGAAAAACACTTGGATCAAGCTCGTTGATCAGGCAGCTGATTCAAATGAACCACCTGCTCTGATACCACTTGTTGGTCCCAAGTGGTCAGATGAGGTCTAGAGGGGGGGGGGGTGAATAGACCTCTGAAAATTTTTGAACTTAAAAACTTTTCAGTCTTCTGTCAGCAGACTAAGCTGATGAAGAACAGTAAGCAGACTAGTCTGATCGTGAACAAATCTTGAACAGACGACTGACCACTCTTCTTACAGTAACTTAGCTGTTTTTCAGCAAAACAGTTTTTCAAAGAGTATACTTGCAGCGGATTGTTTTAAAGTGTTTTTCACAAGTAGACTAAGTTCTTAAAAGATTTTATCCCCAGTTTTTAACAAACTCCTTTTTAAAGTCTTTTAGGTAATTCAAAGTATTTAAAAATGCAAACTTTAAATATGCAAGAAAACTTTAGATGCAAGATAACACAAAGAATTTTTATAGTGGTTATATGGATAAAAATCCTTTAGTCCACTCTTCCAGATCACACAGATTCTGGGTTATACTATAATCACTTTGATTACAATATTTCTCCACTTACACCTAAACAACTAATGAAAAGGCTGTAAGCTCACAATAGGAATTCACAAAGAAAACCTATCCTCTGAAGTAGAATCACTCACAAAGACGGATTCTAACTTCGCACAACACTCAGCTATTACAAAATCACTCAGATAATGTTTTTCTGTTTTCTTCAACTTGGTTTCTGTCAACAGATGACTTCCACCAGACGAGTGAGCTGTTCGAGCTTTTGAGACTTAGAGAAATTCTGCTTCAAAATTTCGATCTCTGATTGTTGTTGTGTGTGTCTCTCTTCGAACTTTGCTCTATTTATACTCAGATTTGAATTTATGACCGTTGAAGGAAATCAAATCTTCAAATCCAATCTTCAGCTCATTTGAAACGGCTCCCTGCAGCAATCGTACAGTGTACAGTACCTTTCTGTCCATCGCATTTAATGCTGCATTTAATGCACTCTGCTGATCCGAGGATATCTTCAATCATTTGCCATTACTACCCTTCTCTTACAGCATTTATTACACTAAGTGCATTTATTACCGTTGGACTAATCTCTTGATCTCTTCTACTTTGCTGATCAAAACGACTCTGCTGATAGATACTCTGCTGATCAAATACTGAACTAATCTGATTTGACTCGGCTGATGACCTACCCTTCTGTTCGCTGTTTCAGCATGAGATCACTAGTCTTCTGAGCTTTGAACTTTGAACTCTTCTGATGTCTTCTTTTACTTGTTCAAAATTCTTCTAAGGGAACTAAGCTTTCCATACTTAGCTGATTATGATGTTTTGGAAATCATCAAAACCTTCCCTTAATTACTTGTCTTCTTTGCACTTCATCTTCATCTTCATCCAACAAGCTTCATAAATCCTAATTGTCAACGATACCTGCACCCAAAACTCTTTCTCCTATATTTTCAACCCCAATTTTCGTTTCAAATTGAAATTACAAATCCTAATTTTATCCACATTCTTCTTCCTCGAACCCAAACGACAATTCAGCACCAAAGACCGCAGCCCCACCTGGGCCGGCTTTGGGCCTAGGCAACTTAGGCAATTGCCTTGGGCCCAAAGCTTTTGGGGCCCCCTACATATGTTACCCTTTATATAGCCCAATAATAGTTGATCCATGAAAAAATAAGATTTGCTACAATAGATTTTAAGAGACCATATATCTACCAAATAGTTCCAACATTTTGGGCCTTAAATTTGGCCTATATAACTGCTGAAACTCAAAAAAAAAAAATTAATATTGAGAGACGAATTCATCACGCCTGATGACTTGGTAATTAAAAAGAAAAAGTGAAGAATTCCAAGAGTCAAGTAATTACTCATCAACGTCCATTTTATTTATGATAATTAGGTTTAACTACTTCTTCTCTAATAAATTATGTATCTTCTTCTCTAATTTTTCAATACCTCTCAATCTCTAACACCCTATTCTCCTTTCTTTACTAAAGTTTCAATAATTCACCACAATTACAATTATTCTCTTTCTCTAATTCTACAAATCAAAGGAAATTGAGATTGCAACTTTGCAAGGATATTATTCTCTTTCTCCAAGCAAAATAGTTAATATAAGGTATGTACAGTATGTTAATAGCTTATTTAATTTTAGATTCACTTTCTTCTGATTTACCAAGAATGATAATAAATAATCTTACATATCTGCTTTTAGTAAAAGTAATTAATCAATTGATTTTAGTATTAGAAAAAAGAAATTGATTTACTAAACCGTGATTAGTATATACAGGGTATAGCTTATACAATATTTAGTTAATTATATTTTTATTAATCAATTTTGATTTTTCGATTATGCAGGATAAAACTCAATTCTTAAGAGATTTTTGAAGCGTTAATCCTTCTATTGGTTGTTGAATTACTACTAATTTCCAGGTTATATTGTTTCTTCTCGACGTAATTATCTTTTATTTACTATTCTTTTTATTGATTTTTGAATTTATTATGTCTAGTAGAAAATATTTATCCGGATGTGAAAAACGTAAGAAGCAAAAAACGATAGAAAAACTAATTAAATCTCAAAAAGGAGCTTTAGATAAATTTATTACTAGTAAGAATGAAAATGTTAGTAATACAAATACTCAAAATGAAAATCCTACAGAAGTTCAAATTGAAAACTCTATTGATGTACATAACGAAAATCTTACTGATGGTCAAAATGTGGAATCTGTAGATATTGAAACCGAAGCTCATGCTCATGAACAAAATCAAGACCATGTTAGTGCTCAAAGTGATATTCTTGCTAATGATCAAAATACAAATTCTATTTTGGATGGAAGTTGCAGTGATGTAGAGAATATAAATGAAAGTAATCTTGATCCGACCAATTGGAAAATATAGATACAAATCTAAGAGATTTTCTAGTAGAGATGGGTCCTATAATGATCGCCAGTATAGATTTTCCTAGAGATAATGATGGTAGACATACTACTATTTTAAATTATATTCGAAATTTACTCAATGGAGAGAAATATGATAGGAGATGGCTCGTATACTCAAAAAGTATAAATAGAGTGTTTTGTTTTTGTTGTAAATTATTTAGCACGATACTAGTAGAAGTAGAATTTTTGGCGAGGGAGTAAATAATTGGAAAAACCTTAGTGCTATATTAAAAACTCATGAAACATCTAGTGAACATATAAATAATATGTATAATTGGATGAGTTTAGAAGTGAGACTACTAAAAAGTAACTCAATTGATCATAGTATTCAAGAAAGCATAAAGAGAGAAAAGGAGCATTGGAAGCAAGTATTAAAAAGAATAATTGCAGATGTGAAAAATTTAGCTAAACATAGTTTAGCTTTTCGTGGAACAAATGAAAAAATTTATGAAGATAACAATGGAAACTTTTTAGGATCAATTGAAATGATTGCCGAATTTGATCCTATAATGCAAGAACACATTAGACGAATTAAAGATGGTGAAATACATTCTCATTATTTAGGACATAACATACAAAATGAATTGGTGCATATATTAGCATCTGAAATTAAAAACAAAATTATTGATAAAATTAAGGTAGCTAAATATTTTTCTATTTTGCTTGATTGTACTCCAGATACAAGTCATCAAGAACAAATGTCACTTATTTTAAGATGTGTAGATATCTCTATGACCCCAATCAAAATAGAAGAATTCTTTTTAGGTTTCTTAAAAATACATGATACAACGGGAAAAGGTATTTTCGAGGACTTCTAAGAGTAATCAAAGAATTAAAACTTAATATCGACAACGTGAGAGGACAAGGTTATGACAATGGCTCGAACATGAAAGGAAAAGAACAAGGTGTAGAAAAAAGATTATTAGATATAAATCCTAGAGCATTTTACATGCCGTGTGGTAGTCATAGTTTGAATTTAGTACTTTTTGATATGACCAACTCTTGTCCTAGAGCTGTAACTTTCTTTGGAGTCATACAACGTATATATACTTTATTTTCTGGTTCCACAAAGAGATGGAAAATTTTAATGGATAATGTTAAAAAATTAACGGTTAAGACATTGGCACAAACTCAGTGGGAGGTCATATTGAAAATGTTAGAGCAATCCAAAGTCAACCAATAGAAATAAGAGGCGCTTTACTTGAATTGGCAGAAACTAGTGAAGATCCTAAAATAAAGAGTGAAGCTAGATGTTTAGCCACTTTTGAGATGGAAAATTTTGAATTTTTACTTAGCATGAATATTTGGTTTGAAATATTAACTGTTGTTAACTGTGTTAGCAAAAAATTATAGTCTAAAGATATGCACATTGATTCTGCTATAGGTCAATTAAAAGGTCTTGTATCACTTTTAGAAGAATATAGAGAAAATAGATATAATTCTGTCATGAATATTACTAAAGAAAGTTCTTTAAAAATGAAAATTGAACCAATATTTCGTAAAAAACGTATAATCCATAGGAGAAGACAATTTGGTGAGACCCAAATTAATGATTTTACATTATCACCCGAGGAATCTTTTAGAGTTGAGTATTTCTTATATATTCTAGACCAAGCTATTTCTTCGATTAAAATTAGATTTGAACAATTTAAAAATTACGCAAATATATTTGGATTTTTATTAGATGTTACAACTTTAAAGTCTTTAGATAACAAAACTTTGAAAGAACATTGTATCAATCTTGAAAATTCATTAAAACATAACTCAATTTCAGACATAGATGGTTCCGATTTATATTATGAACTAAAAGTTTTATCAAAAGTTATGCCTTCTGATATAGATAAGCCGATTGATATTCATAATCATATAAAAGTGTTTGATTCGTATCCAAATACATGTATTTGCTATATAATAATATTTACTATACATGTAACTGTTGTATTGGTAAAAAGTTATTTACAATCAACCATGTCACAAGAAAGACTAAGTGAGTTGTCCATTTTATCTATAGAAAAAGATATATTGGAAAACCTAGAATATGATGATTTAATAAATACTTTTGCAACGGCTAAAGTAAGAAAAATAAATTTACATAAAATAGGCCCCATTTTTAATTTTCGCCTAGGGCCCCAAATAATCTTGAGCCGGCCCTGAGCCCCACCACACTCGCGACCCAAGACCCTAATTTTACTAATAATGTTACTATTGATCTTTGTCCACGTTAGGCGATGATGACATAATCCTCATTTGGTTGTGTATATGTTTTATTAACTCGAAGGGAAAATCTCATTTTTGTTTTATTTGGAACAATTTTATTCTAGTAATTAACATAGTATAACTGAAAGATCAATAAAGAGGAAACATTAAAATTCGAACTTTGGACCGCAGGCTATGAGGATTATCTTCGTATTACATGTAATTGTATCAACTGCGGATTTGGGAATATGTCTTTGTGCAAGTGAAATTGTTTTGTTCTGGTCTTAATTTTTGATTTAGGAAGGAAAAAGGAGGATTATTTTTTAAATTCTTACCAATTTGTTCTTCGCGAAAGTTGCGAAAAGCAATGGAGACACTTTTCACTCCATGACCAAATTGTTATATAGAAACTCAGAAAGTACGATAAATTATCACTCGAATTTAGAATAAAATAACCTCAGAGATTAATATTTTTGAGGTGGTCGGAATGCAGCAAATAGAGAAAGAGAAGAACTAATATGTGGAGAACAGTGAATGATGCCTGGGTGGGGTGGTTGGTGGTGGGGATAGGGTTGTTTAATGGTGAATATGATTAATTTGGAATGTGTACATAATTAATAGAGAATAATGTATTACAAGATAATATAGGGTATATTTGTCTTTACAATATTAGATGATGTAAAAATAAAATAAAATAGGATACATGTCGCTAGAAAAAGGGATATCCCCTTTTTTTTATTAGAATAAAACAATCCACTCTTTTTTCTTTTAATATTTTCGGGTTGATTAAACCAATTTTTAGAAATTGGGTAGGAAAAAAGGACGGATTAAAAAGTGTAGAGTATACAGAGGAACAAACAAAAAAAGAAGAACAAAAGAGAAGAACAAAAGAAAGGAAAAAGCACAAATAGAGTGTTGGGTTTTACGCGGTACAATTGTCAAAAACAACGTGCGGAATATTCAAAAAAATTATACACACATAAAACCCAGGAGCCCAGGATCTCAGTTATCTAAATCATACGAAAAATGGGTATTTGAATCACAATTCAAAACATAAATAAAGTTAGGTAATTTAAGAAATTACCTCATCACAGACAAGGTGGTGGTTTTTCTCCGGTCTTCAAAAGTTCACTAGAGCACCCCAAGTGTTGTGCCTCTAGAGAAATTCCACACCAGTTGGATTGAACGACTTCTCGTAATCCTCAGGCTCAGAACTAGGATTAGGGAATTGTCTTTTTCAGGAATTGGATCCAGATCCAGAAAAAAAAAACTTGGAGAAAAACAAACACAGGGATGGGGCGATTTTTCAGAGTGGCCGATCAGGGAGAAGAATTGAGTTTTCTTGGTTGAAAATTTTCGGCCACTCTCCTTTTTTTATACTAGAGTTTTCTTGGTTGAAAATTTTCGACCACTCTCTTATATTTAGAAGACTCCTTCTAGATATAAGATATATCTCTTTGCATATCTTTCCTTATCTCATTAGGAAACAAGATATGCCATATAAGATATTCCATAAAATCGGCTATGATTAATTTAACATAAGATTAATAATTTTCCTTTAGCATGTTGCGGCCATGTTTGATTAAATGATCATGAGATCAATTAATCAATGTAGCCATGGGCCCATATGCTCTATTAATCTAAAATTAATTCAATCAAATTACTCTTAGCAAAAATCGGCCCATGCAAATATAATTAATTCAAGATCAATTAATCTACATAATAATCGGCCCATATGCTTAATTAATTAATCCAATATTAATTAATTAATCCCTTTTTCAATTAACACTTTAATTGAGGATTTAATCAATCAGGAATTCCAATTGATTAATTAATTAGTTACTTCTAATTAATGATTCTCCATTTCGAATTAACACTTTAATTCTTGTTTAATTAATTAGTTACTTCTAATTAATTATTCTTCTCTTTGAATTAACACTTTAATTCATCTATTGATTTAATTACTTAAATCAAGTATTTCCTTTTTATGACAGTCACTGTCCAACTATATTGTGTGTGACCCTCTAGGTTCACCATCAATTGGCAGTAGGCCCACGACTCTCGTGATTTATTTAGAGAGTAATTAATATGTAATTAATTGCTCCGATCAATTAAGCACTTTAATTGACCAATCTAGAATTAATTTCCTTATTAATTCATGAGTACCCACACCTCATGGTCGATGTCTAGCCACAAGCCCATGAGGCCCAACTTCAGGAGAATTGATATTCGTGAACCTTCACCTCTTATAACTGCCATGTACATACGGTCCTTCTAACGACTAATTTCCCGATTGTGACATAGGGTGTGTGAATTAGTCGGCACCTCTAATTATCTCAATACTGTACTTTCTAATTCAGGATAATAATTCCAGTGTGACTTCTGAATTTGGAAACCCATTTTCAAATCCGTCACTGACCACGGCCATGGGTTTCTCGGACACTATTATCTAAGAACGTATAGGAAATTCTCTCATCTTATCAAGACGAGTCGATAGATCATTTATTAGTACTAACCATTCGCGTACACGTTCATACGTACCCAAAGCAGTCGCACAATGATCAGGTTATGTGATCGGCTCCTAAATCAAAGTACGTATTCCCGTGCACCGAATTCGCCCTAGTACTTCAAGTCCGAGGACTAAATCGTACACTATTATAAGTCTTGAGAGATTTCCCATCACCGATATGCTTAATGCACTTCCACGATGGGTCTCTCTATTCGGGTCGTTCGATGCGTTCGATCCCCTATCAAACCACCTAGTCATATGCACTGACATTAAATGTCTTGTTCATGAAACTCTACAAATTCACTTCATGTGAATTATGCATAATCCTACAAGTCTTAGTGATTCCCTCGATACCCCGTCTCGATAGGAATCTACGACTTGGAACAATTTTAAGATCACGACCTTAGAGACTGTTTCATGATTGCACTCGGTACTGAAGTGAATCGTCCCATAGTCCAATGTGATCTTAGGACTTCATCCAATCGCTTAGATAAGTTCGCGAGAGATGAAGATAGCCATTATTTAATTCACTTACTATGAATAAACGGGCGTATTATCTTATGAATCATAAGATTGCTATTTAAGACAGTACCTTTACAAGCTCGTATTTGTTGGCTTGTTGGGCACTATCCTATCAATCTCCCACTTGCCCTAAAGCCAACTACATACATTTCTAAGGCCCAACTTTCTCATGATGTCCGTCGAACCCTTTTGTGATTATGACTTAATTAGTGGATCTGCTATGTTGTCTTTTGACGTGGTTTACTTCCACGTCTTTTTCTTCCTTTGATTTTTCAAATCATATGGTATACTTTAATTTGTGTTTAGATCATAGGTGAGATCTCGTTTCCTTTGTTAAAGCAATTGCCTTGAGTTATCATAGAAGATAATATAGGCCTCGCAATGCTAGGTACTACTTCAAATTTATTGGAAGAAGTTTTCGTCCAAACACTTTCTTTCGCTGTATTCAATACTGCAAAATACTCTGTTCTAGTGGTTAATTCGGCATCGATTGTCCTTTTGAACCCTTTCAAATAATCGTTGCCCCATAAAAACAGAATATTACATTCACATCAGACGGGAAAATCGAATCATTAAACCCTTCGAGTTTCAATTCTTCATTATTACCGCTGACCAGCAATATATCCTCAGAACTCCTCAGAATTCTTCATTCGATAATACAGTACTCTTTACTGGTGTTCGACTAACAACAGCTTATGATATTCATAGCATGTGTTTAGTCTGGTCTCGTACATGACATTGCATATCTTATGCCACCTTTGGAAGGTGTACAGAGATATTATCCTCTTTACTCATCATATGTAGGGCACATTGATTTTGAGAGAGATTTTATATCTCTATGGAAGCGGTCCTCTCTAGGATCCTTTCCATACTGAATTTATTCAGTTTTTGTCCATGTATTAAGATTTGGGAATTCTAACATCTTCTCTAATCTATCTCTATAGATATGTATTGCCAATACGTGAGATGTATCCCTTAAATCTTTTAATGAAGAACTGCGTGAACGAACACGCTTTCGTCTGCGTTTTAAAACTCTTACATCTCTATGTCAACTTTAATGTTATTATCATGTTTATTTTACGAACAATACAAAAACTCCCACTGATTCTTTTGTACGTTCATATTTTACATGCAATTTTGATAAATTCAACTACTTTGACTGTCTCATCTATTCGCATGTTCCAATTTCGGAAAACTGGTCTAGAATCACTTATTTAACCTTTGGAAATAAATCTAATGGTTATGCTTCGCAGTCACACGAAGCTTCTATGGTTCAGTGTTTCCAAATGGATTATTTACAATCCACTTAGATCACATGGCTTTTAAGCTATGTGCCCGAATCTATGTTATACATAGATATTTCGCAAGTCCTAGGATCACTATCCAATCGATCATTTTCGTGAATGTACAAGTTCTTTTCGAATTCGATCGATTCTTCGAAATTTTGGTGTACAAAATTTTGGTTCAGTAGGTTTGAAAATATACTCCCACTATTTGTGGGGATGGGTCCGAGTCTAGGACTTCATCAAGTTCCATGATGATCCCATTTCTATTAGCGAGGGAACCACCCTCTTAGGAACGGTCTCCTTTCGTTCTTTAGGATCATGGAACAGGTATCCAATGGATTTCGTTGGATACCCTACAATTTTTCTCAAATTAGATCCACTATCCAACTAAACATTCATGGATGATATACCATACTTATGTTAGTACGGTTTTGTAGGAATTGACTTAAAAGGTACTCGTCTAAGTATCCTTTTAGAGTCATAGGTTTGAATCCTAGAATTGATTGAGGAACTTTAGCAATACTAATTAAGGAATGAATCTAGTCTTTCATAGTTTGATTCCTTATATTAGATTTAACTTGCTTTTTCAAGAATTCTATTCTTGATTTAGATAATTTGAGTAATATTAGGGCTTATGTATTAATCACTTCGATTATATCGACTGGTCATACTTTAATGCCCTTAGTTGCTTCGGTTTTGGAATTCCTCTTAATCCTTTCAACATTTCCATATTTGCTATTTACTTAGTGCATTTATGAAACCCTTTTGAACCCTTCAATGTTTCCAAAACTTTGTACCTTCCAAAGTACCTATATCCTAAATGCCATTAGGATATTTCATGAATCAATTAATTACTCGCACTAATGCTTTAGTGATCCACATGTGTGTTTATGGATTAAATCCATTAAACACTTGGTATGCTTATAAATCGATCATGTTCCCTTTTTCGACAGAATTCGCAAGTTAAGAGCTCATTGAGGTTCTTTATTTCAATAGACCTTTTAAATGAAGAACTATCTTTTGAATCCTTCTATAAGAAATAAGATTGATTTTCAGAATGCCATAATTGTGGATAATTATCTGGTTTGTTTTACTTTTCTCGATTTAGCATAACTGTTAATATGTTATATCAACGTTCATTTCTTTGCTTTATTTACAACGGTAAAGCAATTGTGTACGAATTAAAGGCTTTAATTAAAATAATTACATTCATAATGGTAAAGCTAAAAAGGTTCGCACAAAGTTCGAAATAAATCTATAAAACTATAACTAATGCTTAATTCAAAAATAAAACTTTTGCTAAAAGAAGAAATCCAGGTGCTTCTTGACCCAGTTCCTGAAGTATCTTTCCCTTAAGTATAGTTGAAACCCCTTTTTGCTCATGGGTAACTGAGTCCCATCATCACCTGTAAACACTTTTATAGAAACGAGAGTCTTTTAAGATGTTTTACATCAAAAGAAAAAACGTAAAATGTAATACATCAAAAGGAAATAACTTAGGTTATACCTTCGTCAAATTTCTTCAGGAATTCCTTATCAGTCATGTTCCTCAGTTCCTTATCTTTCTTACATGAGGGACAATTCTTTCCTTCGATCAGTCCTTGTCCTCTTTCGAGGGCTTTCTCATATTTGTCTAACAACTTATGCAAATCATTGGTCTTAATTCCTTCGCATGGAATTTCACAATGATCGATAAAATGAGAAAATGATTCAGGCAAGCCATTGATGATAATTTCCATTTCATCATCTTGAGTCAATTTAGCTCCAAGCTTATTGATTCGATTTAGTCTCTTTATCAGGTAAGCACAATATTCACTAACATTATTGAACCCAATCATGCTTGTCTCGTGGAGTGATGTCATCAAGATTTGTGATAGTGTTTGTTCGTACATAATTGTGAATTTTGGCATGGCTAAAATATAAATTGTAAAAGACAACAGTAAGCAGACAAATTTAAGATAATACTTATAATTAACGAAAATTGGTATTTCTATTGAAAAAGTTCTCCCACTATTTTCTCAAAACAATAACCCCTTTCATTGTTCGGGAAGTTCTATTTCCTAGCAGGTCTTGACGTCCCAGCAGACATTAACTGCACCTACGACTCGCGGCCATACAATTAATTCCCTAGGTAGGTATACTATTACCAATTGTGTCCCTACACAACTTTCAAGCTATTTTGCCTAGATTTTCATATTTATCCAGCACTGCTACATCATAAATGGTACTACTCGTTAAGTCTAACCCAATCAATCTTGATGAGCAACGGGCCCGAACATGTCAACCTCTGGGACTCCCAGTCGATCGCATGTCCCGACCAATCCCCACCCTTGTCAAGTTTATTTAAAAACAAGAATCGAGAGATTTCGTGTATTGTCCCTTTCTTTGCCTCGGGTGCCAGACTCTGGATCACCTTTAACGATAAGTAGACAACTTACACTAGTCCCTATAGATGGAAGGCTTGGATTTATAAAACTTCATTTTATAGTTAACCCAATGTGACTTAATATTTTATTTGAAGAGGGGATTTTCGGTTTTAGGAAGTTAAGGTAACTCTCCTCGAGATCTCACCGCATTAATTATGCTTTATTTTTATTTAGTGATCTAATTTCTAGCGCACAAGCCAAAATAAATAAATAAATAATATAAAACATTCACACCTAGCATGCATGCTACCACAATATGTTTTCGATCGGGAGCCTCCTATGCGGGCCATTATCGAGCCATGATGTTGGCCCAATTGGTCAATCTAATGGGTTTTTAAAGAATCTTACAAGTTACAAAAGTAAGCATCCATACATGGCCTTCATTCCTTATAGGGCGTCCACTTTGCTTGTAATGGGCCTCCATCCTAAGCTATTAAAACGGTAAAGCCCTAATCTATTACAAAGGCTCAAAGTGGCCAAAAAACTTAAGGCTCGCAAGCCCAATAAAAACCAACATAATTAAGTTTAAATCAATCACATCTACCCTAAGGTCAAGGCTCGACGCGATCGAAAACCACGTAAACTGTTCACGTAGAGCAAGAAACAAGCAAAAGTATATTTTTCTTATTTTTTATATTATTTTAAAACTACCTTTTAAAATAACCCAAGATTCTAATTTTAAAACCCCTTTTAAAATAATCTTTAACTTTTATTTTAAAACCCCTTTTTAAAATAAATTACAACTTCTATTTTTCTATTTTAAAACCCCTTTTAAACTATCTCATGGTTCTTACTTTAGTCTCCACTAATTATGATAAAATTAATCCTTCGGATAATAAAAATACCTTTTAAGCATAAATCAGGTTCTGGAAATTTCAATTTTTGAAAATTACAAATTGGACCCTCAATTTCAGAAAAATATGTTTTGACCCCAAAACTTTCAGAATTAATAAATCAGCCCTAAAAATTTCAGAACATACAAATCGGCCCAGAAAATAGAAATTAATATTTTAATTCCAGAAACTTTCGTTAATTGTAAAACTGCCCCCTGAAGTTTCGTAAATTAAAAAACAGCCCCATAACTTACGAAAATTACAAACAGACCCCAAATTTCCAGAAAAATAGAATTTCAATTTCAGCCCAGAATTTGCAGAAAAATAAAAATTTCAGATTCTGTCCAGATTTTATCCAAATCGAAATTTGCAGTTTTAGTCCTATAAATTTCGTAAATTGTAGATCTAGCCCAAATATGAATTATGCTATTTACCCGAACACATAATTAATCATAATCAGCAAGATCCATGCACAGAACACGACAAATAGATATATACATAAAATTTGAAGTGTTCAGATCCGTTTTCGTATGAGCGTAATAACTTTGGCTCTGATACCACTTTTGGGTTTTACGCGGTACAATTGTCAAAAAAAACGTGAGGAATATTAAAAAAAACATAAATCCCATGAGCCCAGGATCTCAGTTATCTAACTCATACGAAAAATGGGTATTTGAATCACAATTCAAAACATAAATAAAGTTAGGTAATTTAAGAAATTACCTCACCACAGGCAAGGTGGTGGTTTTTCTCCGGTCTTCAAAAATTCACTAGAGCACCCCAAGTGTTGTGCCTCTAGAGAAAGTCCACACCAGTTGGATTGAATGACTTCTCGTAATCCTCAGGCTCTGAACTAGGATTAGGGAATTTTTTTTTTCAGGAATTGGATCCAGATCCAGAAAAGAAAACTTGGAGAAAAACAAGCACAGGGATGGGGCGATTTTTCAGAGTGGCCGATCAGGGAGAAGAATTGAGTTTTCTTGGCTGAAAATTTTCGGCCGCTCTCCTTTTTTTATACTAGGGTTTGTTAGTTGTTGAGATTAACTTGTTATGTGAAGAGATTATGAAATATCTCTTATATTTCGAAGACTCCTTCTAGATATAAGATATATCTCTTTGCATATATTTCCTTATCTCATTAGGAAACAAGATATGTCATATCTCCTAACAAGATAAATCCTTCCAATATTCCCTATCATAAAATCGGCTATGATTAATTTAACATAAGATTAATAATTTTCCTTTAGCATGTTGCGGCCATGTTTGATTAAATGATCATGAGATCAATAATCAATGTAACCATGGGCCCACATGCTCTATTAATCTAAACTTAATTCAATCAAATTACTCTTAGCAAAAAATCGGCCCATGCAAATATAATTAATCCAAGATCAATTAATCTACATAATAATCGGCTCATATGCTTAATTAATTAATCCACTATTAATTAATTAATCCCTTTTTCGATTAACACTTTAATTGAGGATTTAATCAATCAGGAATTCCAATTGATTAATTAATTAGTTACTTCTAATTAATGATTCTCCATTTCAAATTAACACTTTAATTCTTGTTTAATTAATTAGTTACTTCTAATTAATTATTCTTCTCTATGAATTAACACTTTAATTCATCTATTGATTTAATTCCTTAAATCAAGTATTTCCTTTTTAAGACAATCACTGTCCAACTGTATTGTATGTGACCCTCTAGGTTCTCCATCAATTGGCAGTAGGCCCATGACTCTCGTGATTTAATTAGTGAGCAATTAATATGTAATTAATTGCTCCGATCAATTAAGCACTTTAACTGACCATTCTAGAATTAATTTCCTTATTAATTCATGATTACCCACACCTCATGGTCGATGTCTAGCCACAAGCCCATGATGCCCAACTTCAGGTGAATTGATATTCGTGAACATTCACCTCTTATAACTGCCATGTACATACGGTCCTTTAACGACTAATTTCCCGATTGAGACCTAGGGTGTGTGAATTGATCGGCACCTCTAATTATCTCAATACTGTATTTTCTAATTCAGGATAATAATTCCAGTATGACTTCTAAATTTGGAAACCCCTTTCCAAATCCGTCACTGACCACGGCCGTGGGTTTCTCGGAAACTATTATCTAAGAACGTACAGGAAATTATCTCATCTTATCAAGACGAGTAGATAGATCCTTTATTAGTACTAACCATTCGCGTACACGTTCATTTGTACCCAAAGCAGTCGCACATTGATCAGGCTATGTGATCGGCTCCTAAATCAAAGTACGTATTCCCACGTACCGAATTCGCCCTAGTACCTCAAGTCCGAGGACTGAATCGTACACTATTATAAGTCTTGAGAGACTTCCCATTACCGATATGCTTAATGCACTTCCACGATAGGTCTCTCTGTTCGGGTCGTTCGATGCGTTCGATCCCCTATCGAACCACCTAGTCATATGTACTGACATTAAATGTCTTGTTCATGAAACTCTACAAATTCACTTCATGTGAATCATGCATAATCCTACAAGTCTTAGGGATTCCCTCGATACCCTGTCTTGATAGGAATCTACGACTTGGAATAGTTTTAAGATCACGACCTTAGAGACTGTTTCATGATTGCACTCAGTACTGAAGTGAATCGTCCCATAGTCGAATGTGATCTTTGGATTTCATCCAATCGCTTAGATAAGTTCGTGAGAGATGAAGATGGCCATTGTTTAATTCACGTACTATGAATAAACGGGCGTATTATCTTATGAATTATAAGATTGCTATTTAAGGCAGTACCTTTACAAGCTCGTATTTGTTGATTTGTTGGGTACTATCCTATCATAGAGAAAGCAGAAGCCTGTCTTTTGCGCAAGTAATAAGAGGTTGCATATTGCTAACTTTTTAGAAAATATATTCTGTTATCTTCCTTCATAATTGCGAAAAATATTGGATGTGCTCTCTATCCATTGAAATCTCATTTTAGACATCCTTTACTTTTTTTTTTAAATCATGTAATTAGTTACGTAAATAAAGTGAATAGTGTTATGTCAAAACAATGTAAAGTTTGTTTATGTTGTTGTTTTTTGAAGGAGATGATTTTTTTAAGGGGATTAATATTGAGAGATAAGTTATTTAATTTTAAAAAAATGAATATATTATTTGGTTGACTTTCAATAAATAACAAAATATTCTCTGAAAAATGGGACAAACTGACTCTTAATTACTTTGAATATATATTGATTCATATCCCTGTTCAAAATACAAAATTTCAACAAAACTTCTTTTCTTTTTCCATTTTAACAAACAAACAAACATTCTACTGCTATTCTGTAAAGAACAAAACTAATGATAAATAAAATACTATTATAAACACCATTGAAGTGCAAGTGCACAATACCTTCAAATGATAAGGAGGATATTGATATAAGAGGTATGATTATGTTAGTCTTTTGTAATTTTAAATAAACTTTAACATTTTGATGATAAATATAACATAAATAGTATAAATTTTGTTTTATAACTCCTACGATAGATTTATAGATTTATCTTATAAACAACTTATTTTGTACTCAATGTTATTTAGGTTACAAATAGAATAAAGTTTCAATACTTCCCCAAAATTCATTAACGCTTTCGCATGACCTCTTCAATTTCGGTAAAACTAAAATTCTCTAATTAAATTGGTATTATGTCGGCTTTTTTTGCACTTTGCACCCCCGAAACATGGAAAATAGGTACTTTGCACCTCTGAAACTTAGATTTAGCACTTTGCACTCTCAAAATATAAAAAATACAGCACTTTGCACCCTCTTTTATTTTCAACCAAAAACTCAAGACCAAAATAGGTAATTCTATTGTAAATCTTTGGCACTTTGCCCCCCCCCCCCAAAAAAAATAAAATTAGCACTTAACACTCCCTAATTAAGAACAAATTAACAACTTGCACCTCTGAAACACAATAAATGGTCACTTTGCACCCCAGAATATAAAATTAACACTTAACACCCTCAAATAAAAAAAAAAACTCAAACCCCTCATTTTTTCCGGCAAAGTTGACCACTAAAGTGATTTTTTTAAGGCGAAATATGTAATTATTTATGTTGAAGTAGACAATGGGTCTTCGAGAAGTTTACTTGTACTTTATTTAGTTATTTATGATTATATTGTTGAAAAGAATAAGAAATGAGTATTCGAGTATTTGTAATTGAATTTTGCAAAATTTAAGTAAAAAAATGAATTACCTATTTTGCCTTAGATTTCTTTCACTCCGATAGTCAACTTTGATGAAAAAAACGAGGGGTTAGGGTTTCTTAAATTTGAGGGTGTTAAGTGTTAATTTTGTGTGTTTGGGGTGCAAAGTGCCCATTTATTGTGTTTCGGGGATGAAGTTGTTGATTTGTACTTAGTTAGAGGGTGTTGAGTGTTAATTTTATTTTGGGGGTACAAAGTGCGAAAGTTCAAGTTTTGAGGGTGCAAAGTGCCAGTACTATTGAATTACCTATTTTGCCCTTGAATTTTTGCTTGAAAATAAACGAGGGTGCAAAGTGCTGTATTTTTCATATTTCGAGGGTACAAAGTGCCAAATCTAAGTTTCGAGAGTGCATAGTGCCTATTTCCCATATTTCGGGGATGCAAAGTGCAAAAAACCCTATTATGTCCATGGATTTATCCAATTCTAATTGACACTAAGTCGAACATTATAAGCCTTAATAAGCTTGTTTTTATTTTTTTATTGAATTTGAATTTGTTTTGAGTTTAACTTTAATATTAAACAAATCATCTTGAACAAATTCGAAATGAGTGAGTAGCATGATATTTTGACATATCTTTGTTATTATTAACATATATAATAATTCGAATTCGAAGCGTACTTCAAAAGTTATCAAATGGAAAAGGAGAAAAGAAACCATTTGTCATGTTTAATGACAAACCGAACTATAATAAATTTTTATCAGAAGAACTCATTCATATATCAAGTAATGTATAATACTAGAGCCTACATAAAGGAAATCAAATTGATTCGTGATGTTGTGTAAAAATTGTTGGTCCCAAAAGTGGTCAAATGAGATCTAGAGGGGGGGTGAATAGATCTCATAAACTTTAAAACTTTTTCTCTAACTTTTTATGTCAGCAGACTAAGCTGATCTAGAATTCGTAAGACTACTAAGCTGTTCGCGCACAAAGCTTTGATCAGCAGAGTTGACCACTCATCTGATTTCACTCAGCTGATTCAGATGAAATATCAGAGTTTTAGAAACTAGTTGGCAGCGGATTTATCAAGTGTTTTTCAACCAATCTGTTCCTCTTTAAGTTTTCTCACTCAAAAGATTTTATCCCCAGTTTTCACAACTCCTTTTAAAATCTTTTGGTTCAGTTCGTATGTTTGAGTTCTTTTGAAAATATGCAAGATAAAGAAACACTAAATCAAACACACATGATTTTTATAGTGGTTATATGGATAAAAATCCTTTAGTCCACTCTTCCAAGTCACAAAGATCTTGGGTTATACTAGAAACACAAAGTAACCAGTATACAATGCTTGCGCCAAACAACAAATGAAATGGCCACAAGTGCGCAGTAAGAAATCACACAGAAATCTTACTCTCCGAAGCTAGATCACTCACACAGATGGATCTACACTCCTCACGCTATTTTCAGTATAGGAGCTCACAAAGAAAACCTACACTAAGAAGCTATATCACTTCACACAGATGGATATACACTCCTTTCTTTTCTCAGTTGAAAGTCACACAGACAGACAACCCAAGTTCTCTGTTCTTCAACGAAAAGCTTTGTCAACAGATGACTTCGCTTGTGATCGGACGACTCAACTGATGGATCTTGCTCTTAGGATGTGATCTTGAATTTTGCAAGTCACTTTTGAATCTTCAGTTTACCATCTATTTATACTCCTGGATTTGTAATTTTGCCCGTTGAAGGTTGGCAAAATTGCATTTAAGTCCTTGAGCAACGGTCATAATTTGAATGGTAACTTTTGCAGACTGTCGCACTGTTCACTGTACACTCTGCTGTACTCTCTGCACTGTTTACTGTACACTCTGCTGTACTTTCTGTCAGCAGCATTTAATGCACTTAGCTTGTTACCGTTGGAGAGCTTTCTGACCGATTTTGCTTAGCTGATGGGATCCACTCCGCTGATGATCACTAGTCTGATGCACTAGTCTGATCACTAGTCTCCTGCACTGGTCTGATGTACTAGTCTGATGCACAAGTCTGATGAACTAGTCTGATCACTAGTCTCATGCACTAGTCTGATGCACTAGTCATCTCATGATCAGTCATCTGATGATCACCCATCTCATTTCCACCAAGCTGATTTTCAATCTTTCACTAATCTGATTTTCACTCTTATCATAAGATTGAATCTTCATTTCTTGAATACTTCTGTTCTTGAATGATTCTCTTTTAAACCAAGTATCCAATCTTCAAAGGCTTACTAAGCTTACGTAACTTAGTTGATGACACCTCTTTGTTATCATCAAAACCTTTAACTAACTTATTTAACTCAACTGATAAGATCACTTAGCTGTTCTTGAGTTAATAAATTCTTCCAACAATTTCCCCCTTTTTGATGATAACAAAACCTTCAACTAAGAACGTCTTCCAAGTCTTCAGTTTAGTCTTCATACTCTAGGATTAAAATCATTAGATCCAATGCAACATTTGAGAGTTCTTAGTTGCATCTCACTTTTCCCCCTTTTTGTCATCAACACCAAAACTTAGTATGCTGAAGACAAGTAGGTGAATACTTAGCTGTTCGGGGTAGTTGACTGTTAATTAATTCTTCTTTATACGCAAGCCAGCAGTTTGTAGTCTTCTTTGCTGTTTATCACTCCAGTTAGAATAACTGTTCCCCCTGACTTCAAGAATTGATACCACTTGTTGATTACTTCCTTCACCCTTTTTGAAGTGTATTCTTGAATGTCACTTGGTTGTTGAGTTTCAGTCGGCTGATGAGAAGCAGTCTTCTGATAACTTCATTTGACTTATTGAGAACATCATCTCTAATCAGGAGTACCGCTCGTCGTACACGTTCCCCCTGAGTTCAAGAATCTGTGGTCAAGTAGTCTTATGAGAGTCAACCTCGAAAGATACTAGCCGTTGAATTCCAGTAAGCTATTGAGATGATTTTTCTGATATGTTCCCCATCAGCTCATGAATCCAAATTCAACAAACCCATTTTCAACTCTTGAGAGCTGAAAGATTGTTGTCACATGATTGACTATACCACTTGTTGGATACAAACGTTGATTCTCTTGATAAACTTCAAATTTTCCAACAATCTTGCTTTTCTAGTTATTTCCAAACAACGCGGCTACCACTTGTTGGTTGATATCACATGTTGATACAGTACTGGATACCAATTTTTGATATTCTCCCATTCGATGGTAAAATCACTTGTTGAACTTGTTGAAATTAGCAAGGACAGTCAACTCACCTGTGTCATCACACATGCGTTTTTCCTACAAAACAGATTACTGTTTTTGGTACCCCTTATATTGGGTCCTGCATGGTTAGTATAACCTTTAACATGTGATGATTTTGTGACTTTGTTTTATCATGAATTTCAGTAAGTTTTGCATGGTAATAATTTTCATGATGAAAACAATGCTCATAAGCAAGGTAAGAAGCATGAAGTAAGTGATAAGCTGAGTTAACTAATAACTCTCCTATAGATTCAGCAGACTTAACATTTTTAATTTCACTCCTATCAGCAGCATCTTTCAGCTTACTAAGCTGATGAGTTTTACTAGTCTGTTTAGTCTTAGGTTGCTTACTAGGTTTCTTAACCTTTTGAGCTTCAGTAGGCTTCTTCTCTTTAGCCTCTGATTTCTTTTTAGAGAATGATGCAATTACTTCTTTCAAGTTCATTTATATTTTCTATACGAATTGCATACTCAGCTTTTAGAGTTTCATTCTCATGCTCAAGCTTTTTGTAGTCAGCTGATTCTTGAGGTTTTTCAACCTGAAGTTTCAGTGATCTGTTTTGCTCTTTTTAGCAGAGTCATCTCTTCCTTAAGCTTGGCAAATACTCAAACAATATTTGAATTTGAAATTAATATTTGTTCAAACGATTCAAATAATGCAAGTTCATTAATTTGTAGAAGTTACCTCAGTTTCAGAATCATCAGATTCCTTGGCCATTAAGCATAGAGTTTCGGGTACTTCTTCAAATTCTTCATCAGACGACTTGTTGTCTGAATAAGATATGCCGGAGTTTGTTAGCTTTGCTGCCTTAGCTAACTTTGCTTTGCTCTTACTTGGCTTATACTCCTTTTTGGCACCTTTTTCCTTGTTAGCAAACTTTTGAGAGATTAGATGCGGACGATCTTTGGTGAAGAGTCCATACTCCTTGCAATTTTGGTCTCCAAGTTTTGCTTTTGAGGAATCCCTGTTTTCCTGAAAATGATCAGAAGAAGATGAAATAGCATTTTCATATTTTAATTTCATTTTCTTTTTATAAAACTTCTTAAAATCATTCAGAAGTAGGGCAACGTCGTCAGCAGTGTATGCTTTTTCTGAATTCAGCAGAGTCTTCTCTTCGAACTTGTCCGCTGATTTTCTTGACTTGTCTGACGCGATAAGAGCAACTGTAGGGTCTGAACCAGATTACTCATCTATTCCCATTCTAGGCATCTTAAACTCATAAGCTTTGAGTGACGAGAACAGTTCAGAAAGGGAAATCTTCCCTAAGTCCCTTGATTCTTCCATGGCTGTCACCTTCATGTTGAATTTAGGTGAAAGAGCCTTGAGAACCTTCATGGTGATCTCCTTGTCTGAAAACTTTTTACCAAGCCTTAGAACTTCGTTCAAAGTTTTGGTAAATCTGGTATCCATTTGATCAATCATTTCACCAGACTTCATCTTGAAATTTTTCAAACTCCTCAAGAGCCACACTGAGCTTATGTTCTTTGATAGCGTCGTTTCCTTCGCTTAGCTCGCAGACTTTATCCCACATCTCTTTGGCAGTTTTAAAATGCTTGATCTTCTGGAATCTTTCTTCGTCTACAGCTTTGAACATAATGAGCTTAGCCTTTTTATCAAGGTTTACTAACTTGACTTCTTTGGGAGTCAGCTCATCCAGCTCTTTGTCAACTGTCTGATCTGGTTGGCCAGCAACCTTCACAGTCTTCTGAAATCTGAATGGTCCTTTTGTAAAACAGGTAATCATGTTGTCGTCATAAGCGGCAAGAAGGATTTCCATTCTGATTTTCCAGCTTTCAAAGTCCATAAGGCCGATGTGAGGAACATGGCTTATGACATCCATTTTTCAAAAAGTTTTTGATTTTCAAAATATGCTCTCTTTTTGAAAAAATTTGAAAAACACACTTTGGATCAAGTTCGTTTAATCAGGCAGAGGATCAGATGAACCAATCTGCTCTGATACCACTTGTTGGTCCCAAAAGTGGTCAAATGAGATCTAGAGGGGGGGGGGGGGTGAATAGATCTCATAAACTTTAAAACTTTTTCTCTAACTTTTTATGTCAGCAGACTAAGCTGATCTAGAATTCGTAAGACTACTAAGCTGTTCGCGCACAAAGCTTTGATCAGCAGAGTTGACCACTCATCTGATTTCACTCAGCTGATTCAGATGAAATATCAGAGTTTTAGAAACTAGTTGGCAGCGGATTTATCAAGTGTTTTTCAACCAATCTGTTCCTCTTTAAGTTTTCTCACTCAAAAGATTTTATCCCCAGTTTTCACAACTCCTTTTAAAATCTTTTGGTTCAGTTCGTATGTTTGAGTTCTTTTGAAAATATGCAAGATAAAGAAACACTAAATCAAACACACATGATTTTTATAGTGGTTATATGGATAAAAATCCTTTAGTCCACTCTTCCAAGTCACAAAGATCTTGGGTTATACTAGAAACACAAAGTAACCAGTATACAATGCTTGCGCCAAACAACAAATGAAATGGCCACAAGTGCGCAGTAAGAAATCACACAGAAATCTTACTCTCCGAAGCTAGATCACTCACACAGATGGATCTACACTCCTCACGCTATTTTCAGTATAGGAGCTCACAAAGAAAACCTACACTAAGAAGCTATATCACTTCACACAGATGGATATACACTCCTTTCTTTTCTCAGTTGAAAGTCACACAGACAGACAACCCAAGTTCTCTGTTCTTCAACGAAAAGCTTTGTCAACAGATGACTTCGCTTGTGATCGGACGACTCAACTGATGGATCTTGCTCTTAGGATGTGATCTTGAATTTTGCAAGTCACTTTTGAATCTTCAGTTTACCATCTATTTATACTCCTGGATTTGTAATTTTGCCCGTTGAAGGTTGGCAAAATTGCATTTAAGTCCTTGAGCAACGGTCATAATTTGAATGGTAACTTTTGCAGACTGTCGCACTGTTCACTGTACACTCTGCTGTACTCTCTGCACTGTTTACTGTACACTCTGCTGTACTTTCTGTCAGCAGCATTTAATGCACTTAGCTTGTTACCGTTGGAGAGCTTTCTGACCGATTTTGCTTAGCTGATGGGATCCACTCCGCTGATGATCACTAGTCTGATCACTAGTCTCCTGCACTGGTCTGATGTACTAGTCTGATGCACAAGTCTGATGAACTAGTCTGATCACTAGTCTCATGCACTAGTCTGATGCACTAGTCATCTCATGATCAGTCATCTGATGATCACCCATCTCATTTCCACCAAGATGATTTTCAATCTTTCACTAATCTGATTTTCACTCTTATCATAAGATTGAATCTTCATTTCTTGAATACTTCTGTTCTTGAATGATTCTCTTTTAAACCAAGTATCCAATCTTCAAAGGCTTACTAAGCTTACGTAACTTAGTTGATGACACCTCTTTGTTATCATCAAAACCTTTAACTAACTTATTTAACTCAACTGATAAGATCACTTAGCTGTTCTTGAGTTAATAAATTCTTCCAACAAAAATGTTCAGGGGTATCTTCGAGAAGACCTCCTCCAATCTTGATCGTTTTTCCCTCTCGTTCTGACGTCACGGGACGAACCTTGAGGAAACTATTCAACTAGTCTTCACACTTCTGACAACTTGTCTTCCAAATGAAAATGAGGGTAGTATTTATAGGTGAAAGTGAGGAGGTGAAGAGTCACATATTAAATGGGGGAGATGAGAAGTCCACCATCAATTAGGTGGAGAGGAAAAGTCTCCCACTAAGCCCAAAATTAACTACGGGTAGGATGGTCATTTTAATGAACGTCATAAATGTAATTCTTGTTTAAGTATTTTAATAATCAGGAATTTGATAATTACTAAAATACCCTTATGATTTATATATCCCCATCATAAGCCCCCCGATTCCATATGTAAATATCAAAGAATATTTACTTGTGGAATTTAAGTAATAATAATACTTAATAGAACATCATTTCGTGTAAAAATGATCTGACTTTAGTATAGGATAATTATTTTTCTTCTCAAGAGCGAATCCTTTCATGAGTTAACTTTTCAAATAGATTCTTCAGCTTATAGTTTTCAAAACCTCAACATGATATTTTCCTTTAGAAGTTGTTGGGCCGAGACATTCTTGTCTTGACAGTAGTTTGGCTGAAGCATTCTTGCCTCGACAGGAGTTCTGCCGAGGCGTTAGTTCTGCCGAGGCATTTTTGTTTTGGCAGGAGTTCTGCGGAAGGATTCTTGCCTCGGCAAGAGTTCTGCCGAGGCATTTTTGTCTCTACAGGAGTTCTGCCGAGGCGTTCTTACCTCGGCAGGAGTTCTGCTGAGGAGTTTTTGTCTGGGCAGAAGTTCTGTCGAAGCGTTCTTGCCTCGACAGTAGATCGACCGAGGCTTTCTTGCCTAGGCTCGACAAAATATTTCTCTAATAAGTACTTGGATTTCGGGAATGGGTTTTTCTATATGTACCTTGGTTTTTATTTTTGTTTTGATTATTTTCTTTGATGTATGGTTAGTAACTTGTGATTGATCTCAGTTGCTTTTGGATTTGTAATATTTCACCTTCATATGTGTATATCATTGCATTTCCATTAGAGTTGTTTGTACAACATCTTGTCGTTGTAGAAGAATTATTATGCCTTCAAAATGAAAGAGTTTTTGTTTGTTCCTTTTAAGAGGTGTTACACTTTTGGAGAGTTTCTTTTTGACCCCTTTTAGAGGTGTAACACTTTTGGAGGGTTTCTTTTTGTCTTCGCTATGAAAGCATTTTTGTTTGACCTTTTTTAGAGGTGTGATGCTCCTTTGAAGAGTTGTTTATTCCACCTTCGGTATGAAGGTGTTTCTTCATTCTGACCCCTTTTAGAGGTGTAATTCTCTTTTATCGAGACTTCTTTAATCTGTCCCCTTCTAGAGGTGTAATGCTCTTTATTGAGACTTCTTTAATCTGACCCTTATAGAGGTGTAATGCTCTTTATTGAGACTTTTTTAATCTGCCCCTTTTAGAGGTGTGATGCCCTTTTATTGGGACCTTCTTAATCTGACCCCTTTTTAGAGATGTGACGCCCTTTTATTGGGACTTTTTTAATCTGACCCCTTTTAGAGGTGTAATGCCCTTTTATTGGGACTTTTTTAATCTGACCCCTTTTTAGAGGTGTAATGCCCTTTTATTGGGACTTTTTTAATCTGACCCCCTTTTAGAGGTGTAATGCCCTTTTATTGGGATTTTTTTAATCTGACCCCTTTTTAGAGGTGTAATGCCCTTTTATTGGGACTTTTTTTAATCTGACCCCTTTTTAGAGGTGTAGTTCTTCTCTTTTGATATATCAAATATTGAAAATCTGACTCTTTTTTATTTTTCTTCAAAGGGGCAGACAAAATCAGGTACATTCTTATGTGAAAAAATAGGATCCGCCAGCAGATCTCATTAAACTTTCATTGATCGGTACATGGTAATGACAACTTTTATAGTTGAATCTTAGCGATTATGTAGCATAATAATTTTCTTTTCACTGCCTCCACCTGTAGATCCTCTGATTTTCTTTTCTTGACCTTCTCTTTTTGATAATTGTATTTTCACTTATTAATTGATTCACAATAGGATTTGATTGAGATCTACCAAAATTCTCTAGGATATTGGTATGATGTTCTTGAGATATTATATGATCCAACATCACTTCTTTCACTTTGTTCGTTATGGAAAATTTCATCTTCATATAGTATGTGGAGATAGAGCCTTGAAAAGGTTTAAAGCTGGGTCTTCACAATATCATGTTATAAGCGGAGGGTGCCTTAACCACCAAGAATTTCACAATTCTTGTAGCCTTTCTCGGACAGTTTTCACAATGAGATGGACAACACAACTTCTCCTAATGCTCCTAGTGTTTCTCCTGCGAATCCTGATAGTGCATTGTTAACTTTGTTGAATTCGGCAGTGTCAATATTCAGCTGCTTGAATGCATTGTAAAAGATTATATCTACTGAGCTTCCGGTATCAATCAATATTTCCTTCACATAATAATTTGCAAGAATAGCAGAGATCACGAGGGCGTCATTCAGGGTAGGTAATTGCCCCTTTGCTGAATCTTTATCATTAAATGTGATAGAATCGATGTTCTTCTCAGCTTGTTGAATTTGCTGCTCCGCTTATAGTGGGAGTTCTGGAAATGGTTTTCCTGAACTCAACAAAGCTTTTCTAGCACTTGCTGAATCTCCTTCAGCTGTTCCTCTATATATCACGTTGATAATGCCTGCTCCGAGCAAACTGTCATCATGTCTTTCTTGCACCGAACCACTCTTGATGAACTTCTTTGGTCTTGCTAAGAGTGTTCAAGAGTCGTTGGGGGTTTTCC
The DNA here is from genome assembly GCA_003313485.2 of Penstemon barbatus. Lineage (NCBI taxonomy): Eukaryota > Viridiplantae > Streptophyta > Magnoliopsida > Lamiales > Plantaginaceae > Penstemon > Penstemon barbatus. The sequence goes on from CM064883.1 coordinate 39,808,576, forward strand.
TGCCAAAGACCCCTTCAGGCATTCATCTAGCAGTGTTTGCTGGAGTATACTTATGAGGAGCTCTGGATCTACTTGAGGTACTTCCAGAACTGCATTAGTAAAGTGTTGTATATATTCTCTTAGTGGTTCTTCTGATCTTTGTGTCACGATGAACAAATGCATTGTGGTTTTTTGTGTCTTCATGTTCATGGAGAATTGATGAAGGGAGCGTTTACTCATTTGCTCAAAGTTAGTAATTGCGCCCGTGAGTAGCTGGTTAAACCATGTGAGGGCAATCTTCGCTAAAGTTGTGCGAAAATTTTTGTAGGTGGCTGCATCACTCATTGCATATATGTCCGTCTTGGCCTCAAATTTATCTGGATGCTCCTGGGATCTCCCATTCCATCGCACTTTGTGAAGCTTGGGACCCTGAACCCTTGTGGTAAGGTTTCTGAAAGCACTGTTGGTGCAAATTGACTTCTTCTCGTTAGGATTATGGTTGCATATGGTTCTCCTACTTCTCTTGCTGGATCCTTACTATTAACTTCTTCATCATCCCAAGGTTGCCCTGGACTTTGTTTTTCCCTCGGTCTTTGTTCTTCTCTCGCTGCTGCTCATGATGCCCAGTGAGGGAACATGGGTGAAGCATGCACTTGTTGCTGCTCAACCACATATTTTGTGACTGCTCGTGCGGCTATCGTTGCTGCCCTTACATCCATCATCTCTTGAGTCCTTTGAATTGTGGGTGCTATGGATGGCGCCTCAGGTGTTGCTTCAAAGTTTGGTGCTTGCGCATCAGACACCTCTTCAATTTTTGACGCATCAGGCGATGTTTTATTTTTCTGCGCCTCAGGCGCTGCTTCAATTTTTGGCATCAGACCCTACTTCAATTTTTGTCACACCAGACACTGCTTCAATTTTTTATGCCTCAGGCGCTGCTTCAGCTTTTGGCGAATCATGCGCTACTTTTTTTTTTTTTCGGCACCTCAGGCACTGCTTCTTCTTTTGGCGTATTAGACACTGCTTAATTTTTCGGCACCTCAGGCGCTGCTTCAGTTTTTGACACAACAGACGCTGCTTAATTTTTCGGCTCCTCAGGCGCTGTTTCAGCTTTTGAAACATCAGGGGCTGATTTAATTTTTGACGCCTCAGGAGCTGCTTCAGTTTTTAGCGCATCAAGCACTGCTTCAATTTTTGACGCATCATTTGTTGTTTCAGGATCAAGCATCTGAGTTTTTGCGCCTCCTTCTACAGTCGAATTGCCTGATGCGCCTCCTCCAGTTGGATTGCCTTGTGCACCTTCTCCAGCTGGATTGACTTTTGTGCCTCCTCCAGTTGGATTGCTCATTGTGCCTTCTCTAGCTATATTTATGTTTGTGCTTCCTCTAGTTGGATTACTCATTGCACCTTCTCTAAATTTGACTTCACCTCCCCTCCTGAAAGAACAACCTTTGTTCTTCTCTGGTTGCTGCTCCTGATTCCCTGTGATGGAATACGGGTGAAATGCGCGTCCGTCGTTGCTCAGCCACACTATGCAACTGCTCGTGCGGCAACTGTTGTTGCCATTGCATCGAGCCTCTCCTGAGTCATTTGAATTGTGGGTGCTACAGGTGCCGCATCAGGGGCTGGATCTGGTGCGCCTTCCACCACGTCTTCACCTCCTTCAAGTGGTCCCTCGGGTTTTTCCATCCATCGGTTTTCCTCATTCTCGTCCGCCATCTCAACGTGCCTATCAGAAATTTCCCACAGACGGCGCCAATTATGATGTTGTGTAAAAATGTTCAGGGGTATCTTCGAGAAGACCTCCTCCTATCTTGATCGTTTTCCCCTCTCGTTCTGACGTCACGGGACGAACCTTGAGGAAACTATTCAACTAGTCTTCACACTTATGACAACTTGTCTTCCAAATGAAAATGAGGGTAGTATTTATAGGTGAAAGTGAGGAGGTGAAGAGTCACATATTAAATGGGGGAGATGAGAAGTCCACCATCAATTAGGTGGAGAGGAAAAGTCTCCCACTAAGCCCAAAATTAACTAAGGGTAGGATGGTCATTTTAATGAACGTCATAAATGTAATTCTTGTTTAAGTATTTTAATAATCAGGAATTTGGTAATTACTAAAATACCCTTATGATTTATATATCCACATCAATTCGTATGGTATAAAGTTTGTGAAATTATGTTTTATTGTATAAAGTAATTAGATAAATTATTTTGCACATTTGAGTGAATGGAAAATGTCTCAAATTATGTTTCACAATTTGCTTGTGTCAAAATAAGTTTTCACGAATAAACATGAGGACACAAAAGTAATATCGAAAATATTAACCCACTCGTGATTGAATAGATTGTAAGTAACAATTATAAAATAATTTTAAACTGTAATATTTAATGAGACTTAGTGACTAGTTGTGTTTGTATATATTGTATATATTGAAATGATAAGACACGCTCTACAATAAGGCAAGAGTTTTCCTTTTCCTCTAATATAAATATTCAATTTAATAATTCATTCTTCCCTTTAATAGATATGGACCAATATGCATGTACAAGAATACACAGTTGGTACAAGAGACAAACAAGTTTGTTTGTGTGGCGTGGGCACTGGGCTTGGATTATCCAAATTCGACCATCTCATTTTTAAAATACTTTAACGGAATGAGTATTTTTTGGGTTGTGTATTCGAACTTGAAAATTAGTATTTGTTTACGAGAATACGAGATTGGTTTGATATTAGCCTCTCTAATCCCGAATATTCGAACTCGTCTGTTTTTTATTATATAATTATACACTTTACTTATCAATTAATTAATTAATTAATATCATATAAAGAACTTTTTTACTTTACCCTAATATTTTTAAATCGTACACTAATTATTTATACATGAAGTTTGCCGCAGTTCTAAAAAATATCATAGTATCTACCGCTCTACTACTTCTTCTTCCGTCCACTTATGCCACAACATACAATAATTTTTATTTAACTTTTATGCTCTACAAATTAAATTACGAAATTCTATATGAAATATTGTAATTAAATTTTGTTAGATGCATGAAGTAATGATTTAAAATAATATGGGACTCGTAATATCATTTCGTAATAATTCTAGTACTAGCTTCTGAGTACCCAAATTATTACGAAATGGATTTGAAATAAAATATATCAATCCCGAAATTTACTATATACCCAGATCTCTACCATCAAAAAATTTCCCTTGCTATCTCTCTCCATCTTCCTCTACTCTCACCATTGAGACATCCATATATATGCAATACATAAATCACAATCATAATGGAATTACAAATTAGTGGGTGAGTTCTTTTTTTTTAAGAACACAATTTCAGTGCGCCGGTCATTGTGGCAAAAAAAAAATTATTTTTTTAAACACACAATGACTAGTAGAGTTTTTTTTTTTTTTTTTTTTTTTTTTTTCTTTTTATTTTAGGGTGAAAATCTCTATTTAAAGCAAGCAGTTTATTTTGTTTTCTTCCATTCTTACTCCATATACTTTTTTGATCCCCATTTAAAAGCAAGCACCTATTAATTTTTTCACATTTATATAATATTAGTATAAAAATTCTACTTATTTTCTATTTAGAAAAATTGTTAATAAATATGTTATAAGAATTTTTTAATATCAATTGAAACTTAGGGGCAATTTTATAATTTTTATTATTTTTTGGATGTTAATATACTATAATATTAGTATTAAAATTCTACTTTTTTTTATGTAGATTTTTTTTTTAATAAATATGTTATAAGAATTTTTTAATATCAATTGAAACTTAGGGGCAATTTTATAATTTTTATTATTTTTTGGATGTTAATATACTATAATATTAGCATTAAAATTCTACTTATTTTTTATTTAGAAACTTTTTTTAATAAATACGTTATAAGAATTTTTTAATATCAATTGAAATTGAAGGGCAATTTATAATTTTTATTATTTTTTGGATGTTAATATATTATTATCAGTTTTATAATTTATGGGATCTTATAATTAGCACTCAAGTTTTAAAATTTTGTAAGATATTTCAAACATTACAAATAATCCCAAAAGCAAAATTAAAACTTTTTAATGATAAAGAGATAGTTATAAGGCAACGACGAACATGAGGGAATTTCCATAATACCCAATAGGTGAGGAATTTTTTAGTAATTAAACATTACCTTAGGGATTGCGTCATTTAACCAATTAAATATGATTTTGTGGTATTATTTGGTGTGAGTGGCCCAACATAGTCATGGGTTTGTGTTCTGCGAGCTGATTAGGGCTATCTCCCATTGGACCAGACTCCTCCCCAGCGATTAAATCATTGTTAGTGTGAGTTTGTGACTACTATTACTTGATCAAATAAACCATATATTTGTGATTGGATTTTTTTAAGTGTAGTTTTCGATTAGGAAATTATAAGTATATTGCAATTTGTCTTATCAATGATTTAAAAAATGGTTTAACAACTCAATCATAATGAAATTACAAATTTACATGGGCATGTATGTTTGGTATCTCAGGAAAAAAAAAATCGTGTTTGAAAAAAGCGAGACAATAATCATTTTTATTTTCTGAAATAAATTTATTCTCTCTCAATATCCTAAACTACTCTTCCAAAAGTCAAAGAAACAATAATTTTTTTATTAAGGTTGTGTTCGGTTCATTGAATTAGCCCACAATTGCATTATTGGCCCAGATAAAACAGCCCAATATCGCATTCAGTTGGGCCGACAATTTCCCAGGCAGCCCGTAGTTATCGGATAAAATGGTGGGCCATCCCCCTTGTGACGCCCCGCTCCTCGGGTTGGGTCACACGTGGCCCATCCCCGAGTTTGGGATCGCCCGGCGCGGGATAACCCATCAGAGTTGCTGGATTTTTTTTTTCATGAACATGATGACATAATTAATTAAAGCATGCGATAAAACCATATTTTAAAATTTAAAAGGCCCACTAGCTCCGTTATATACGGAGAAGGCCAAATATACGGTCATACGGGTAACCCCGCAAGCCTACGGAAAACATAAACACAATATTCAAAATACATCGTTCAACCTTATATCAAGGTGACAACAAAAGTGACAAAGTAGCGAAAGCAAAAGAGAAAAAGGGAATAATCCCTCAACGACCGACTGGATCCCGGAAAACTAACGCAGCAACTCAACTATCATAACATGAGGCTCCTGCATCTGAAAAGACTGATAAAAGGAACGCGTAAGTTGATCGTCCAACTTAGTGAGGCTGTGGTGCACTGTGCGTGTGACACATGGATGCATCATAATATATATCGTGAGCATATAAATGAATTAAGCATATATCACATACATAAAATCAAAGCATAGAGTTCAAATAACCAAGAGTTGCTGATGCCGTTCTCCACTTACCCTCCATCCTTATCTGATTTCCATCCAAACTCACCAAGTAAGGAGCGACCTTACTATCTGAAATGCATCGACATGTCTTTGCCGGAGTTCGTCCTTACTCCCCAAGTGTTCCTCCCCACTTGGGTTGTAAGGCCAGGCCTACGGGTAACCGTGACAATCCTGCCGGCCCTTGCCGGCCAGGTTGGCATCGGGTCCATATACCAATCAAAAGGGGGCCCACACAAAATCGAAAACAAACGGAAACATATAGTCTGAAACAAACGGAACATAACATATCAAACATATTAATATATTACCAACATTTAACGATTCACCGAAAGCAATTCAAACATATAGCTGGGTGAACATATTCGCAACTAAGTAGATCTAGATTCGCTGTAGCATGTATTAGGATAATCATGTTGATACGATAAATGATTCATACAAGTCAGCCTATTACTAACATACACGAGGTAATTAGCATGGCACGTGATGTTCTAATTATTTACAACCTAATTACATGCTTAGACTCGACCTACTAGCATATCGGACTAACACACGAATGAACACAGCGCTCACTTGTTCTGCTTACGGTTCTCGAAAGTTTCTCGGTAGAACGGCGATTCCAGATCCTGTACATATTTACGTAACGTTTAAGGATCTAAACTCGAACAAGAACTTATGATTGACTAAAGAAATACTTTAGTCGCAGTTATAGTCGGGTCATGGACGAAATGAGACCATGATCCAACTTAAACTAATTAACCCGATTTAGGGGTTCATAGAGCTACGTCGTATGGAAAGCCACGAATAAGGATTTATAAAAATCCAAGAAAATTCTTTAATAATAGGCATTCATTTAATTTGAGTAAATCAAAGTTTATTTTAAAAATACTTATTTTTCTAATTTTGAAAACTTTATTTATTAATTAATTTTATTTCCGGATTAATTAAATTCAGAAAAATATTTAATCAAAATTATTTATTTTCCGAAAATTATTATTAGAAATTATTTTATTTTATTTTTCCAAAATATTAATTATTTTTAATTAAAAATCAAAGTTCGCTTGAAATTATTTTCTTTTTATTTAACCTTCTTTCTTTTCAAAATTATCTAAGTAATATATTTATTTTCGAAAATATATTTATTAATTAAATTAAATAAATATTTATTTTCCAAAAAAAATGATTTATTATTTATATCTTAGAAAATAATTAATTAAAATTATTTAATTTTATTTTCGAAATTATTTATTATTTATTATTTTTCAAAATTTAATGTTAAATAATTATTAAAAATTATTTTCAATATTTACAAATTTATTTTCAAATTTAGTTATTAATTTTCAAAGTTATTTCTAAGTTTATTTTATTATCTAGAATTTTATTCTATTTAATTTTCAGAAATACATATTTCTAAATACTTATCATTAATTATATCCGTTTCAAATATTATTAAATATATTTCAAACCCTTTTCATTTTAAAATAATTCTATTTTTGAAAATATTTAATATTTTTCAGAATATATACTTAAAAATTACTTTTACAATTTCCAGATTTATTTTATAATTCAATTATACATTTTAATATTATAACACTAATTTATTAAAAATATATTTACTTTTTTTTTTTTTAATTAATGATGTGGACTGGCCCAAAAGGGCCAGCCCACATAAAGCCTTAGTGGCCTGTTGCACAAGCAACATGCCGTGCTATAGACCCGGCAGCAAGTTTGCTGCCGGAGGTGGGGTGGCTCCGGCCACCTCACCAAATTTGCACCAAACACCCCTAATTTTTAGACTTACATAAATAACCCTAAACAAACAATTAAATCATTTTAACACTCAAAATTTTCATAAATGTTAAATCTTTCATAAATATCTTGTAGATCTATAATATGGCATATATTGAGTGAATTTATACAAGTAACTCTTTGAGAAAAATACACTTTTTATTTAAGAAAAATCCAACAAACTCCAAGAATATCATTTTATGGAGAAAAACATAGATCTTTTAAATATTCAACAAAATCAACTATCAATAAGAAATATTCATGTATCAATATCCCAAATCAATGCATCTTAGACATAACTCAAGAGACTTAATAATTTAATTTAAGTTGTTTTAAAGATACTAAAATATTTTTAAGAGTAAAAAGCTATGGTTTCTAGGGTTGGGCAAAATAAACCATCAAAGAGAAAGCATAAGTTACCGAAACTTGAACTCCTTCAAACACGGTGGTAGCACGGCGGCGTACTGGTGGTGGTCCGGCAGTGGCTGGTGGTCCTCCGGCGGCTTCACGGCGGTGGTGGTGGCCCTTCTTCCTACACTTCTCCCTCTTTCTAATTTCTTTCACTATTTCACACTAACTCTCACTCTTCTCACACACTCTCTTTTTCCTTTCTAATTCTAACATAACTATGAAAACTTAAGTGCAAATAGGGTGAAGAAAATCTGAAAATGAGAGTTTAAAGGTGTTTAAATACACCTTGAGAAGAAAGGAGACATAATTAGTCTTCAAAAACCAACCAATGCATGTCCACCTTGGGTAGAGAAATTTCTCTACCCAAGGGGCATGCTTGGCCACCCTATGAAGCTATAAAGGAGCTGCAATCAAGTGTGGGCGGAATTTTCACATTGCCCCCCTGAAGTTTCGGTAAAGTGCACTTTTGCCCCAAAAATTATTTATTTTGCACAATTAGGTCCAAATATTTTTCAAAAGAGGTATACTAATTATTTTAAAGTATTTTTGTGCTTTTAAATCATTTCAAGGTTCATAAGGACATAGGAAATAATTAAATTGTACATTTTACCCCAAAGTAACACTTAATTTTTAAAAATAAGATAAAACATATGAAATTGGATTAAAAATCCACTAAAATACGATTAAAGAGGTCCGAAATTTACGGGGCGTTACAATCCTCCCCCCTTAAAAGAATTTGGTCCCCAAATTCGATTGTGGAATTCAGAAGGTTTGGGCTAGAAAGCGTCACTTTCAAATGACAACACTTTAATCGGGGCAAAATACATGGACAATAAGCCCATACTTAGAATCACATCAAATCCTAGGGCCAGAGATGTGATTAGATCGACAAAAAATACCATTTCCTCGATCTTAACCTTGTTTACCTTATGAACTAAACTCGTTATAATCGAGGTAACTAACGAAGTATGAGCCTCCAACTCACAGGGTATTTCTACCATACTTTACTGAAACTATAACATGTTGCAATGAATGAAAGAGATGATCTAGAATCAAATAACATTAGGCATAAATGCCAAAAAAAATAAAGTATATACTTTGTTTTGACATCCTATCACATTCTCAAGATAACAAACAAGAAATGTACATGTAATAATTTAAGCACGATGCACAAAAGATTTAGAACACGACTCAACAAATGACTTCCGAGGATCCATGACTCGATTTTGAAACAAGAAGCTCTGATACCATCTGTGACGCCCCGCTCCTCGGGTTGGGTCACACGTGGCCCATCCCCGAGTTTGGGATCGTCCGGCGCGGGATAACCCATCAGAGTTGCTGGATTTTTTTTTTCATGAACATGATGACATAATTAATTAAAGCATGCGATAAAACCATATTTTAAAATTTAAAAGGCCCACTAGCTCCGTTATATACGGAGAAGGCCAAATATACGGTCATACGGGTAACCCCGCAAGCCTACAGAAAACATAAACACAATATTCAAAATACATCGTTCAACCTTATATCAAGGTGACAACAAAAGTGACAAAGTAGCGAAAGCAAAAGAGAAAAAGGGAATAATCCCTCAACGACCGACTGGATCCCGGAAAACTAACACAGCAACTCAACTATCATAACATGAGGCTCCTGCATCTGAAAAGACTGATAAAAGGAACGCGTAAGTTGATCGTCCAACTTAGTGAGGCTGTGGTGCACTGTGCGTGTGACACATGGATGCATCATAATATATATCGTGAGCATATAAATGAATTAAGCATATATCACATACATAAAATCAAAGCATAGAGTTCAAATAACCAAGAGTTGCTGATGCCGTTCTCCACTTACCCTCCATCCTTATCTGATTTCCATCCAAACTCACCAAGTAAGGAGCGACCTTACTATCTGAAATGCATCGACATGTCTTTGCCGGAGTTCGTCCTTACTCCCCAAGTGTTCCTCCCCACTTGGGTTGTAAGGCCAGGCCTACGGGTAACCGTGACAATCCTGCCGGCCCTTGCCGGCCAGGTTGGCATCGGGTCCATATACCAATCAAAAGGGGGCCCACACAAAATCGAAAACAAACGGAAACATATAGTCTGAAACAAACGGAACATAACATATCAAACATATTAATATATTACCAACATTTAACGATTCACCGAAAGCAATTCAAACATATAGCTGGGTGAACATATTCGCAACTAAGTAGATCTAGATTCGCTGTAGCATGTATTAGGATAATCATGTTGATACGATAAATGATTCATACAAGTCAGCCTATTACTAACATACACGAGGTAATTAGCATGGCACGTGATGTTCTAATTATTTACAACCTAATTACATGCTTAGACTCGACCTACTAGCATATCGGACTAACACACGAATGAACACAGCGCTCACTTGTTCTGCTTACGGTTCTCGAAAGTTTCTCGGTAGAACGGCGATTCCAGATCCTGTACATATTTACGTAACGTTTAAGGATCTAAACTCGAACAAGAACTTATGATTGATTAAAGAAATACTTTAGTCGCAGTTATAGTCGGGTCATGGACGAAATGAGACCATGATCCAACTTAAACTAATTAACCCGATTTAGGGGTTCATAGAGCTACGTCGTATGGAAAGCCACGAATAAGGATTTATAAAAATCCAAGAAAATTCTTTAATAATAGGCATTCATTTAATTTGAGTAAATCAAAGTTTATTTTAAAAATACTTATTTTTCTAATTTTGAAAACTTTATTTATTAATTAATTTTATTTCCGGATTAATTAAATTCAGAAAAATATTTAATCAAAATTATTTATTTTCCGAAAATTATTATTAGAAATTATTTTATTTTATTTTTCCAAAATATTAATTATTTTTAATTAAAAATCAAAGTTCGCTTGAAATTATTTTCTTTTTATTTAACCTTCTTTCTTTTCAAAATTATCTAAGTAATATATTTATTTTCGAAAATATATTTATTAATTAAATTAAATAAATATTTATTTTCCAAAAAAAATGATTTATTATTTATATCTTAGAAAATAATTAATTAAAATTATTTAATTTTATTTTCGAAATTATTTATTATTTATTATTTTTCAAAATTTAATGTTAAATAATTATTAAAAATTATTTTCAATATTTACAAATTTATTTTCAAATTTAGTTATTAATTTTCAAAGTTATTTCTAAGTTTATTTTATTATCTAGAATTTTATTCTATTTAATTTTCAGAAATACATATTTCTAAATACTTATCATTAATTATATCCGTTTCAAATATTATTAAATATATTTCAAACCCTTTTCATTTTAAAATAATTCTATTTTTGAAAATATTTAATATTTTTCAGAATATATACTTAAAAATTACTTTTACAATTTCCAGATTTATTTTATAATTCAATTATACATTTTAATATTATAACACTAATTTATTAAAAATATATTTACTTTTTTTTTTTTAATTAATGATGTGGACTGGCCCAAAAGGGCCAGCCCACATAAAGCCTTAGTGGCCTGTTGCACAAGCAACATGCCGTGCTATAGACCCGGCAGCAAGTTTGCTGCCGGAGGTGGGGTGGCTCCGGCCACCTCACCAAATTTGCACCAAACACCCCTAATTTTTAGACTTACATAAATAACCCTAAACAAACAATTAAATCATTTTAACACTCAAAATTTTCATAAATGTTAAATCTTTCATAAATATCTTGTAGATCTATAATATGGCATATATTGAGTGAATTTATACAAGTAACTCTTTGAGAAAAATACACTTTTTATTTAAGAAAAATCCAACAAACTCCAAGAATATCATTTTATGGAGAAAAACATAGATCTTTTAAATATTCAACAAAATCAACTATCAATAAGAAATATTCATGTATCAATATCCCAAATCAATGCATCTTAGACATAACTCAAGAGACTTAATAATTTAATTTAAGTTGTTTTAAAGATACTAAAATATTTTTAAGAGTAAAAAGCTATGGTTTCTAGGGTTGGGCAAAATAAACCATCAAAGAGAAAGCATAAGTTACCGAAACTTGAACTCCTTCAAACACGGTGGTAGCACGGCGGCGTACTGGTGGTGGTCCGGCAGTGGCTGGTGGTCCTCCGGCGGCTTCACGGCGGTGGTGGTGGCCCTTCTTCCTACACTTCTCCCTCTTTCTAATTTCTTTCACTATTTCACACTAACTCTCACTCTTCTCACACACTCTCTTTTTCCTTTCTAATTCTAACATAACTATGAAAACTTAAGTGCAAATAGGGTGAAGAAAATCTGAAAATGAGAGTTTAAAGGTGTTTAAATACACCTTGAGAAGAAAGGAGACATAATTAGTCTTCAAAAACCAACCAATGCATGTCCACCTTGGGTAGAGAAATTTCTCTACCCAAGGGGCATGCTTGGCCACCCTATGAAGCTATAAAGGAGCTGCAATCAAGTGTGGGCGGAATTTTCACATTGCCCCCCTGAAGTTTCGGTAAAGTGCACTTTTGCCCCAAAAATTATTTATTTTGCACAATTAGGTCCAAATATTTTTCAAAAGAGGTATACTAATTATTTTAAAGTATTTTTGTGCTTTTAAATCATTTCAAGGTTCATAAGGACATAGGAAATAATTAAATTGTACATTTTACCCCAAAGTAACACTTAATTTTTAAAAATAAGATAAAACATATGAAATTGGATTAAAAATCCACTAAAATACGATTAAAGAGGTCCGAAATTTACGGGGCGTTACAATCCTCCCCCCTTAAAAGAATTTGGTCCCCAAATTCGATTGTGGAATTCAGAAGGTTTGGGCTAGAAAGCGTCACTTTCAAATGACAACACTTTAATCGGGGCAAAATACATGGACAATAAGCCCATACTTAGAATCACATCAAATCCTAGGGCCAGAGATGTGATTAGATCGACAAAAAATACCATTTCCTCGATCTTAACCTTGTTTACCTTATGAACTAAACTCGTTATAATCGAGGTAACTAACGAAGTATGAGCCTCCAACTCACAGGGTATTTCTACCATACTTTACTGAAACTATAACATGTTGCAATGAATGAAAGAGATGATCTAGAATCAAATAACATTAGGCATAAATGCCAAAAAAAATAAAGTATATACTTTGTTTTGACATCCTATCACATTCTCAAGATAACAAACAAGAAATGTACATGTAATAATTTAAGCACGATGCACAAAAGATTTAGAACACGACTCAACAAATGACTTCCGAGGATCCATGACTCGATTTTGAAACAAAAAGCTCTGATACCATCTGTGACGCCCCGCTCCTCGGGTTGGGTCACACGTGGCCCATCCCCGAGTTTGGGATCGCCCGGCGCGGGATAACCCATCAGAGTTGCTGGATTTTTTTTTTCATGAACATGATGACATAATTAATTAAAGCATGCGATAAAACCATATTTTAAAATTTAAAAGGCCCACTAGCTCCGTTATATACGGAGAAGGCCAAATATACGGTCATACGGGTAACCCCGCAAGCCTACAGAAAACATAAACACAATATTCAAAATACATCGTTCAACCTTATATCAAGGTGACAACAAAAGTGACAAAGTAGCGAAAGCAAAAGAGAAAAAGGGAATAATCCCTCAACGACCGACTGGATCCCGGAAAACTAACACAGCAACTCAACTATCATAACATGAGGCTCCTGCATCTGAAAAGACTGATAAAAGGAACGCGTAAGTTGATCGTCCAACTTAGTGAGGCTGTGGTGCACTGTGCGTGTGACACATGGATGCATCATAATATATATCGTGAGCATATAAATGAATTAAGCATATATCACATACATAAAATCAAAGCATAGAGTTCAAATAACCAAGAGTTGCTGATGCCGTTCTCCACTTACCCTCCATCCTTATCTGATTTCCATCCAAACTCACCAAGTAAGGAGCGACCTTACTATCTGAAATGCATCGACATGTCTTTGCCGGAGTTCGTCCTTACTCCCCAAGTGTTCCTCCCCACTTGGGTTGTAAGGCCAGGCCTACGGGTAACCGTGACAATCCTGCCGGCCCTTGCCGGCCAGGTTGGCATCGGGTCCATATACCAATCAAAAGGGGGCCCACACAAAATCGAAAACAAACGGAAACATATAGTCTGAAACAAACGGAACATAACATATCAAACATATTAATATATTACCAACATTTAACGATTCACCGAAAGCAATTCAAACATATAGCTGGGTGAACATATTCGCAACTAAGTAGATCTAGATTCGCTGTAGCATGTATTAGGATAATCATGTTGATACGATAAATGATTCATACAAGTCAGCCTATTACTAACATACACGAGGTAATTAGCATGGCACGTGATGTTCTAATTATTTACAACCTAATTACATGCTTAGACTCGACCTACTAGCATATCGGACTAACACACGAATGAACACAGCGCTCACTTGTTCTGCTTACGGTTCTCGAAAGTTTCTCGGTAGAACGACGATTCCAGATCCTGTACATATTTACGTAACGTTTAAGGATCTAAACTCGAACAAGAACTTATGATTGATTAAAGAAATACTTTAGTCGCAGTTATAGTCGGGTCATGGACGAAATGAGACCATGATCCAACTTAAACTAATTAACCCGATTTAGGGGTTCATAGAGCTACGTCGTATGGAAAGCCACGAATAAGGATTTATAAAAATCCAAGAAAATTCTTTAATAATAGGCATTCATTTAATTTGAGTAAATCAAAGTTTATTTTAAAAATACTTATTTTTCTAATTTTGAAAACTTTATTTATTAATTAATTTTATTTCCGATTAATTAAATTCAGAAAAATATTTAATCAAAATTATTTATTTTCCGAAAATTATTATTAGAAATTATTTTATTTTATTTTTCCAAAATATTAATTATTTTTAATTAAAAATCAAAGTTCGCTTGAAATTATTTTCTTTTTATTTAACCTTCTTTCTTTTCAAAATTATCTAAGTAATATATTTATTTTCGAAAATATATTTATTAATTAAATTAAATAAATATTTATTTTCCAAAAAAAATGATTTATTATTTATATCTTAGAAAATAATTAATTAAAATTATTTAATTTTATTTTCGAAATTATTTATTATTTATTATTTTTCAAAATTTAATGTTAAATAATTATTAAAAATTATTTTCAATATTTACAAATTTATTTTCAAATTTAGTTATTAATTTTCAAAGTTATTTCTAAGTTTATTTTATTATCTAGAATTTTATTCTATTTAATTTTCAGAAATACATATTTCTAAATACTTATCATTAATTATATCCGTTTCAAATATTATTAAATATATTTCAAACCCTTTTCATTTTAAAATAATTCTATTTTTGAAAATATTTAATATTTTTCAGAATATATACTTAAAAATTACTTTTACAATTTCCAGATTTATTTTATAATTCAATTATACATTTTAATATTATAACACTAATTTATTAAAAATATATTTACTTTTTTTTTTTTAATTAATGATGTGGACTGGCCCAAAAGGGCCAGCCCACATAAAGCCTTAGTGGCCTGTTGCACAAGCAACATGCCGTGCTATAGACCCGGCAGCAAGTTTGCTGCCGGAGGTGGGGTGGCTCCGGCCACCTCACCAAATTTGCACCAAACACCCCTAATTTTTAGACTTACATAAATAACCCTAAACAAACAATTAAATCATTTTAACACTCAAAATTTTCATAAATGTTAAATCTTTCATAAATATCTTGTAGATCTATAATATGGCATATATTGAGTGAATTTATACAAGTAACTCTTTGAGAATAATACACTTTTTATTTAAGAAAAATCCAACAAACTCCAAGAATATCATTTTATGGAGAAAAACATAGATCTTTTAAATATTCAACAAAATCAACTATCAATAAGAAATATTCATGTATCAATATCCCAAATCAATGCATCTTAGACATAACTCAAGAGACTTAATAATTTAATTTAAGTTGTTTTAAAGATACTAAAATATTTTTAAGAGTAAAAAGCTATGGTTTCTAGGGTTGGGCAAAATAAACCATCAAAGAGAAAGCATAAGTTACCGAAACTTGAACTCCTTCAAAAACGGTGGTAGCACGGCGGCGTACTGGTTGTGGTCCGGCAGTGGCTGGTGGTCCTCCGGCGGCTTCACGGCGGTGGTGGTGGCCCTTCTTCCTACACTTCTCCCTCTTTCTAATTTCTTTCACTATTTCACACTAACTTTCACTCTTCTCACACACTCTCTTTTTCCTTTCTAATTCTAACATAACTATGAAGACTTAAGTGCAAATAGGGTGAAGAAAATCTGAAAATGAGAGTTTAAAGGTGTTTAAATACACCTTGAGAAGAAAGGAGACATAATTAGTCTTCAAAAACCAACCAATGCATGTCCACCTTGGGTAGAGAAATTTCTCTACCCAAGGGGCATGCTTGGCCACCCTAGGAAGCTATAAAGGAGCTGCAATCAAGTGTGGGCAGAATTTTCACATTGCCCCCCTGAAGTTTCGGTAAAGTGCACTTTTGCCCCAAAAATTATTTATTTTGCACAATTAGGTCCAAATATTTTTCAAAAGAGGTATACTAATTATTTTAAAGTATTTTTGTGCTTTTAAATCATTTCAAGGTTCATAAGGACATAGGAAATAATTAAATTGTACATTTTACCCCAAAGTAACACTTAATTTTTAAAAATAAGATAAAACATATGAAATTGGATTAAAAATCCACTAAAATACGATTAAAGAGGTCCGAAATTTACGGGGTGTTACAATCCTCCCCCCTTAAAAGAATTTGGTCCCCAAATTCGATTGTGGAATTCAGAAGGTTTGGGCTAGAAAGCGTCACTTTCAAATGACAACACTTTAATCGGGGCAAAATACATGGACAATAAGCCCATACTTAGAATCACATCAAATCCTAGGGCCAGAGATGTGATTAGATCGACAAAAAATACCATTTCCTCGATCTTAACCTTGTTTACCTTATGAACTAAACTCGTTATAATCGAGGTAACTAACGAAGTATGAGCCTCCAACTCACAGGGTATTTCTACCATACTTTACTGAAACTATAACATGTTGCAATGAATGAAAGAGATGATCTAGAATCAAATAACATTAGGCATAAATGCCAAAAAAAATAAAGTATATACTTTGTTTTGACATCCTATCACATTCTCAAGATAACAAACAAGAAATGTACATGTAATAATTTAAGCACGATGCACAAAAGATTTAGAACACGACTCAACAAATGACTTCCGAGGATCCATGACTCGATTTTGAAACAAAAAGCTCTGATACCATCTGTGACGCCCCGCTCCTCGGGTTGGGTCACACGTGGCCCATCCCCGAGTTTGGGATCGCCCGGCGCGGGATAACCCATCAGAGTTTCTGGATTTTTTTTTTCATGAACATGATGACATAATTAATTAAAGCATGCGATAAAACCATATTTTAAAATTTAAAAGGCCCACTAGCTCCGTTATATACGGAGAAGGCCAAATATACGGTCATACGGGTAACCCCGCAAGCCTACGGAAAACATAAACACAATATTCAAAATACATCGTTCAACCTTATATCAAGGTGACAACAAAAGTGACAAAGTAGCGAAAGCAAAAGACAAAAAGGGAATAATCCCTCAACGACCGACTGGATCCCGGAAAACTAACACAGCAACTCAACAATCATAACATGAGGCTCCTGCATCTGAAAAGACTGATAAAAGGAACGCGTAAGTTGATCGTCCAACTTAGTGAGGCTGTGGTGCACTGTGCGTGTGACAAATGGATGCATCATAATTTATATCGTGAGCATATAAATGAATTAAGCATATATCACATACATAAAATCAAAGCATAGAGTTCAAATAACCAAGAGTTGCTGATGCCGTTCTCCACTTACCCTCCATCCTTATCTGATTTCCATCCAAACTCACCAAGTAAGGAGCGACCTTACTATCTGAAATGCATCGACATGTCTTTGCCGGAGTTCGTCCTTACTCCCCAAGTGTTCCTCCCCACTTGGGTTGTAAGGCCAGGCCTACGGGTAACCGTGACAATCCTGCCGGCCCTTGCCGGCCAGGTTGGCATCGGGTCCATATACCAATCAAAAAGGGGCCCACACAAAATCGAAAACAAACGGAAACATATAGTCGGAAACAAACGGAACATAACATATCAAACATATTAATATATTACCAACATTTAATGATTCACCGAAAGCAATTCAAACATATAGCTGGGTGAACATATTCGCAACTAAGTAGATCTAGATTCGCTGTAGCATGTATTAGGATAATCATGTTGATACGATAAATGATTCATACAAGTCAGCCTATTACTAACATACACGAGGTAACTAGCATGGCACGTGATGTTCAAATTATTTACAACCTAATTACATGCTTAGACTCTACCTACTAGCATATCGGACTAACACACGAATGAACACAGCGCTCACTTGTTCTGCTTACGGTTCTCGAAAGTTTCTCGGTAGAACGACGATTCCAGATCCTGTACATATTTACGTAACGTTTAAGGATCTAAACTCGAACAAGAACTTATGATTGATTAAAGAAATACTTTAGTCGCAGTTATAGTCGGGTCATGGACGAAATGAGACCATGATCCAACTTAAACTAATTAACCCGATTTAGGGGTTCATAGAGCTACGTCGTATGGAAAGCCACGAATAAGGATTTATAAAAATCCAAGAAAATTCTTTAATAATAGGCATTCATTTAATTTGAGTAAATCAAAGTTTATTTTAAAAATACTAATTTTTCTAATTTTGAAAACTTTATTTATTAATTAATTTTATTTCCAGATTAATTAAATTCAGAAAAATATTTAATCAAAATTATTTATTTTCCGAAAATTATTATTAGAAATTATTTTATTTTATTTTTCCAAAATATTAATTATTTTTAATTAAAAATCAAAGTTCGCTTGAAATTATTTGCTTTTTATTTAACCTTCTTTCTTTTCAAAATTATCTAAGTAATATATTTATTTTCGAAAATATATTTATTAATTAAATTAAATAAATATTTATTTTCCAAAAAAAATGATTTATTATTTATATCTTAGAAAATAATTAATTAAAATTATTTAATTTTATTTTCGAAATTATTTATTATTTATTATTTTTCAAAATTTAATGTTAAATAATTATTAAAAATTATTTTCAATATTTACAAATTTATTTTCAAATTTAGTTATTAATTTTCAAAGTTATTTCTAAGTTTATTTTATTATCTAGAATTTTATTCTATTTAATTTTCAGAAATACATATTTCTAAATACTTATCATTAATTATATCCGTTTCAAATATTATTAAATATATTTCAAACCCTTTTCATTTTAAAATAATTCTATTTTTGAAAATATTTAATATTTTTCAGAATATATACTTAAAAATTACTTTTACAATTTCCAGATTTATTTTATAATTCAATTATACATTTTAATATTATAACACTAATTTATTAAAAATATATTTACTTTTTTTTTTTTAATTAATGATGTGGACTGGCCCAAAAGGGCCAGCCCACATAAAGCCTTAGTGGCCTGTTGCACAAGCAACATGCCGTGCTATAGACCCGGCAGCAAGTTTGCTGCCGGAGGTGGGGTGGCTCCGGCCACCTCACCAAATTTGCACCAAACACCCCTAATTTTTAGACTTACATAAATAACCCTAAACAAACAATTAAATCATTTTAACACTCAAAATTTTCATAAATGTTAAATCTTTCATAAATATCTTGTAGATCTATAATATGGCATATATTGAGTGAATTTATACAAGTAACTCTTTGAGAATAATACACTTTTTATTTAAGAAAAATCCAACAAACTCCAAGAATATCATTTTATGGAGAAAAACATAGATCTTTTAAATATTCAACAAAATCAACTATCAATAAGAAATATTCATGTATCAATATCCCAAATCAATGCATCTTAGACATAACTCAAGAGACTTAATAATTTAATTTAAGTTGTTTTAAAGATACTAAAATATTTTTAAGAGTAAAAAGCTATGGTTTCTAGGGTTGGGCAAAATAAACCATCAAAGAGAAAGCATAAGTTACCGAAACTTGAACTCCTTCAAACACGGTGGTAGCACGGCGGCGTACTGGTGGTGGTCCGGCAGTGGCTGGTGGTCCTCCGGCGGCTTCACGGCGGTGGTGGTGGCCCTTCTTCCTACACTTCTCCCTCTTTCTAATTTCTTTCACTATTTCACACTAACTCTCACTCTTCTCACACACTCTCTTTTTCCTTTCTAATTCTAACATAACTATGAAAACTTAAGTGCAAATAGGGTGAAGAAAATCTGAAAATGAGAGTTTAAAGGTGTTTAAATACACCTTGAGAAGAAAGGAGACATAATTAGTCTTCAAAAACCAACCAATGCATGTCCACCTTGGGTAGAGAAATTTCTCTACCCAAGGGGCATGCTTGGCCACCCTATGAAGCTATAAAGGAGCTGCAATCAAGTGTGGGCGGAATTTTCACATTGCCCCCCTGAAGTTTCGGTAAAGTGCACTTTTGCCCCAAAAATTATTTATTTTGCACAATTAGGTCCAAATATTTTTCAAAAGAGGTATACTAATTATTTTAAAGTATTTTTGTGCTTTTAAATCATTTCAAGGTTCATAAGGACATAGGAAATAATTAAATTGTACATTTTACCCCAAAGTAACACTTAATTTTTAAAAATAAGATAAAACATATGAAATTGGATTAAAAATCCACTAAAATACAATTAAAGAGGTCCGAAATTTACGGGGCGTTACACCCCTTAATTGGCCTGATTGCAATAGGGGCTTCAACCCAGAAATTAATTAGTTGGACCAAACTTGAAAAAAATGAGACAAAAATGCCCCTAAATGAGTGGATATTTACGGGCAAAATGACATCAAATAATTGGGCAGATTAGAAATTAAAGTCTCCATCTTCATTTCATTTTCCACCTTCAGCTTCATTTCCCTCCATTGGTGTACGGTGAGAACAACAAATGTTGAATTTTTTTTTATTATCTCCATTTTACTCTTTTGTGACTAAGATGTAAGAAGTAATTATTGATTCTCAAATTTTTTCTTCCGAAACTACTTGTAATAATTTGTTTCATTTCTTGTGTTTTAGCAAAGGAAATAGCTTGAACAAGTTGAAGAAGGAGAATAGATAGGGTAAGCACTCTATACCCAAATCTTGTAAATTTTTTTTATTTCATTTTCCAAACTATAGTTCGTAACAATTTTTTTTTCCATACGTAAATTAGGTTTTTTTATTTATTTGTAATTATGTTTCTTTCATTCTCTTTAAATGGGTTCGTAAACTGTTTTGTAGTGGTATTGTAGTACTTTGAAACTCCTATATTGAAGAAAAGTTTAATTGTGTATTGTTTGTTATGTGATGAAATGCTAAATAGAATAGTTGATTTATATTTAAAAATATATAAAAATATATTTTCTCATATGAAATACAGAATTTCACTTATGGATCAAGGAAGGAACGAACAAGTCCTAAATTTTTTCCATCGGCTTTTTTGGAAGTGTGTTATAATAATAAGAATATGCCTCAATGCACACGAAGCACAATGTCGTTCCCAAATGTGTAGTAGGAAGAGAAGAATGTATAGCATGATACGTTAGAAACCTAAACAAGCCGAGTATTTACATCGCGTAACAATGACAACGGATGTTGATTCTAAGATTGTTTTAAGGTGCACTATGAGCTCTTTTTGTAAGCTATGTAGTTTATTGCATTATATTGGTGGTCTAAGGGACACTAAATATGTGTCCCTCAATGAACAAGTTGCAATGTTCTTATCTGTCTTTTCACATCACAAGAAAAATCGAATCGTCGGGTTTGATTATTGTCGTTCCGGGGATACAGTTAGCAAGTGTATCCACCGTGTATTGAATAGTTTGCTAAAATGTCATTCCATTTTACTATTACAACCTACACCGGTTTCAAAAGATGACGAATGTTCAAGATGGGGTTGTTTTCCGGTACGTACCCATGTTTACGAATCTTCCTAAATCACTATAAGACAAACATATATAAACATTGATTTTTTAAATACCTATCTTTTTTTTAGGGTTGTTTAGAGGTTTTGGATGATACTTATGTGAGAGTACTAGCACCAGTCGTTGATAAACCACGATATAGATCAAGAAAATGTGATATTGCAACGAATGTTCTCGTTGCGAGTAATGTTAATGGAAGATTCACGTATGCATTGGATGGATGGGAAGGCTCCGCTGCAGATGGGAGGGTCCTTAGAGATGCAATTACCCGCCCCAACGGACTTCGAGTTCCTACTGATATATGATAGATTTAAACCATTTTATGAATCATTGAGCTTCCTTTATTAATGGCTATATCACAACTTAAATATTTTACTTTTTTAATTATATATTCTAGGTACATACTATCTTTGCTATTATGGATACTCTAATGGGGAAGGTTTTCTGACACCATATAGGAGAGTGCGCTACCATTTAAAGGAATGGGAGGTAGGTCAAGACGCCCCACGAAATTATAAGGAGTACTTCAACATGAAGCATTCACAGGCAAGAAACATCATTGAACGTTGTTTCGGTCGAGTAAAAAAGAGTTGGGCGATACTTAGGAGTGATGCTTTCTACCCATTGAAGACTCAAACCAAAATCATCATGGCTTGCATTCTTATCCACAATTTTCAACTAATGACGATGCCCAATGACATGTCAGATCCGGAACTCTCTAGTGAATCTGAAAGTGATGATGAGGTGGATGGGCATGGGCCTAGTGGGGATGGAGACTTTGTCGATGTTGTTGAGCCCTCACAAGCGTGGACTAATTATCGAGATACCATGGCTCAAGCTATATATGATAATTGGTTGTCGAGTCATTGAGATGCACGCATTTATTGTGTTATGATTGGGAAATATTTTGGAATTGTGATGAATGTTTATTTGATTTTGTTCTTGGACGTGGTACAATGTGGTCTATGAGTTTGTATGATTGTTTTTATTTCATTTGAATGTTCGATGGAATTGTTTTTGCTATTGTATGTGGCATAAGTAATTAGTGACGGCTTACCTAATATCATGTTATTATTTTGCAATGTGTTTGAGTACTTATCAACCCTAATGCATTTCTTATTGAAATTTTGTATATAACAGTGCAACAAATGGAGTCAGTACCAAGGTATGCCGGAACATCACGTTCAACAAAAACACCACAAGGACCTCGTAGAATTTGGACTAATGATGAAGAGCAAAAATTGATTGCTTGTTTGCATGAGATGATATCAAGTGGTTGGAAGGCTCACAATGGATTTAAACTAGGTTATTTACAGGCCTTAGAATCCACAATAAATGCTAGGATACTGGGAAGCGAGATTAAAATTAGGCACATCAACTCAAAGCTTGCAGTTTGGAAAAAACAGTATTATTTGTTGCTTGCCATGTTGGGTATTAGTGGCTTTGGATGGAATGACGATGCTAAAATGATAGAGGTCAATGATGATGTTTGGGCTGAATATGCAAGGGTATATTCACTTTCTAATTTTTAGCGTAGTAACAATATCCTTCTTAATTATTATTTAGTGTTCTAAACTCCTTTTTATTTATAGGCTAATCGTGATGTTCGTGCCATGAGGATGAAGTCTTGGAGGTACTATGATGATTGGTGTCAATTGTTCGAAAATGATAGGTCTACGGGGGATCATGCTCAGGGGTTCGCTGATGTTGTGGATGACATATTACTTAGTGAGAACCTTAAAAACTCAAGGAATGTCGAACCTTACATTCCATCATTAATTTTTGATAGCCCATGTATTGATTTGACGACGGATGGTGCCGATTGGGATGGAGATCGTTTGAAAGACAAAATCAACTCGACACCGGATACATCCGATGGAGGTCCAAGGAAACAAAAGTCTAAGGTGAATACATTTGTTCTTAAGATTGGTGAGAATGATAAGAGGAAGAAATTCAAATTGACTAGAGAAGAGAAGGTTAAAACACCCGAATCCTCAAAAAATGAGACTATTGTGCCCATCCTCACAAAATTCATTGAGGAGACAAAGTCTACATTCATTAATCTCACCCCAAAAATGAGCACGGAGGAAGATACGGTGGACGAAAAGGCTATGAAAGTTATTGCTGCATTGGAGAAAGTCCCGGGTCTATCCGAAGAAATATGAACTTTCTTTGTTACAAGATCATGGATAACCCAAAACACGTAAGCTTGTTTTTACGTCCGAGCGAACGTAGTCGTGAAATACAAGCACACATGATGCTCGAGGGCAAGTTGACATGAATTATATGGTTTCATGATTATCTTTTGTGAAAAGTCATACATTGATACTTTGTGATAGTGTTAATTTGGTCATATTGGTTATGGAGTATTAGAATGGTGTTAATTTTGGCCCTTTAGGGGTGTTTAGTTAATGACTTTATCTTTTGGTGGAGTACAAGCAAACGTGGCTTGGGAATTCAAATGAAAGCATGTTAATTTCGGAGGCATATTTGGTGAAGTATTTTTTGTTTTTGTAATGAATTTCGATTGTAAATTAAGGGGGTTGAATTTGTGATTATGCAATGGATCAATTGATTTTGAATTTCTTAAGATTGTTCAAATATGAATGATTTATTTGCTTCAATTAAATAGTTGTTGCAAAATTAGAATCCAAGTGCAAGCATTATTATGGTCACGTAATTTCAAAAGTGTTGCATTTTTCGGTATTAATAGACAATATGAATTGTCTTTTTACATATGTAGTGCAACTAAAATATACTTTACTTGTAGGTGTGTTCCAATTTATAGTTGAAGATTGGGATGAAAAGTTGAAGTTTAATATTTTAGTATGTAAATAAAAGTTGAATTTGTAAATGAATGTTAACTTGAACTTAAAGTTGAAATCAAATTTGTAGTTGGGTAAATTTTTTTTAACATTTCCCAATGAATGTTAACTTTAACTGCAAATAAAGGTGCAAATTTGTAGGTTTATGTCTTTATGCAGTTTTTTAACTTCTACAAAAGTTGCAAATGTTAACTTTCCAGTCATATATCAACAAATAAAGTTGCAAAGGTCCAATTATTTTATGAAAAGATTCTTTCGATGGAAATAGGCAGATTATTGTTTAGTCATATATAAAGAAATAAAGTGTAAAGGTAAATATTTTTTCAGTCATATATAAATAAATAAAGTTGCAAAGGTACAAATTATTAAAGCATGTTACGAAGATTCTTTTGTAAGCCAAGGATGACAAAATATAAAAGCAAATAAAGTACACAAAACACGCACTAGTTATAAATAGGCAGATTTATATATAAACATAAACAGGCAGATTTATAAAACTGCCTTACAAGAGATGAAATGATCCATAGTCCACCAACAAAAGAAAAACATTACAATGTGTCATGCACCTTACTACCATAGCCATGTTCATCTTATCATAACACGGTTCTTCATGCATGCAAGCACAAGAAAATGTGCATGAAGAACCATCAAACAAAGATAACAAAATTAAAAACAACCAACATGAACAACAAGCCATCACCTACATCCCACACATCCCACCACATCTCAGTTAGTCCACATCGGATATATGACCCCCCATATCACCATTAACATCTCCGGCTGCCCCGGCATTTCTTCCATCATACAAAATAATAGCAAGTGGATTTACCTCTTCAGAAGGCGGGGCATCAGCCTCATCATCAAGATTAGCATCTATAACCCGTATAGGCGAGATGACAAGGGCATCCTCATCATTGGCCGAGAGGTCAATGGGATACAGAGGGGAGCCGAGGAGTAGTTGTGGGAAGTGGGCACATTGTTTATGATAAAAAAATATTTCAATTTCCGATAGTGGCGATGCCCTTTAGTTCGGTACATTCAGTAGCTCCCTGGCTCGTGCTACAAATAAATATGAGTAGTGGTCAGTGGGCTGAATATACACACAAACATAAACATAACAAATTAGTACTACTTAACACTTACATGTGGGCTTATGACGGTCCAATATTCGTTGGAAACGGAAGTGCGGCAACCATACGGGTCATATTGAATCCCGGGCTGGTCCAAGAATTCCTGATCATTGAAGTCAACATACTCCCGTCGAATACATTCCAGTTTCAGTTTAAGTAATGTAAGGTGGAACAGTCGATGGAAGCGTTCATTCATTTTGGATATGTAGTAGGCCTCTTCCTCAGGGCTCCACCCGTATCTATGCAACGTAGGTGGGTTCTTAACTAATTAGTCGATGTAAGGTTTTCAAGGTCTTGAACATGGTCCCTCCTTGCCGCACGGACCAGTTTGGATATGTAGTAGGCCTCTTCCTCGGGGCTCCACCCGTCGTACCTCGAGTTCATATCAGCCCGCTATCTTCGAGTAATTGGCATGTTTGTACCTATATATAAAAAATCTCAACCATTAGTATCATATATGATATTATCATTCAAGGAAACTCAAGGAAGAGTGTACAAAAGGAAGAAGAATGAACTTCTAATTAATGATTATCATATGAAGTATTTTTGGATAACTCACTGTTTTTCAATTTAGATAGCTAATGGTATGTTCGATTCAAACGATTGTAATGGCAGCTAATGGTGTGTTCGGTTCAAACGATTGTAATGGCCTTATATAGGCAGTTGTGAAGAATGCAAAACCCAAACATAATAATTTACAGTGGGTAAAAAGTTGAAGAGTTGTTGAGTATTAATTGCAAGTAAATATGGTTAAGGATGATTTTGGTTATAAATGCTAGTAAGTAATCATATGGGGACACCCCAAAAGTAATAAAGGTAAATATGCATTAATTAGCAGCATTGGAAAATGGAGGATCCATTAAATTATATTTGCAAAATCAAGTTTGGCTAGTAATATTGATCAAATTATAATAAGTAGGGTAGTTGAATAATGCATATTCTATTTCCTATACATAGAAAAATGAAAGAGGGTAGCAAATTCTACTTACCAAAAGTAAGTATTGAAAAGACACTTCATATCAAGTCATATATGCCCAGATTTGACAACTCCAAAAAGGCGAATCTGGGCAAGGTATAAGATTTTTTTTCCCATTCTAGTACTCATGATTTCATTAATTGCACCACATTCAAATGTGCACCCAAGCCATATTGAAATGAAAAATTTATCATGAATCCAAAAAACCAAAAAACAGAACATATTCAAAATACCATATTCCACAAGTGATGAATGAACATGTTACAAATGCATACAAATATCATATATACATGAATCAGTTATCATGTCACAACCAAGAAATGAATGCAAAAAATCATATTGAGATAAACCATTTATCATGAGTCCAAAAATCCAAAAAACTGAACATATTCAAAATACCATATTCCACATGTGATTCCAAAGTCAATGTTACAAATACATACAAATATCATATATACATTAATCAATTATCATGTCACAACCAAGAAATGAATGCAAAAAATCATATTGAGATGAACCATTTATCATGAGTCCAAAAAATCCAAAAAATCCAAAAAATCCAAATAACAAAACATATTCAAAGTACCATATTCCACAATTAATGCTAATACATGTTACATATGCATTCAAATATCATATATACATGAATCAGTTATCATTTCACAACAAAAAAATAAAAATAAAACATATATAAATACATAACTAGCATGAGTCCTAATTAAAAAAGAACATATCCAAAAAAAAAAAAATAGAACATATCAAAATAATATAGCCCACTAGTGCTCAAACATGTTACCAATGACATTATAGCCCACCATACTCTAATCACAAGACCAAACAAAGCAAATAATACACAAAAAAAACCTAGTACAAACAATAATGAGCAATATAGCAATAATAATCATGAAATTGAACAGAATTAAGAAAATAATAAATAAAAAAATCATAATAATGAGCAAGCAGTGATGTTCTTTTTTTGCCAGCAATGAGTATGTTGTTGACTCATTGCAATAATCCAGCAATGCTTCATCTCGCACCCAAACTGGTCAAATCTTTGAAAATATATCACAAACAAATTAGTTAACTTTGTTGCATTCAAATCACTAAACAGTTTTGATAGTCCACATTTGAAAACATTAATCTATGTGAAACCCCCCAAATTTGTAGAAATAAGAAACCCTAAAACCCAAAACCCAATTAATTGGAACCTAATTTCATGAAATCTAATCCAAATTAATATACTGGAAAACTACGAAAACAAATGTAACAAACAAACTTACATTTCGGCTTTGAATAATCCGTACAAAGATTGGCAAAATATCTTCGAAATGGTACCAAGGAAGC
Source organism: Penstemon barbatus (assembly GCA_003313485.2). Lineage (NCBI taxonomy): Eukaryota > Viridiplantae > Streptophyta > Magnoliopsida > Lamiales > Plantaginaceae > Penstemon > Penstemon barbatus. The sequence continues at coordinate 39,836,446 of CM064883.1, forward strand.
CACGACTATTTCGTTGAACGAATGATTCAACGAAAGAACAAGCATTTCAATGGTGGATTTTACGTGGAATGAAGAAGACGACATAAAGAGGTTTTGATAGGAAAACGGCGGGCTAGAAGCCGAAGCTTATGAAAAAGTGGTTTCTCAAACCCTAGTAACCATTAGTCTCCTGGATGTGTTGGAGAAACAAGAGAAGAGAGCATTTCAATGGTGGATTTAGGGTGGAATGAAGAACGAAAGAGAGTGGAATTTAGAGGAAGGAAGACGGTGCAGAGAATGAGAAATGAATTGTGAAAACCTAGCAACAATTGTCTAGTTTCATCCAATGGTTGTGAACGAGTTTCAAATCAACGGCCAGATCTGTAGGCTACTGGGGATAAAATAGTAATTAAACTTAAATAGGCTAACCGAACACAAAATTAAATAATTGGGGCAAGGCCCAATTCAGACCGAACAGGCCACTAATTAATCCGGCATGATTAATTAGTGAGGCCAAACTAATCGGCCCAAACGAACACAACTTAAAAGAAAAACTACATAAACTCTACTTTGATTAAACATAAAGTAATATATCACTTACATCTATATATAAACGCTAGTTTATCAAGAATACACAAGAAAAGCACTTCGAATTGTTGGCCCTAATTTCTTTTATTAAAATTATAAAACAAATATGATTTGACATAAAGTCTTACACATTTTATACCCACAACCTAAATTACCTTATTTCTCAAATCACTCTCCAAAATACAAACAAACAAGATTATGCATATCGAGATTATTTCACAAACTACTCTCCCGAATGTCAAATAAATATGCCTCAAATGTATTGTGGATTGTCAATCCTGCTAAAAAGTGTTGCTTATTTGAATAACAAATATTTTACACTTCCTCGCTTAATTATTCGAATTCAGGTTTGGCTGGATTGAGTTAAAAATATTCAAATGATATTTAATTTTCACAAATGGATTTTTTTATTTGTTATTTTTTATTTTCTATTTGATGAGTATTATATTTTGCATGGGCCATGTTCGGTTTTCCTATTTGGGACAATATACCCAATTTTGTAGAATAAATTTTGCATCAAGGTTATTAGTTATTACTCATCAAATGAAAAGGTTTGGGGTCAGTAATATTAAAACCATGGACCGATTACATAATGTCCTTGAATAATTACAACCAATACCAAATTCACCTAAAAATGAGGAAATTATTCGATTAATGTTGAATTATTTCTAGGTGATTAATGTTGGTTTGCCCAAAAACCACTGGCCGGTCAATATTTCGATCAGGCCCATGATTATGGGCTAAATAACTTTGTTTGTCTTTAATCTATCCAAAAACTTAATTTTGAAAGCACAACTTTTACATGGCCAATGTATAATTATATAGTACTCCCATCCAACTTTAAACTAATTAGTTAAGAACCCATATACGTTGCACAGATACGAACTCGACGACTCGGACTCGACACGATTTGGATTCGGCGACTCGTTTCTAAAAAATCTTAAAGATACGACACGTCATGGATACGTATATTTTAATAAAATAAATCTATATAGTTTATATAAAAAAAATACCTTAGCATCAAATTCATTGAATAAGCACTCATTCTAATATTCAGAACACAAAATCAAAAGAAAATATCAAGAAAGATGTCTACATTCACTCCAAGTACATGGTAAATGATTCAAAACAAGCCTCATATGCAAAAAACATCAAAACAAGTCTCATAAGCAAAAAATACCTTAGCATCAAAATCATTGAACTGGTATTTGAAAGAAAGAAAATTCTTGAACTATGGCCTAGGGTTCATATTAAAATTGGGGATCGGTCTTTAATTTGAGGTTTGTAGATTTATAATTACTATTAAAGTGTGGGACGTGGTCTGGGGAGTAAATGAGTAATGCGTAGAACGGTAGAAGAAGATGGAGTTCGTAGATTTAGATTTCAAAATTGGTCATGGTCTGGAAGTAATGCGTAGAAAAGAAGGGATGTAGGGAACTGTAGAAGCATTCAATTTTTAAAATTTAAGTTTGGAATTTGCATTTTAACCCAATATTTTGTCAAAAATTGCAGAAAGCCCCCGTCGAGTCCTTGACAGTGTTGACTCAGCAGTTGTTCGAGTCGGATTCAAGTATCCGAATTTATTTTTATTTTGTTTTCTCGGACATGCCATGTGGTGAGTCCGACGCGTATCCCAGCCGTGTAGCACGCGTATCTGAGTCTCCAGAGAGTCTGAATTGCATCTTGCTATTTTTTGAAGTATCCGTGCTTCATAGGAACCCACTAAACATTCTCATTATTTAAATGTACCTCATCTTTTGTAAGGATTGTGATTTTGTGGGAGATTAGAGATTCAATAAGCTCAGCCATGGTCATTTTGTTGAGATTTTTTCCTTCTTGAATGGTTGTGACTTTTGGTGTCCACTCTCAAGGTAATGATCTTAGAATTTTTTTGACTTGTTCATTCTGAGGGTAAGTTTTGCCAAGCGCGGTCATAGGGTCCATGATTTCCATAAAGCGGGTGTACGGCTTATGGTTTCACCAGGTTTCATGGAAAATAATTCATATTGGTGGACCAAAACGGTTATTCTTTCCTCTTTAACTTGAGAGGTGCATTCATGGGTGTCTTGTAACATGTCCCACATGTCCTTTGCAGTTGGGCATGAGCAGACACGATTGTACTCTTCTTTGGTCAGTGAACAAGATATGATCTTTTTTGCCTCAGAGTTCATTGACACCAACCGTTTATCATCAGAAGTGAATTCTTTCTATTTTTTGAGAACTTTTTCACCTTTTATTTCTTTAATGAAGATTGATGGGCCTTCCATCACAACTGTCCACAAGTCGCAATCTACTGCAATCAGGAACTCTTGCATCCGGTTCACCAAATGGAATAGGATGTACCATCGAAAAGTGGTGGCTTATTGTAGGATTGTCCTTCGGCAAAAATTTCATCTCTAAAAGCCATAGGATCGTTAATATTCAGGTTAGCTAAACCGAAAAAAGAGCACGAGGCTATGATGCCAGTTGAAGAAAAATAACTGCCTGGGGGGGGAGTGAAATTAGGTTGTTTAAAATTTTTAAAATCACCTTAACATAAAACATCTTGTTTAAGAAATTTTTTAGTCAATGAAATAGCAAATGTAAAATTTCAGAATTAAAGACTGAAAAATTAACAGCACCATCTTTTATAGTGGTTCGGCAAATGCTTAGTCCACTCTTCACGCAGTTCTTGGTCTTCACTATATTATTGTCGTGCATATAAAGTCTGACGTCTTTTTGCACTTATCAAACAAGCCCACAAGATCCTTCGTTCTTGTGTTTATTACAATACTCAAAAGTTCCCTGGATCCTATAATATTTATGCTTTTAATGGAACTCTCAATTATAAGAAGAACCGCTCAATACTCTCTCAAAGCGCTAAACAATGGCAATATAAGAACTATGATAACTCTCTTTTCATCTCAGAACAATTCAGGAAAGAGCAAGAAAGAAAAAGATTTATAGATTGTAACAAATTTAAGGTTCAGAATTTCAAGAGTGTTTAAAGAGTAATATGAAAGAGTAAGCTGATAGGATAGTGCACAGCAAGCCAACAAATATAAGCTTGTAAAGGGACTACCTTAGGAAGCAAACTTATGATTCATAAGATAATACGCCCGTTTATTCATAGTACGTGAATTAAACAATGACCAACTTCATCTCTCGCGAACTTATCTAAGCGATTGGATGAAACCCTGAGATCACTCAAGACTATGGGACTATACACTTCAGTACTGAGTGCGATCTATCATGAAACAGTCTCAAAGGTCGTGATCTTGAAAACGTTCCAAGTCATAGATTCATATCGAGACGGGATATCGAATGAATCGTCAAGACTTGCAGGATTGTGCATGATTCACATGGAGTGAATTTGTTGTAGTTTCATGTACAAGGCATTTAATGCTAGTGCATATGACTAGGTGGTTCGATAGGGGATCGAGCGCATCGAACGACCCGAACAGAGAGACCCATCGTGGAAGTGCATTAAGCATATCGGTAATGGGATGTGTCTCCAGACTTATAATAGTGTACGATTTAGTCCTTGGACTTGAGGTACTAGGGCGAATTCGGTACACGGGAATACGTACTTTGATTTAGGAGCCGATCACATAGCTTGGTCATTGTGCGACTACTTTGGGTACGTATGAACGTGTGCGTGGATGGTTAGTACTAATATAGGATCTATCGACTCATCCTGATAAGATGAGAGAATTTTCTGTACGTTCTTAGATAATAATATCCGAGGAATCTGCGGCCGCAGTCGGTGACGGATTTGGAAAGGGGTTTCCAAATTTAGCAGTCACACTAGAATTATTATCCTGAATTAGAAAGTACAGAATTGAGATAATTAGAGGTGCCGACCAATTCACACACCCTAGGTCTCAATCGGAAAATAGTCGCTAGAAGGACCGTATGTACATGACATTTATAAGAGGTGAAGGTTCACGAATATCAATTCACCTGAAGTTCGGCCTCATGAGCTTGTGGCTAGACATCGACCATGAGGTGTGGGTACTCCTGAATTAATAGGGAAATTAATTCTGGAGTGGTCAATTAAAGTGGTTAATTGATCGGAGCAATTAATTACATATTAATTGCTCACTTATTAAATCACAAAAGTCGTGGGCCTGCTGCCAATTGATGGTGAACCTAGAGGGTCACACACCTAGGTTAATGGAATGATGAATTAAAGTATTAATTCAAGAAGAAAATAATTAATTAGCAGTAACTAATTAATTAATCAAAGAATTAAAGTGTTAATATGGAGAATCATTAATTAGAAGTAACTAATTAATTAATCAATTGGAATTTTTTATTTATTAAATCTTCAATTAAAGTGTTAATTGGAAAAGATTAATTAATTAAATCACATGGGCCGATTTTTGTTAATGGAATGACGATCAAATTAATTTAGGATTGATTAAAGCACCGATTTATGTTGATTAATTTGGGCCGATTTTTCGCTTGGTAAATTAGTCTTGGATTAATGTTGATCATTATCGATTATGATAGGGATTGGAAGAGTTTTTGTTAACTTGTGTAACAAGGAAAAATATTGTAGTATATCTTGTTTCCTAAAGTGATAAGATTATGTTTATCTTATATCTTGATATTTCAAGATTTGATAGATATCTATTAGGAGAAGGAGTCTTCTAATAGAGATATCTATATATACTAGACATACATAATCTTAATAGTAAGAGACTATCAATAAAAACACAAGAAAAACAAAGAGGCCAAAAATATTCAGCCCCTCTCGCCCCTATTGCATCTGCCAACCCTGTCAGAAATCGCCCCACCCTGTGTAGAATTTTCTCCAAGCTTTTCTTCTCTGGATCTGAATCCAATTCCTGACGTGACAATTCCTTAATCCTAGTACTAAGCCTGGGGATTACGCGAAGTCACTCAAATCCATCTGGTGTAGACTTTCTCTAGAAGCACAACACTTGGGGTGCTCTAGTGAACAATTGAAGACCGTAGAAAACCACCACCTTGCCTGTGATGAGGTAACATTGCTTTTACCATCTTATTTGTTTTTAGTACTTGTTTGCTGAAAATAAATTCAACCTTATTCATATGTGCTAATAAGTGTTCCTGGGATTTGGTGTATAAAACAAAATTTTAAATTCCACGCCGTTGTAGTTGACAATTATACCCATAAAATCCCAACAGTGGTATCAGAGCCAACTTATTATGCACGTATGAAAAAGGCCTGAACACTTCAAATTTCATGTATATATTTATTTGTCGTGTTCTGTGCATGGATCTTGCTGATTATGATTAATTATGTGTTCGGGTAAATAGCATAATTCTTATTTGGGCCAGATCTGCAATTTATAAAATTTACAGGACTTAAACTGCAATTTGCGTTTTTTATAAAATCTGGACAAAATCTGAAATTTTATTTTTCTGCAAATTCTGGGGTGAAATCGAAAATCTGTTTTTCTAGCAATTAGGGTCTGTTTGCAATTTCCGTAAGTTATGGGGCTATTTTGTAATTTAAAGTTTTGGGGTCAAAACGTAATTTTCAAAAATTGAGGGACCAAACTGTAATCTTCAAAATTTGAAATTTCCAGAACCTGATATATGCTTAAAAGGTGTTTTATTATCCGAAGGATTAATTTTATCATAATTAGTAGTGGACTAAAGTAAGAACCATGAGATATTTTAAAAGGGGTTTTAAAATAGAAGTTGTGATATAATTTTAAAAGGGGTTTTAAAATAAAAATCAAAGGGTCATTTTAAAAGGGGGTTTTATAATGATGGTTAAGAGATTGTTTTAGAAAGGGGTTTTTAAAACTAGAATCAAAAGTTATTTTAAAAGGTAGTTTTAAAATAATATAAGAAATAAGAAAATTGTAATCTTGCTTTTTTCTTGCTCTACGTGAAATTGTTTACGTGGTTTTCGATCGCGCCGAGCCTTGACCTTTAGGTTAGATGTGATTGGTTATTTTAAATCTTATTGGTTTTATTGGGCCTGCGAGCCTTAAATTTTGGGCCACTTTGAGTCATTGTAATAGATAGGGATTTACTGTTTTACTAGTTTAGGATGGAGGCCCGTTACAAGCAAGGTGGGAGCCCAAGAAGATTAAAAGGCCATGTATGCATGGTAAAATGTGTAATAGAGTAGGTCTCTGTGAAATCCAATAGATTGACCAATAGGACCATCGTCTTTGGCTCGATGGTGGTCCGCATAGGAGGCTCCCGATCGAAAACATATTGTGGTAGCATGCATGCTAGGTGTGATTGTTTTATTTTATTTGTTGATTTATTTTGGCTTCCGCGCTAGAATTTAGATCACTAAATAAATTATAAAGCATAATTAATGCGGTGAGATCTTGAGGAGAGTTACCTCAAACTTTCTAAAACCGAAAATCCCCTCTCGAAATAAAATATTAAGTCATATTGGTTACATTAAAATGAAGTTTTAAAGATCCAAGCCTTCCATCAATAGGGACTAGTGTATGTTGTATACTTATCGATAGAGGTGATCCAGAGTCTGGCACCCGAAAGGGACAATACACGAAATTCCTTGATTCTTGTTTTTAACTAAACTTGACAAGGGTGGGGACTGGTCGGGATGTGAATATCGACCGATAACCAGTTACGGGAATTTCATGACGGGGCCAATTACTCATCAAGATTGACTGGGTTAGACTTAAACGACTAGTAACATTTATGATGTAGCAGTGCTAGATACATGCGAAAATCAAGGCAAAATAGCTTGAAGGTTGTGAGTAACACAATTGGTAAAAGTATACCTACCTAGGGAGTTAATTGTATGACCGCGAGTCGTGGGTGCAGTTAATGTCTGCTGGGACGTCAAGACCTACTAGGAAATAGAATTTCCCGAACAATGAAAGGGGTTATTGTTTCGACAAAATAGTGGGAATCATCACTCCATGAGAAAGGCATGACTGGGTTCAATAATATTAGTGAATATTGTATTTACCTGATCAAAAGACTAAATCGAATCAATGAGCTTGGAGCTAAATTCACTCTAGATGATAGAATGGAAATCATCACAAATGGCTTGCCTGAATCATTCTCTCATTTTATCGATCATTGTGAAGTTCCAGACAAAGGAATTGAGACCAATGATTTGCATAAGTTGTTAGACAAATATGAGAAAGGCCTCAAAAGAGGACAAGGACTGATCGAAGGAAAGAATTGTCCCTTATGTAAGAAAGATGAGGAACTGAGGAACATGACCGATGAGGAATTCCGAAACATACTTGACCAAGGTATGACCTAAGATTTTTCCTTTTTGATGAAAAACATCTAAGATTTTCTTTTGATGTAAAACATCTTAAAAATTTCTGGTTTCTGTAAAAGTGTTTACAGAGGATGACTGGAACGTGTTGCATGTAACCAAGTTCGGGTTTCAACTACACTTGAGGGAAACATACTCCAGGGACTGGATCAAGGAGCATCTGGATTTTTCTTATTAGCAAATGTTTTACCTTAATTCTGGATTTAGGCATTAATTATAGTTTTGTTTATTTATTTCGAACTTTGTACGAGACATTCTTTACCATTATGAATGGAATTATTTTAATTAAAGCTTTTAATTCGTACATAATTGCTTTAACGTTGTAAATAAAGCAAAGAGATAAGCATTGATAAAACTTGACAGACAATTATGTTAAATCAAGAAAAGTAAAACAAATTAGATAATTATCCACATTCGATCATAATTCCTAAAAGAAGGAATCGATGGATTGTTTTCAATCATGGCTCTTGAAATATAGAACATTGATGAATTCAAAACATGTGAATCCTGTCTGAAAAGGAAAAATAATTGATTAACAAGGTATTTTAAATACCAAGTGTTTAATGGATAAAATCTATTAAGACACATATGGATCACTAAAGCATTAGTGTGAGTAATTAATCGCTTCATTAAATATCCTAATGGAATTTAGGATATAGGTACCCTGGAAGGTACAAGTTTTGGAAAGGTTGAAAGGTTCAAAAGGGTTTCATAAAGGCACTAAATAAAGTGCAAGTATGGAAATGTTGAAAGGATTCAACAGAATTTCAAACCGAAGCAATTAAGGGCATTAAAGTATGATCATTCGATATAATCGAAGTGATTATTACATAAGCCCTAAATTACTCAAATTATCTAAATCAAGAATAAAATTCTTGAATAGCAAGTTAAATCTAATAAAAGGAATCGAACTATGAAAGACTAGATTCATTCCTTAAATTAGTATTGCTAAAATTCCTCAAATCAATTCTGGGGTTTAACCCCATGACTCTAGAAGGATACTTAGACTAGTAACCTTTTTAAGTCAATTCCTACGAAAATCGTACTAACTCAAGTATGGTATATCATCCATGAAAGAGAAGTTGGATAGTGGATCCAATTGAGAAAAATTTGTAGGGTATCCAACGAAATCCATTGGATACCTGTTCCATGATCCTATAGAACGAAAGAAGTCCGTTGCTAAGGATACCCAATTCTTAGAGGGTGGTTCCCTCGCAAATAGAAATGGGATTTTACCATGGAACTTGATGAATCCCTAGACTTGGACACATCCCTGCAAATAGTGGGAGTATATTTTCCAACCTACTGAACCAAAATTTTGTACACCAAAATTTCGAAGATTCGATCGAATTCGAAAAGAACTAGTCCGTTCACGAAAATGATCGATTGGATAGTAATCCAAGAACTTTCGAAATGTCTATGTATAACATAGATTCGGGCACATAGCTTAAAACGCCATGTGGTCTGAGTGAATTTCCAATAGTCCATTTAGATACACTGAACCGTAGAAGTTTCGTATGACCACGAGGCATAACCATTGGATGTAATTCCAAAGGTGAATCTATGATTCTAGACCAGTATCCCGAAGCTGGAACATGTGACTAGATGAGACCGCTAAGGTAGTTGACTTTATCAAAATTGCATGTAAATCTCAATGTACAAAAGAATCAGTGGGAGTTTTTGCATGGTTCGTAATATAAACACTAAAGTTGACATAGTAGATGTAAGAGTGTTAAACGCAGACGAAAGCGTGTACATACACTTAATTCTTCATTAAAAGATTTAAGGGATACATCTCACATATTGGCAGTACGTATCTATTGTGATAGATTAGAGAAGATGTTTGGATTCCCAAATCTTAGTACATGGACGAAACTGAATAAAATCAGTATGGAAAGTCCTAGAGAGGACAGTTTCCATAGAGATATAAAATCTCTCTCAAAGTCAATGAGCCCTACATTTGATGAGTAAAGAGGATAATATTCTCTCTATACCTTCCAAATAAAAGGTGGCATAGTATATGCAACATCATGTACAAGACCAGACTAAACAGAAGCTATGAATATCGTTAGCTACTATTAGTCGAACACCAGTAAGTATTACTGGATTACCGAAAAGAAGCATTCCTTAAAAGAACTCTAGGAGTTCTGAAGATATATTGCTGCTCAACGGTAGTAATGAAGAATTGGAACTCGAAGGATTTAGTGATTCGAGATTTCCGTCTGAAGTGAATGTAATATTCTGATTTTATGGGGCAACGATGATTTGAAAGGGTTCAAAAGGACAATCGATGCCGGGTAAACCATTAAAACAGAATATTTCGCAGTATCAGCGAAGGAAAGTGTTTGGACGAAAACTTCTTCCAATAAATTAGAAGAAGTACCTAGCATTGCAAAGCCTATAGTTATCTTCTATGATAACTTAGGGCAATTGCTTTAGCAAAGGAATCGAGATCTCACCCATGATCTAAACACAAGTATACCATATGATCTGGAAAATCATAGCTAGAATAAGACGTGGAAGTAATCCACGTCAAGAGACAACATAGCAGATCCACTAATTAAGTCATAATCACAAAAGGGTTCGACGGACATCTGAGAGATGGGCCTTAGAAACGTATGTGGTTGGCTTTAGGGCAAGTGGGAGATTGATAGGATAGTGCCCAGCAAGCCAACAAATATAAGCTTGTTAAGGAACTTCCTTTAGAAGCAATCTTATGATTCATAAGATAATACGCCCGTTTATTCATAGTACGTGAATTAAACAATGGCCAACTTCATCTCTCGCGAACTATCTAAGCGATTGGATGAAACCCTGAGATCACTCATGACTACGGGATTATTCACTTCAGTATTGGGTGCGATTAATCATGAAACAGTCTCAAAGGTCGTGATCTCAAAAATGTTCCAAGTCATAGATTCATATCGAGACGGGGTATCGAATGAATCGTCAAGACTTGTAGGATTATGCATGATTCACATGAAGTGAATTTGTTGTCGTTTCATGAACAAGGCATTGAATGCTAGTGCATATGACTAGGTGGTTCGATAGGGGATCGAC
>CM064883.1:39872154-39938946 GCA_003313485.2 Penstemon barbatus
ATGAAAGGGGTTATTGTTTCGACAAAAAGTGGGAATCATCACTCCACGAGAAGGCATGACTGGGTTCAAAATATTAGTGAATATTGTATTTACCTGATCAAAAGACTAAATCGAATCAATGAGCTTGGAGCTAAATTCACTCTAGATGATAGAATGGAAATCATCACAAATGGCTTGCCTGAATCATTCTCTCATTTTATCGATCATTGTGAAGTTCCAGACAAAGGAATTGAGACCAATGATTTGCATAAGTTGTTAGACAAATATGAGAAAGGCCTCAAAAGAGGACAAGGACTGATCGAAGGAAAGAATTGTCCCTTATGTAAGAAAGATGAGGAACTGAGGAACATGACCGATGAGGAATTCCGAAACATACTTGACCAAGGTATGACCTAAGATTTTTCCTTTTTGATGAAAAACATCTAAGATTTTCTTTTGATGTAAAACATCTTAAAAATTTCTGGTTTCTGTAAAAGTGTTTACAGAGGATGACTGGAACGTGTTGCATGTAACCAAGTTCGGGTTTCAACTACACTTGAGGGAAACATACTCCAGGGACTGGATCAAGGAGCATCTGGATTTTTCTTATTAGCAAATGTTTTACCTTAATTCTGGATTTAGGCATTAATTATAGTTTTGTTTATTTATTTCGAACTTTGTACGAGACATTCTTTACCATTATGAATGGAATTATTTTAATTAAAGCTTTTAATTCGTACATAATTGCTTTAACGTTGTAAATAAAGCAAAGAGATAAGCATTGATAAAACTTGACAGACAATTATGTTAAATCAAGAAAAGTAAAACAAATTAGATAATTATCCACATTCGATCATAATTCCTAAAAGAAGGAATCGATGGATTGTTTTCAATCATGGCTCTTGAAATATAGAACATTGATGAATTCAAAACATGTGAATCCTGTCTGAAAAGGAAAAATAATTGATTAACAAGGTATTTTAAATACCAAGTGTTTAATGGATAAAATCTATTAAGACACATATGGATCACTAAAGCATTAGTGTGAGTAATTAATCGCTTCATTAAATATCCTAATGGAATTTAGGATATAGGTACCCTGGAAGGTACAAGTTTTGGAAAGGTTGAAAGGTTCAAAAGGGTTTCATAAAGGCACTAAATAAAGTGCAAGTATGGAAATGTTGAAAGGATTCAACAGAATTTCAAACCGAAGCAATTAAGGGCATTAAAGTATGATCATTCGATATAATCGAAGTGATTATTACATAAGCCCTAAATTACTCAAATTATCTAAATCAAGAATAAAATTCTTGAATAGCAAGTTAAATCTAATAAAAGGAATCGAACTATGAAAGACTAGATTCATTCCTTAAATTAGTATTGCTAAAATTCCTCAAATCAATTCTGGGGTTTAACCCCATGACTCTAGAAGGATACTTAGACTAGTAACCTTTTTAAGTCAATTCCTACGAAAATCGTACTAACTCAAGTATGGTATATCATCCATGAAAGAGAAGTTGGATAGTGGATCCAATTGAGAAAAATTTGTAGGGTATCCAACGAAATCCATTGGATACCTGTTCCATGATCCTATAGAACGAAAGAAGTCCGTTGCTAAGGATACCCAATTCTTAGAGGGTGGTTCCCTCGCAAATAGAAATGGGATTTTACCATGGAACTTGATGAATCCCTAGACTTGGACACATCCCTGCAAATAGTGGGAGTATATTTTCCAACCTACTGAACCAAAATTTTGTACACCAAAATTTCGAAGATTCGATCGAATTCGAAAAGAACTAGTCCGTTCACGAAAATGATCGATTGGATAGTAATCCAAGAACTTTCGAAATGTCTATGTATAACATAGATTCGGGCACATAGCTTAAAACGCCATGTGGTCTGAGTGAATTTCCAATAGTCCATTTAGATACACTGAACCGTAGAAGTTTCGTATGACCACGAGGCATAACCATTGGATGTAATTCCAAAGGTGAATCTATGATTCTAGACCAGTATCCCGAAGCTGGAACATGTGACTAGATGAGACCGCTAAGGTAGTTGACTTTATCAAAATTGCATGTAAATCTCAATGTACAAAAGAATCAGTGGGAGTTTTTGCATGGTTCGTAATATAAACACTAAAGTTGACATAGTAGATGTAAGAGTGTTAAACGCAGACGAAAGCGTGTACATACACTTAATTCTTCATTAAAAGATTTAAGGGATACATCTCACATATTGGCAGTACGTATCTATTGTGATAGATTAGAGAAGATGTTTGGATTCCCAAATCTTAGTACATGGACGAAACTGAATAAAATCAGTATGGAAAGTCCTAGAGAGGACAGTTTCCATAGAGATATAAAATCTCTCTCAAAGTCAATGAGCCCTACATTTGATGAGTAAAGAGGATAATATTCTCTCTATACCTTCCAAATAAAAGGTGGCATAGTATATGCAACATCATGTACAAGACCAGACTAAACAGAAGCTATGAATATCGTTAGCTACTATTAGTCGAACACCAGTAAGTATTACTGGATTACCGAAAAGAAGCATTCCTTAAAAGAACTCTAGGAGTTCTGAAGATATATTGCTGCTCAACGGTAGTAATGAAGAATTGGAACTCGAAGGATTTAGTGATTCGAGATTTCCGTCTGAAGTGAATGTAATATTCTGATTTTATGGGGCAACGATGATTTGAAAGGGTTCAAAAGGACAATCGATGCCGGGTAAACCATTAAAACAGAATATTTCGCAGTATCAGCGAAGGAAAGTGTTTGGACGAAAACTTCTTCCAATAAATTAGAAGAAGTACCTAGCATTGCAAAGCCTATAGTTATCTTCTATGATAACTTAGGGCAATTGCTTTAGCAAAGGAATCGAGATCTCACCCATGATCTAAACACAAGTATACCATATGATCTGGAAAATCATAGCTAGAATAAGACGTGGAAGTAATCCACGTCAAGAGACAACATAGCAGATCCACTAATTAAGTCATAATCACAAAAAGGTTCGAGGACATCTTTAGAGAGATGGGCCTTAGAAATGTATGTGGTTGGCTTTAGGGCAAGTGGGAGATTGATAGGATAGTGCCCAGCAAGCCAACAAATATAAGCTTGTAAAGGGACTACCTTAGGAAGCAAACTTATGATTCATAAGATAATACGCCCGTTTATTCATAGTACGTGAATTAAACAATGGCCAACTTCATCTCTCGCGAACTTATCTAAGCGATTGGATGAAACCCTGAGATCACTCGAGACTATGGGACTATACACTTCAGTACTGAGTGCGATCTATCATGAAACAGTCTCAAAGGTCGTGATCTCGAAAATGTTCCAAGTCATAGATTCATATCGAGACGGGGTATCGAATGAATCGTCAAGACTTGTAGGATTATGCATGATTCACATGGAGTAAATTTGTTGTAGTTTCATGAACAAGACATTTAATGCTAGTGCATATGACTAGGTGGTTCGATAGGGGATCGAGCGCATCGAATGACCCGAACAGAGAGACCCATCGTGGAAGTGCATTAAGCATATCGGTAATGGGATGTCTCTCAAGACTTATAATAATGTACGATTTAGTCCTTGGACTTGAGGTACTAGGGCGAATTCGGTACACGGGAATATGTACTTTGATTTAGGAGCCGATCACATAGCTTGGTCATTGTGCGACTACTTTGGGTACGTATGAACGTGTGCGCGGATGGTTAGTACTAATATAGGATCTATCGACTCATCTTGATAAGATGAGAGAATTTCCTGTACGTTCTTAGATAATAATATCCGAAGAATCTGCGGCCGCAGTCGGTGACGGATTTGGAAAGGGGTTTCCAAATTTAGCAGTCACACTGGAATTATTATCCTGAATTAGAAAGTACAGAATTGAGATAATTAGAGGTGCCGACCAATTCACACAGCCTAGGTCTCAATCGGGAAATTAGTCGCTAGAAGAACCGTATGTACATGGCATTTATAAGGGGTGAAGGTTCACGAATATCAATTCACCTGAAGTTGGGCCTCATGGGCTTGTGGCTAGACATCGACCATGAGGTGTGGGTACTCCTGAATTAATAGGGAAATTAATTCTGGAGTGGTCAATTAAAGTGGTTAATTGATCGGAGCAATTAATTACATATTAATTGCTCACTAATTAAATTACGAAAGTCGTGGGCCTGCTGCCAATTGATGGTGAACATAGAGGGTCACACACAATACAGTTGGACAGTGACAGTCTGAAAGGAAACAATTGATTTAAGGAATTAAATCAATAAATGAATTAAAGTATTAATTCAAGAAGAAAATAATTAATTAGCAGTAACTAACTAATTAATCAAGAATTAAAGTATTAATTCAATATGGAGAATCATTAATTAGAATTAACTAATAAATTAATCAATTGGAATTTCTGATTGATTAAATCTTCAATTAAAGTGTTAATTGAAAAAGATTAATTAATTAATGGTGGATTAATTAATTAAATCACATGGGCCGATTTTTGTTAAGGGAATAATGATCAAATTAATTTAGGATTGATTAAAGCACATGGGCCGATTTATGCTGATTAACTTGGGCCGATTTTTTTCTTGGAAAATTAGTCTTGGATTAATGTTGATCATGATCGATTATGATAGGGATTGAAAGTTTTTGTTATCTTGTGTAACAAGGAAAAAGATTGTAGTATATCTTGTTTCCTAAAGTTATAAGATTATGTTTATCTTATATCTTGATAAGAAGAGATCCTTTCAAGATTTGATAGATATCTATTAGGAGAAGAAGTCTTCTAATAGAGATATCTATATATACTAGACGTACATAATCTAAATAATAAGAGACTATCAATAAAAACACAAGAAAAACAAAGAAGCCAAAAATATTCAGCCCCTCTCGCCCCTACTGCATCGGCTGAACCCTATCAGAAATCGCCCCACCCTGTGTAGAATTTTCTCCAAGCTTTTCTTCTCTGGATCTGAATCCAATTCCTGACGAGAAAATTCCTTAATCCTAGTTCTAAGCCTGGGGATTACGCGAAGTCACTCAAATCCATCTGGTGTGGACTTTCTCTAGAGGCACAACACTTGGGGTGCTCTAGTGAACAATTGAAGACCGAAGAAAACCACCACCTTGCCTGTGGTGAGGTAAAATTGCTTTTACCATCTTATTTATTTTTAGTACTTGTTTGCTGAAAATAAATTCAACATTATTCATATGTGCTAATAAGTGTTCCTGGGATTTGGTGTATAAAACAAAATTTTAAATTTTGCACCGTTGTAGTTGACAATTATACCCATAAAATCCCAACATAAGCTTGTTCTTGAAATTTTTTGATGTGTAAATGTACAATAGCTAGGGAGTTTAAATAGCCAAGCTTTTAACCTCTACAGAGGAAAGATTACTGAGAGATTTGAAAGAGAATTAAATCAATGAGTTGATTTGGTTTTTCAAAATAAATAAGCTTACTAAAATCTAACAATTCAATATCAATCAAATATATGATTTGATTTCTTGGAGCATTTTACCGAAAATAGTAAACACAAGAAAGGTTAGATTTGAATCACTAATTCTTCATCCATGAACAAGACACATAAGTAAGGCAAGGAGGAAATATTATTTTAATACATTGAATAAGCTTCAATTCATATGGCAAGGAGGAAATATTATTTTAATGCAATGAATTATATTATTTTAATACATTGAATAAGCTTCAATTCATATGGCAAGGAGGAAATATTATTTTAATGCAATGAATTAGTTTTTTCATATGATAAGGATTTTGGTTTAAAAAATTCTTTTCTTGGAGGATAATACAAAACTCCGTAATTTAAGGAAACACAAATCATCATAAGGATTGTGTCTCTGGAACAATGGAGCCGATATGTTGTATTAATAGAAGATTTAAAAAAGATTTTTTTTTTTTTTTTTGAAAAAAATTTAAGGCTTTGTTCTTGAACCTTTAATTTCAAGAGATAAAAGGCTCGAAGCATCTTGGACTTGATCTTGAGCTTGAGTCATAATTTTCCTTCCTTTATAGAAATTAAGCTCTCCAAAAACTACTTGGGCCTCCTATGAGTATATCTCCTTTCTTTTGTTGGATTTGAATAAGCTGATTTATATTGGGCCTTCTTCATAAATTATCTAACAATTAATAGGCTCCAAATAAAACATTAGTCCAGAACAATTATTTGTTATCATCATAAATAAGATGTAAGCTTAGGGCCAACATATGTTATCCCCAGAGTTGGCATTGATCCCTAGGATTATCGGTTGTGTGGATCAAGTGATCCATTTGTTATGTTTTGATTGGTGGTTTGCCAATCCTTGTCACCGCAGTGTTCGCGGGTGTTAGTTTCGACGTTTAAATTGGTTGTCAAAGTTCTCCAATTCAATGCAGTTTGTTATCAAGTTCATCATCACTATTTCTACAACCTTCACTTAGTTATTCTTAATTAAGGTATTTTATATTTAGTTGTCATCGAGCTATTATCATTTTTGCTACAAACTTAGAGCTTAATAGCTCTAACTTGAGGGAGAGTATTAAAATTAGAGTTATAGCTGAAGGATAAGTGTTAAGAGTATTATGATTAGGTTTAAGGGTTTACTGGTTAAGGACGTGTTTATTTGAAGGGAATGAATAATGAATTTGGTAATCTGATTTTCAAAAATTTAATTTGGAATTTGAGCAAGGAAATAGACAAGTTCATTTTCTAAAGTTTGGTAATAATAAGGAATGAAATTCATATTTAATAAGTTCACAAAATTACCCCTTACACATATGTTATATATAAAGTATGTAGTTAATTTTCTCAAAAAAAAAAGTACTCACATGGTAACCTCATATTTCGTATAAATAAATTCTTATATAATGTCCATGAATAACAACAAAAAAGCATGTATAAATTAGTTTGCATTTTATCATTTGATTATGCAAGTAAAATCATTCATCACGTGTTATATTCTTGAACCAAACAAAAAATTAATATTATTATCATGAACCAAATTCCAAGTAGTCATTAAAAAATAGAATATATAACTACTGCTAAAGATGCAAGCCAGAATTACAGAAATAAAAGTGATTTTAAAACTGATAAACCCTTTACTTACTCTACACACTTAAGTTTTTCAAAATTCGGATCAATGTGTTTTAAGAATAATGTAAATAGAGCCACACACACACACACATATATATATATGTATGTATGTATGTATACATACATGAAAATGATTGTGGTAACCTAATGGGGAAGGAGAAGAACCACCACAAAAAGAGAGGAGCGGCTATAGCGTCAAAGAGAATTTGGGAGAAGAAGAATAAATTGGGACAATAATGTCTTTCTTATTTTCAGTATCAAATCTCATAGAAAAGGAATCACAATATCATAGAAAATATGAGTTTCATATTCCTAGATTTTGGTTGCCACATTTCTAGTTTTTAGGAATATATTTCTTCTCCCGGAATATGATTTTTTTACCAAACATAATTACGTAATACCAAGCAATTAGATTGTCAAATCTAGATTTCATTCTCGTCAATAAAAAACGAGTCCTATAGGTATTTTGATATTTGTGGAGTCTTATCTCTTTATATAAGTACCCTTTTAGAGTTCATTATTAATAATAACTTTAAACTTTCTCCCTACATCCTTTCTCTTATAACAGTAATTGATAAATGGGTGAACTATATGAGAATGCCTCAGCCCGGGGGAGCTAAGCCTCTTAATGTGGAAGACTCAAATAAGTAAGAAGCAAAAGTCCAATCAACATAACAAAGAGAACAAGGGTAACAAATAAAAAGTTTGATCTACTTTGTCTGTGGAAAGAGTGGTCATCTTGCGAAGAAGTGCCATCACCGGAAAACAAAAAATATTAAGATGGACCTCGCAATATCTGACATGGACGACATGCATCTGGAAGCTGTCATATCTAAAGCATTCTTGACTACCGACACCAAAAGATGGTGGGTGGACACTAAGGGCTACCAGTCATATCTGCTACTATAAGAGCATGTTCATTACTTAGGAAGATAATGAACAAAAAGAGATGCCCTTTATGGGAAATGATGCTCATTCCGTGGTAGAAGGAGAAGGAAAGATTCTGCTGAAGTTTACTTCGGGATCTTAACAATGTACTTTATTTTCATGAAATTAGGAAGAATCTAATTTTTTGTCCTTACTAAAAATTGTGCCTTTGAGTCAAATAAATTAGCGTTGACCAAAGGGGATATGTATGTAGGATATGGTTATATGTCTGATGATCTTTTTAAGGCAAATGTAGCCGTTATTGACAAAGACAACAAGTTTATTAATAATAATAGTACTTATGCTTACATGCTTACATGCTCGAGTCTCCTGCTTTAGTGTATGACCGTTTAGGTCACATTAATTTTCATAGAATGAAAAATTTGGCAAACTTAGGTTTAATACCAACTTTTGAAGTTGTCAAGTCATATAATGTGAATTTTGTGTTGAGACAAAATTTGCCAAATAACCTTTCAACACAATCGAAAGAAGCTTACAATCCCTACAGCTAATTCATATTGACTTGTGTAATTTAAAGACAACACCTACTCGTGTAAGTAAAATGTTTTTCATCAAATTTATTGATGATTGTATGCATTATTGCTATATGTATTTACTACAGTTGCAACACAAATTAAACAAAATTGAACATTATTTTCCGTCTGAGAACATTTAAAGATCGGCTCGAGCTCAACAAACTAAAAATGATAAAATATATGTAAAATATCAAACAATTCGATACCCGACTCGAGCTCGTTCGGTAAAAGCTCATTTTGAGCTTGGCTCGTTTAACAATCAAACGAAGCTGAAACATAAAATTTCAAGCTCGATAAAATTCAAACAAAACTTGAACAATGTATAGTTCGACACGATTGAAATCAATTATGTAACGTTTGATAATTCGTATAGTACAACTTAATTAATTAATATTTACCCGTGTACGTACGTGGATAAAAGTAGTTGCTCAACAATATAACTTCGAGTGAAAGATCATTTTACTTTTGTCCAATTTGATGAAATTGACCACTCTCACATAGTATAAGATTACTTTCTAGATTATTATTCAATTATAAGATAATTAATAACACACGTAACTCATACAGGACTTTTGAATTTTTTACCATATATGTCAATGACCAAATTAGAAAATCAACTCATACTAAACGCGGGGGAGGGGGGGAGGGGGTAATTGCAGGTATAATTATCTAAGGGTCATATTATTTTATAAACTAAATAATAATTCAAAGAAATGAAAATCACAAAATATATACAGATACATTTAATTTGTTCTTACTTTCAGAAATAAATTTATTTTCTCGGAACTTTCACAAACAAATCTCATCTTAAAAAAATTCTCTTATCTCTAAAAAAAATTACACAAACTCTATCTTAATTTGGCATTATGTAATCTGGTCTCAAAAGAAGAAGAAAAAAAAAATTGTCATTATGTAATTTATCTCTTATACAATTATTTGACATAATAAACATAATTTGATATAAAGTAATCTACATTTTTTACACTATTTATCTTCTTTCTAAAATCTCTATAATAACCTATAAAAATTTATTTCTGAAATCAATTTGACAAACTCAAACAATCAATTTAATTAATCACCTAAAAGATAAGAACAAATCGATCTTATAAATCCAAGCATTTTAAAAAATCTCAATTTATTAATGAAACCACAATAAAAAAAATACGAAACAATCTTCGAATGAGTCATTTTTGGTCAAGCCCGCCGACATGTCAATCCAAAGAAAACCAGCACAAACCCACTTGCCCATTTAACGTCTTTTCTAAATACAAATTTACAAACCATTATTTATCAAACCGGCCGAGAACGCCTCTGGTTTTCTCCTACATTGCCACTAGCACATAATATTTTCTTTTTCTTGTTCGACACGTTCTCTAAAGTGTTCAAACGAATATTACATAAAATATTAACAAATAGCATTTTTCAGATATTTTTGTTATACTAATATTTTAAAAAAAGTTAAGGCCTATTTGTCTTGTTTTCCTAATGTGAATTGAGATCTTTTTTAAAAAAATTCTCAATCATGATATTGTTTATTTGAGTTTTTTGAGATAAAATAAATATTAGGTAAAAAAATTAAAAATCATGTTTGTTAAATAATGTAAAAGATAAATTATTTTATGTCAAATTAAACCATTTTTGTTATGTAAGATAAAATATGTAAATTTTTTTGTCAATTGATAAATTGAGCTTCCGTAGATCCCTAATACAACTAATATAATTTGTTTATATTCTATAAATAATTAAGTATTTTAAGATCATGATAAGTTAATTTTCAAAAATAAATAAATTATTTATACAACTCTACAAAGAATACCAAAATCATCTCTAAGACAAACTTTAGTATGTAACTTGAATTATTATAAATAAGTTGAAGTTGAAGATTGTGAGATATGTTCAGTATAATCAACAAAAATATCTCAAAAGAAGCTTATAATTTATGAGCTTAAAATATTTTATTTTAAGAGAAACTGAAACCAAAACTGAAATCATTTCTCAAATATCAAATTGATTCGTTCTAGGTCAGATAACGCACAAGTTGTTTGCAAACCTGAATGCTATAAATGCTATCTGAAAAAAGGACAAATCTGCCCTTAATTACTTAGATTATATGTCATTGCACGACATAATTATCCACCAAACTTCTTTTTCCTTTTGCCTTTTAACAAACAATCAAACATTTCCACCCACAAAGTATAGTAAATTCTTAAATTCTACTACTATGAAATACCATTGAAGTATAAGCCCACAGTCTCTCCTCAACACAATACAACCCTTAGTCACAACCCAAATATCAATAAATTAAAAAACCAGTTTCTATAAATACACACTGAATGACTGAAATAAACCACCTCTATTCAATAATCAATACCCAAAAACAAATTAAATTTCTTGTAAAAAAGAAATGGAAGTAATAAGTGGGACTCTAGGTGGCCACCTGGCCCGACGTCTAGTCCAGATCGGAGTGAACGACGTGTTCTCTGTTCCAGGTGACTTCAATTTAACTCTACTGGACCACCTCGTAGCCGAGCCGGGCCTGAATCTGATCGGGTGCTGTAACGAGCTGAACGCTGGATACGCGGCTGATGGCTACGCGCGAGCCAAGGGCGTGGGCGCGTGTGTGGTAACTTTCACTGTTGGTGGCCTCAGTGTATTGAACGCGATTGCGGGCGCGTACAGTGAGAACTTGCCGTTAATATGTATTGCGGGTGGACCCAATTCGAATGACTATGGGACGAATCGGATCTTGCATCATACGATTGGGTTGCCGGATTTCAGTCAGGAGTTGCAGTGTTTTCAGACAGTCACTTGTGCACAGGTAATGTTTAATGTTATTTTGGGTATGATATGGACACGTGGGTATGTGACTCATAGTACATTTTTTGTTATAATTATTAAATAAGTACATTTTTTATTAGATTTATATGTGAGAAACTAATATGACATTTAAATGTGAGAAAATATTCTCACCCTTGATAAATCAGCCCGTGAAACAAACATATGACATCTAAATGTATGTGTAGATAGATTCGCATAAAATTTAAATTGATACACTTGTCAATAGAGTTAATGGTAATATATTCTCTGCGAAATGCATAATATATTCAATTTACATTCAGTGTTTTGAAAATGAGCATTTTACCTCCCTCTCCCCCCTACCTCGTGAAAATTTTAAAGAAGCAACCTACCTCCTTCAGCCGGAGATTGTAACTCACTTGGCAAAATTATAAGTATGCATTAAAAGTATTTTGTAACATAGAGGGGTAGATTGTTGCATTTATCAATAGCAAAGGGGATAAATTGCCACATATATTGTAACACAGGGATTGCTACATTATCACGGTACTAGGGAAATTGCCACATATAATTAATTATAAATATTAAATATTGTAATTTTTAAATATCTTAAACTAATTAAATTTTATATATAATATATATAAACTAAATGATATTTTATATAAAATGCAAAAAACAATATATCAATTAAATTTATTGAATTTTTTAAAGAAATCTTTTAAACTAATTAGATTTTACATGTAATACATATAAATTAAATAATATTTTATATAAGATCTGAAAAATAAATATCAATTAAACTTATTTTAAATGGGAACAATAAATCTTTTTAATATATATAAATAGTAATAATTCTATATATTATAATTAAAAAAAGTTGAAAAACCCAAAGAAAAAACAAAAATAACCCTAAATCCCTCACCCGCCCCACCCACCCTAAACCACGACAGGTCCCTTCAAACAACCCAACCACCGACGACATAGGTTCGATGTTCCCAACCACCAGAGGCTTGGGATCGAAAATCCCAGGCCACCACGACCTGCATTGTGCAATGGACTGGGGTAGCAAGGAGGGTGTGAGAGATTTAGTTTTTATTTTTATTTTTTTTAATTACAATAAATTTATTAAATTATTATTATTTATGTAATTTTAAAGGGATTTTTTCCTTATTTTATAATAAATGTTAATTAATTTGTATATATTATATGTAAAATCTAATTAGTTTAATATTTTTTTAAATTTAAACAATTTAATAAGTATATTTATCTTCAGATTTTATATAAAATATTATTTAGTTATATATATTATATATAAATTTAATTAGATTAAAAGATTTTATTTCGAAAATTAAAAATTCTAATAAATTGAATTGATATTTTCCGGATTTTATATAAAATATCATATAATCTATGTATATTATATATATGATCTACTTAGTTTAAGAGATTTAATAATAATAATAATAACAATATATAAAATTTAAAAATAGGATTTATAATTTCATTCTATTTGCAATTGAGATTGAAATGCTTCAAACTTATGAATTATGTGTTAAATTTGTCGGGTAGAAAATATGTGTGACAAATTTCGGAGCAATCTATAATCTATTGGACCAATTATGCAAATTTCCCAACAATCTTCCATCCAAATTTGAATTTTTCCTTCCGGAAATACCAAATGTATCGAGGGCAGATAACATGTGGTACCAAATATATATATATATATTTTTTAAAGTTATGATATCATGACTTTAAAGTAGAAAGTTGTGATAACAAAAGTGAACTTCTCTCATTTATTGTTAAAACCATTTGATTTTCATCTTAAGCGTTTCTAATGACGACAGGCAGTTGTTAATAACTTGGATGATGCTCATGAATTGATCGATACAGCAATCTCGACTGCTTTAAAGGAAAGTAAACCAGTGTATATAAGCATAAGTTGCAATTTGCCTGGAATTCCTCACCCAACTTTCGCAAGAGAACCTGTCCCATTTTCAATTGCCCCAAGGTAAGTCTAAATTACCTTTTCCATACCGTTATTTTCCACTTTTTGGGAGATGTATCCTTTTAATGTGTTTGCAGTGCCTCGAAAGGGATTAAATTCCTGGAAAACAAAAAAAAAAAAAATTAATAGATAAAGAAAGAAAAAGCTAGTCCCAACAATACAATCTTGGTTTCAAATTCTTGTCGGGAGATGTGCCTAATTAGTTAATACTCTCTCCATTCCTTTTTACATGTCGTTTAAGATTGTTTCACAAGGATTAAGGAATCATTTAATGCTCTAAATTTTAGGAAAATAAAAGGATAGTTGGACAAAATTATCCTTAAGAAACATGAATAAATATTTTGAAAATTGGGAGATATTAAATATATTTAGGATTCCAATTCTTAATGAAGAAGGGTAAAAATGTCAAATTAGCATTTAAATCTATCTTGAATTTTAAAATGACATGTATTGTGGAATTTTTTTTCCTCTCTAAAGTGACATATAAAAAGGAATGAAGGGAGTAACATGATTTCATGGATTAATATTAGAGCTAGCTAGCCCCGACATCGTGGCGAACCTGACTTCGAATTTCAGTTGGGAGATGTGCCTAATAAGTTAATAACATGATTTCCTGGATTAGTAATTGAGCTAACAGCAAAAAAAAAAAAAAAAAGAAAAAACACTCCTTCAAATTTGCCTAATGGGCAAAAAACCCCTGTGTCATTTTTCCTGCGTAATATATATGTACTCCGACTCGGGGGGTTTGTTTGCTCATTAAAAAACACAGTCGTCGGATTTTGCTAATAAATATACTACATGAAGTTTTTGCCAATTAGGCAAACCACAAAGGGGTGTTTTTACATTTTACTCATTAGTATTATTTATTTTCTTGCAGAGTGAGCAATCAACTTGGTTTAGAAGCAGCAGTTGAAGCTGCAGCTGAGTTTCTAAACAAAGCCGTGAAGCCAGTCATTATAGGAGGTCCCAAGCTCCGTATGCCGGAAGCAAAAGAAGCATTCCTTGAGCTCGCGAACACATGTGGCTACCCGGTCGCTATAATGCCATCGGCCAAGGGACTCGTTCCGGAGCACCATCCAAACTTTATCGGTACGTATTGGGGTGCGGTCAGCACTGACTTCTGCGGGGAGATAGTCGAATCTGCGGATGCATATATGTTTGTTGGCCCTATATTCAATGACTACAGCTCAGTCGGATACTCGTTGTTGATTAAAAAGGAGAAATCGATCATTGTGCAACCAAATCGTGTGATTATAGGTAACGGCCCATCTCTCGGTTGGGTTTTCATGACGGATTTTTTGAATGCGTTGGCGAAGAAGCTGAAGAAGAACAACACCGGCATGGAGAATTATAAGAGGATTTTTGTTCCTACCGGTGTTGCTTTGAAGCGTGACAAGGAGGAGCCACTTAGGGTCAACATTCTCTTCAAGCACATTCAGGTAAAACTAGTCTTGAAGTTTAACTTTGATTAATATTGGGTTTTTAGCAAATTAAGTGGTGTGATATGTCTAATGTGCAATTTATCACCATGTGATATAACTTAGGCGTATACCCTCATGCATGTGTATACCTCCTTGCTCGTAGAGGTGTTGCACACGTTCTAAAATGCGATTTAGATTTTGTTTGCTGTGAAAAATAACCAATTTAACCATATATTATCTCATGTGATATGTGTAATGAGGACTATTTCCTTGTGATATTGTATAATGGACAATTTATTCTAATGTCAATTTACCCCATATGATATTCATAATTTCAATTTACCTCTTTGTTATTTGAAAAGAACATTTTACCCCATATAATCTTATAAAAGTTTCACCTTGTCTCCCTGATTTTTTTTTTATGTGGCACTTTAATTTACACCCTGTGTTATGATAATGTAGAAGTTTACCCCTGTGTTATGATAAATATGACAATTTACCCTTCTCTGTTATAATCACACTTTTCATGCTCATTCTCATCTTCGACAAGTGAGTTACACTCTCCGGATGAAGTAGGTGAATTGTTTTTTTTAATTTTTTACAGGGGAATAAAATTCTCTTTTCTAAATCATAGAATGGTAAATTAAATATTATTTAGGGAGTAAATTTACATTAACTCCCCTAATAAGATGTTAAAATCAAGATTTGGATTTAAAAAAGACACGGGGGTATATATCTTTTCCCTTTAATTTGCTATTAACTCAATTAATATTCTACCTAGTTAATATTTAGTTACTCGCGCGATTGCATGAACTATAATTAATTTGCATGTTCAACTACAGGAAATGCTGAGTGAAAACTCAGCAGTGATAGCAGAGACCGGAGATTCATGGTTCAATTGTCAAAAGCTTCGCCTTCCTCAAAATTGTGGGTAAGCTCTAGCCAATTTTTTTATTTTCTATTTATTTATTATTTATATTTTTTTTTTATGAATTTCATGGTTGATCTTACGTGATTTCGTTGGAGATCAAAATAATTTAAGTTGAGCATGCAAGATATGCTATGATAGGAGATTGAAGATCAATAAAGTATATTTTGAATATGAGTGTACATATTACAAGTAATGAGGGTCCTATTTGAGCATTATAGGATGCCGTACAATCTAGAGGCTAAGTACATACAAACTAAGGTGATTTAATCTAGCCCAAGAGAAAATCCGAGCAGGAGGCTTCGATCAAGGAGCAGCCCCCCCCAAAATTCTCCCTCCTGTGTCATAAATGCTTGGGGTATTTATAGCTGAGGATGGGGATTGGCCCATGGGCTTGGGCCTGAGGTTGGCCCAATGATAGATTCGACCATGAGCCCCTCTGCTGGCGATCGGACTGAGCTAATTGGAGTTCAAAGCTTCGGGGTTGGAAATATGCACCCAGGGTCGAAATTAGGCCTTCAAGGTCGAAGTTAGGCATCCCAGGGTTGGAAATATGCACCCAGGGTCGAAATCAGGGTCTTCAAGGAGCTCAAGGTCGAACCCAGGGTCATCATGGAGCTCAATGTCGAAATTTAGAGTCTTCAATGAGCTCAAGGTCGAAATTATGCCTTCAGTGAGCTCAGGGTCGGATTTTAGGGTCTTCCAAGAGCTCAGGGTCGAAATTTGTGCCTTCAGGGTTGGATCCAGGATCCTTTATGAGCTCAGGGTCGAAATTTATGCCTTCAGGGTTGGATCCAGGATCCTTTATGAGCTCAGGGTCGAAATTTATGTTCTTTGATCCATCATGAGCTCCAAGAATAAAGATTCCAAAGTACCCCTCATCAATACTCCCCCACTTCTCGAGCGTAAAGTGAAGCTGAAGCTCGGAGAAGTAGAAAATCCTTGAGGATCGGTTTTTTAGTGTTTCGGATATGCCTCGTTAAAAACCTAGCTCGGAAAAACCCAGTGGGATAAAAACCGAACCAGGGAAAAAGAGTGCATATCTTAGAAACTTCAAAATGTATTAGGGATCGAAGTTATGCATTCGGGGTCGGATTTTCTAGTGTTTGATCACACATGATTTCGATTAGCATAAGGTCAAAATTTAGGACCTTCAATGAGCATAAGGTCGAAATTAGGGTCTTCAAAGAGCATAAGGTCGAAATTTAGGTCTTCAAAGAGCATAAGGTCGAAATTTAGGACCTTCAATAAGCATAAGGTCGAAATTTAGGTCTTCAAAGAGCATAAGGTCGAAATATAGGTCTTCAAAGAGCATAAGGTCGAAATTTAGGACCTTCAATAAGCATAAGGTCGAAATTTAGGTCTTCAAAGAGCATAAGGTCGAAATATAGGTCTTCAAAGAGCATAAGGTCGAAATTTAGGTCTTCAAAGAGCATAAGGTCGAAATTTAGGACCTTCAATAAGCATAAGGTCGAAATTTAGGTCTTCAAAGAGCATAAGGTCGAAATATAGGTCTTCAAAGAGCATAAGGTAGGGTCATAGCAGAGGCTTTCACCCATTTTGATAATTTTCGATCTAAGGGGCATAGCAACGGCTTTCACCCTTAGTCGTTTTCAGAGCATTTTTAGCCCTAGGGTCATAGCAGAGGCTTTCACCCATTTTGATAATTTTCGATCTAAGGGGCATAGCAACGGCTTTCACCCTTAGTCGTTTTGACCGATGATAATCGACATTTTTAGCCGATCCTAGTCATTTTATCGGTCATAGCAACAACTTTCACCGGAATATTTATTTCGATCTAAGGGGCATAGCAACGGCTTTCACCCTTAGTCGTTTTTTAGGGTCGTCACCCATTTTCTGAATCCAAGGGGCATAGCAACGGCTTTCACCCTTGGTCAATTTATTTTCGAGGGTCGTAGCAACAACTTTCACCCTATTTGAATAATAGATTAGAGGTCAATCGTGATTCGATGATACTTGCAAGGGCATGCAATAGAAATAATAAGATCTCTGGAGATCACAGATTGAAGATAATAAAATTTTGATCCTGAAGATCGTAGATTGGAGATAATAAAATTCGAAGATCATAGAATTCGACCATGGGAGCATGAAATTCGACCAAGAGAGTATAAAATTCAACCAAGAGAGTATAAAACTCAACCATGAGATCATAAATTCGACCATGAGATCATAAAACCCGATCAGAAGATCATAGCAAAGGCTTTCAGCCTTGGAGACATAAGAATTTCGACCAGAGGATCCTAAAATTCGATCAGAAGATCATAGCAAAGGCTTTCCGCCTTGGAGACATAAGAATTTCGACCAGAGGATCATAAAATTCGATCAGAAGATCACAGCAAAGGCTTTCCGCCTTGGAGACATAAATATTTCGACCAGAGGATCATAAAATTCGATCAGAAGATCACAGCAAAGGCTTTCCGCCTTGGAGACATAAATATTTCGACCAGAGGATCATAAAATTCGATCAGAAGATCACAGCAAAGGCTTTCCGCCTTGGAGACATAAATATTTCGACCAGAGGATCATAAAATTCGATCAGAAGATCACAGCAAAGGCTTTCCGCCTTGGAGACATAAAAATTTCGACCAGAGGATCCTAAAATTCGATCAGAAGATCACAGCAAAGGCTTTCCGCCTTGGAGACATAAAAATTTCGACCAGAGGATCCTAAAATTCGATCAGAAGATCACAGCAAAGGCTTTCCGCCTTGGAGACATAAATATTTCGACCAGAGGATCATAAAATTCGATCAGAAGATCACAGCAAAGGCTTTCCGCCTTGGAGACATAAAAATTTCGACCAGAGGATCCTAAAATTCGATCAGAAGATCATAGCAAAGGCTTTCAGCCTTGGAGACATAAGAATTTCGACCAGAGGATCATAAAATTCGATCAGAAGAATTCGATCCTGGAGACTGAGAATTTTATCCTGGAGATCAATTGTAATTAGTATGGCCGGTCTGGTCTTATAGTGTTTCTTATACCTGCAAACATTGATAAATATTAATGACTTGTTAACATAAAAATATAATATAATTAATTTTTTGCCATATGGGTGTTTTTGAAGATAGAGAGTTTGATCCTGGAGATAATAAATTTTGATCCTGAAGATCATAGAACTTGATCTTGTAGACCCAAGAATTCGATCTCGGAAATCCAAGAATTTGATCCTGGAGACATGATAATTCGACCCTGTAGATCTGAAAATTCGACCTTGGAGGTCTAACAATTCGAGTTGGAGAATAAGATCTTGGAGATCTGATAATTTGACCATGGAGCTCCAAAAATTCGACCAGAAGAGGTCTAAAAATTCGAGCTGGAGAATATGATCTTGGAGATCTGATAATTAGACCATAAAGCTCCAAAAATTCGACCAGAAGAGGTCTAAAAATTCGAGCTGGAGAATATGATCTTGGAGATCTGATAATTAGACCATGGAGCTCCAAAAATTCGACCAGAAGAGGTCTAAAAATTCGAGCTGGAGAATAAGATCTTGGAGATCTGATAATTTTACCATGGAGCTCCAAAAATTCGACCAGAAGAGGTCTAAAAATTCGAGCTCCTCCTTCATAAGAAGATTCCCCCTTGATCGTACGTGAATTGCCTCGTAGTAGGCATATTTCGATCTAACACCCAAATAAGGCCCCTCGGTGGGCGCCAATTGATCTTACGTGATTTCTAAATTCCTTTAATAATTGGGGAGATTGGCGCAAAACTAATCCCATAACTAATGGCCGCTGATAAGTTAGCCCCACAAGTATTCAGACTAAGAATTTTAACCCACAACTTACAAAATTGAAACAATTTTGAGATTTTTTTTGCCCAATTGCAAAAGTTAACCTCTCTCTCAAGGTGACAATTTCGTAATTGGGCCAAAAAAGTCCTAAAATTGCTTCAATTTTATAAGTTGTGTGGTACTACCCGATAGCAATCATTAGTTATGAGACCAATTTTTTTTTTTCCATATAATTAATTTCGTTATCGAAAGTGATCACAGGCATATTATCTTTACGCAGGTATGAATTCCAGATGCAGTATGGATCTATTGGATGGTCGGTTGGTGCGACTCTCGGATATGCTCAGGCGGCAAAAGAAAAGCGTGTTATCGCCTGCATTGGCGATGGAAGTTTTCAGGTCAGTGGCTGCATTGATATCATTTACATGATTGCCCTCGATTCATATTTTACCAATGTCCAAACGTAATCGATATTTGCGACATGTCGCAGGTTACGGCTCAAGATATTTCAACCATGATAACATGTGGACAAAAGAGCATTATATTTCTTATCAACAATGGAGGATACACAATTGAAGTAGAGATTCATGATGGTCCGTACAATGTGATCAAGAATTGGAACTACACCGCCCTCGTGGATGCTATTCACAATGGAAAAGGCAAATGTTGGACTGCCAAGGTAAATTGCATATACAATCCAAGATTATATATCCGAATCTTCATATGCTATCATATAATAATCATTATTCAATTAGGTTATCCGACTTTTGGTGGATTATATTGTCATTATCCATTGTTTCATTTGTACTTCATAAAAAGAGTTAATGGCAATTTACGACCTATGATATTTATAATAATCAATTTATATTTCCGTGATTTAAAAAAAATATTTTATCTCCCTATAATCTTATAAAAGTTTTAAACAATCTTCCTGACATTTTTATATGTGGTAGTTTACTCCCTTGTGTTATGATATTGTGATAGTTTATGATTAATGTGTCAATTTACACCCCATTCCCTTTGTTATATCTTGATCTAGTCTATTAGGTTGACTAGAGATTCAAAAAATTGAGAGTGAAATACAAAAACACCCCTTGTATTTTGTCTAACTAATAAGAACACCACTATCTTCGTTTTTTATTAGTGAAAAATATCCTCCAAGCCGAAATGACATTTATACCACCATGAAATGATACCAAAATACCCCTTTAAACTAAAAAAATATCAATAATCCCCTATTAACTTTGAATATTGATAATAGGCCCCTGTTTACTTAAACAATTTACAAAAACTCCCTATGATTTATAAAAGAATTTCAAATGGATTTTTCGCTAATAGAAAAACAACACAGGGGGTTTTTTGTTAGTTAAAATAACGGGGGGAGGGGGGGGGGGGGGAGGGGAGGGGGGGATTTCTTAGTTAGACAAAGCATAAAGGGTATTTTTGCATTTAACTAAAAAATGATCATAAAAATCTAAATCATTGTAATATTTGTTTAGTCTTTTCAAATTGATAACACTAGTTTCTACTTTTATGATCTTCATCACATTTTCTTTTTCCCGGTGAAATCAGGTAAAAACGGAGGACGAACTGGTCGAAGCAATAGCAATGGCAACAGGGGCACATAAGGAATCGTTGTGTTTCATTGAAGTGTTGTTGCACAAAGACGACACTAGCAAGGAATTGCTGGAATGGGGTTCGCGTGTCTGTGCTGCTAATGGTCGACCTCCAAATCCTCAATAGACAATATCTACTTACAATTTTGTAAGCATATGAGAAAATGATCTGTAAAATTTCTTATTAACTCGAAATATAATGTTATTGGATACATAAATGGATATTTAGTATTACAATTTAAATATTGGTTGCAATGTTCATATCACCATCAAATAACTAGAACGAAATGGATGAAATCGACAACGTGCAATATCGCACTTAACTGATATCTCGTATTTTGGAGGGAATTAATGTGATAATTTCCCTCCAAAAGACGAGATAACGGCCAAGTGCGGTGTAAGTGGCCATGGCCAATTCCGTTCATATTTGTCCAATTATTTGATGGTGGTATGAACATTACAACCGAACTTTTAAATTATGGTACTAAATGTGTATTTACGTATCCAGTAATGTCATGATTATAAAATGCCTTATCGAATGGTACCAAATATGCAATTTTCCTATTATTCTAGTATTGAAGTTTCTCTTTGTAATTATCCTGAGTTGGAATTTCCAGTCCTAGGTCGGAGTACGACTGAGTTCGAGGTTCATGTAATTGTTCAAAAAGAGAAGTCGGGTTTCAAGTACAATTTACATGTTGACATTGCATAATATTACGATTTGTAGCTGAATAATTTACTTGCTCGAATAACTTAACATTGAATTATTTGTACTTCTTAATTACTCATATTATTTTGTAAAACACTGATTAATGCGAGATGTGAATCTTGATTCATGATCAAAACTAATAATGTAACTAACGTTTATTGGCAAGGACAGTAATAGAGTTTTGGGGCTCTAAGCGAAATAAAGAATTTCGGGCCTTCATATATTACTTTTTTTTCTTAAAATTATTTTTGGTGCTTTTTAAATGAAAAATTATTATTTAAATCAACACTAAAAGTCAACAAAACTTTATTGGTATTATAGCCAAGAATAAGGGTGGCAAATGGACAGATAGAGTTGGATATGGGTAAAGGACGAAAATACCCCTGCAAAGTGATCTTGGTGGCGCTGTTATATTTAAAGTATTTTATTGTTAATAAATTGAGAGAATTGCATTTTTGGTACACAGCTATAGGTCAATTTCCACTTTTGGTACACAGCTTTATGTGTCCAACACATTTGGTACACCTCTTTAACAAAGTTCGACACATTTGGTACAACCGTTAAATAAATTGCAAAATCACCGTTAATTCCGTTAGTTCCACACATTTGGTACACCTCTTTTACAAAATTGACATGTGCGTGGCACATGGCTGCCAAAAAAAAATTAAACTTGATAAACTTTTATAAAAATTATCATATGTGTTTATTATATTTATCATATCATATTTATATAATGATAAAAAAATATGTATTTATTATTTATATGACATGTAAAATATAATAAACTATATAATGTCATTTATAGTTTAATATTGGAAGAGAATAAAATATAATAAACAAGTTTATCAAGTTTCAATTTATAAAAATTATTTACAAAAATAGTTTATTATTTTTATAGTTTATTATTTATAAAAATTATTAAAAAACATGTCTTTATTATTTTTATGACATGTAAAATATAATAAACTATATAATGTCATTTATAGTTTAATATTGGAAGAAGAATAAAATATAATAAAAAAAGTTTATCAAGTTTCAATTTTTAAAAATTATTTATAAAAATAATTTATTATTTATAAAAATTATTAAAAAAAAATATGTATTTATTATTTATATGACATGTAAAATATAATAAACTATATAATATCATTTATAGTATAATATTGCAAGAAGAATAAAATATAATAATCAAGTTACTTTAATTTATCATATATAAAAATTATTAAAAAAATATGTAATTATTATTTATATGACATGTAAAATATAATAAACTATAATGTCATTTATAGTTTAATATTGGAAGAAGAATAAAATATAATAAAAAAGTTTACCAAGTTTCAATTTTTTTTTTTTCTGGGCAGCCATGTGTCGCGCACATGTCAATTCTGTAAAAGAGGTGTACCAAATGTGTCGAACTAACGGAATTAACGGTGATTTTGCAATTTATTTAACGGTTGTACCAAATGTGTCGAACTTTGTTAAAGAGGTGTACCAAATGTGTTGGACACATAAAGCTGTGTACCAAAAGTGAGAATTGACCTATAGCTGTGTACCAAAAATGCAATTCTCTCTTAATAAATTTTATGAAAGACTTAAGTGTAACATCATAATAGTGAACGGACGAAAATATTTTCACATGACATCAGATTCGTCGTGCTCAATCGGAAAAAGGTTAAAGTGTAATAAATAACTCTTATATAGTAAGAACTAACGTTAAAAAAAGTTTAAGAGGAACGACTCTATAAAAAAAAAAATTACACAAAAGAAGGACCATTTGTGGACTTTTCCCTTTATAATTTATAGGTATTGTTAAATAAAATAGAAAATAACAAGTAATACACTTATTTTAAATAACATGAACATGTTCGTAGTAGTAATTCAACTAATACATATATTTTTATAGGTGTTTCACAATTTAGCGGTGTCTTTCAGAGTCTCAGACCCTAATGTGTACTCATTCGAGCCATCCAAACAAAACATTGATTAGATATCAATGTGCAATAATATTGATACATTGATTGGATATCATCACTGTAAAGTTTATGTGCATTGTGGTAAGGGACGGATCCAGGACTTTTGGACACGGGCTAAAATAATCTAAAACAAAATCCAATCGAATGGTTAATTTAAAACTTATATTATTCACGAAAAAATATATGACGCAACACAAAAATGGGGTGGTGGAGTTTGAAAAAAATAACTTCCACGAGATACTTTAATTATATATGATACCCCGTTATAGTCCCAAACAACCCAAAATACTTACGTATTTACATTAATAATTGTCCCCAGTGATTTTTTATTTTATGAAATATGTCCATGATAGTATCGTTTGAAATACTACTAAATATGTATCTCTCTATAAAGACAAATAGACTATCATTTAACCATTGATCACTCATTCGGTTACAAAGTCGATTCTTTACCATCTTTATAGCCAAAAATGGGTAGAATAAGCGTCAATGTCACAAGTTTGTAAACCAACGAGAATGCGACATGCCTTTTGTTTGCGTTAAATTTTGTAGGGTACAAACACCTTTTACTTGCAACTATCTTCTTAACAAGATCACCAATCCCTTTCAAGCTAGAAAAATCATCACTTGATCGAACATCCCTAATATAATTTTCAAGTTGATTGTGAAGGATCGAAAGCTCTAGAAAAGAGAAGTAATTTGGATTCGGTAGGCGGCAATGTGCAGCTAGGGTTAGGGTTTAGAAATGTTGGAAGTTGATTAGGAGTTTGGAGAAGATTTGAACTTTAATTGGAGCTTGGGCACTGTGAGCTAGTATTATTAGGGTGTGTTAATATGGTTGAATTTGAATTGGGCTAATCTTTTATTTGGATTAGGGGATTGCTGATTGGGCTAATTTTTTTGTTGAATAGTGATTTGTTTGGGCAATTCAACTATTTTTTATTTCTATTTTTGGATTTTATCAAATATACCAATACTATACTAAAAATAAAAAAATAAATAAAAATTTAGTTTAAAACCCCCGTTAGCCTTAGCCCGTCTCCATCCGCTTGGTGACATGTGAGCATTAGCTATATATGAGTAGGTAAAATGTCATATTCTATAAAATATATATGTTGTGCGTTGTCTCCAACATGGACTTCACATATTTAATCCATTTTCATGAAAAATATTATGGCCTCAATATTTTCAAGAAAATATCAAAAAACAATAGTACCAACTGTATATGCAATAGTGTTCATTTTATTGGTGCCATCATCATCATCAAGTTTCAATTGGGGATCCGAATGCTACAAATCCATAATAAGTTTCGGGGATTCGCTTGAGGACACCGGAATCTACCGCTCTTCCACCATTCGGCGAAACTTTCTTCCATAACCCAAACGGATGCTTCTCCGATGTCCATCTTGTAATTGATTTTCATCGGTACAAAAATATTCACAGTATTTTATTAAAATTTCGTAGGGTTAATGACAATTTATCCCATGTGGTTATCATTATGTTCAATTTATCTCATGTGATTTAAAAAAGAGCAATTTACCTCCGTGAGTTGAAGAGTGTATCTCACTCGCTCAATATGAAATGAGCGTGAAATGTATTGTGTAAAAAGACGAAACTATCATTTAGGGGGTAAATAAGTTAGTAAAAAGGGGAGTATTATTGTCAAATCAATTTTTTCTAAAGGTTAAAAATTTTCAGAGAGACAATATTAATCATTTTTTAAAATCACAAGAGGGTAAATTGCTCTTTTACAAATTATAAGGAGATAAATTGAATATTATGATAATTACAGGGGGTAAATTGCCATTAGCCCAAATTTTGGAAGTATGACTTCTCTACAATTGAAGGGGTTAAGTTCTAACCAGCAAATATAAGCAATTGTCACAGATATAATCGATATAAGAATATTTTATATTTTAATTCCACTAATTATAGTTAAATGTTTGATTTTATTTTTTTTAGCCGACAGTTGGAGCTGCCGTTTGTGCAGCCGTACTTAATTGGAAGAAACGCTAATTTTAGCGGCCGTGTTTTCGAGAAAGGGGTGAACTTTGCGGTTGCCGGAGCAACGGCGTTGGATATGGATTTCTTCAACAAGAGAGGAATCAACAATGCAATGACTAATGTGAGTATGTGACTCTAGGAGATGAATTGGTTTGGTTCAAGCAATTTTTTGCCACACTTTCTGGTCTGGTATGGTCGTTGTTTCATCATAAAAAAATAACATAAAAATAAAAAATTTATTTTACTCTGATTTGAAAAAAAGCAATTTATCCTCTCATAAATTTCATAAAAGTTTTACACTATCTCTCTGAAATTTTTATGTGTGGGACATTACCTTCTGTGTTATGGTAATATGACAATTTACCCCACCCTCCATGTTCCAAAATACTTTTCATGTCCATTCTTAATTTTGACAAGTGAGTTACATTCTCCGACTCAAGAAGGTAAATTCCTTCTTTAAAATTTTAGCATGAGGGTAAATTGCTCATTTTCAAGTTACATAGAGGTAAATTGAAATTATGAATATGTCAGGGGTAAATTGCCATCCACCCATTACCTTGTTAGATAGAGATCTAGCTTTGCATAAGTTTAATGGGAAAGGAAAATTGAAAAATAAAGATGAGGACTAGTAACAAAAAAGTCGGAGAAAGAGAAAACAGAGGTGTGAGTTTGACTTTTTACTTTATTTTATAGGGGATTATTTGTGTCTTTAATTTTTTTTTTTTAAAAAAACTTTAATCTCTTTCGAGACGTGTTGGTATTTATTATTTAACAAAGTTAGACGGATTTTTCTAGGGTGTGAACATGTGAGTTACGCCTTCACATGCGGGAAGCCTCATCATGCCGTTCATTTGGCTCAGATTGATCTGGATCGTTGATTAGATAATTTGGTCAAATTTAATTTGTAACTATTGACTTTAATTAAATTACAATATACCTAATTTACCTTTCAATTAATTTTCTTCTAAAAGAAAAAAATCGGCCATTATAAAAAATGACCATTTTACCCCCATCTTATTAATTGACTTTGACAATTTTGTAAATTGACCCCTATGTTCCGCGAATTTACGAATTGAATTATTTTGCTTCTTAAAAAATATAAAAATACCTCCATTCATATAAAAAGACCGCTTTACCCCAAATTTTGATAATAATTGACTTTGACAATTTCGCAAATTGACCCCTATGTTCCGCGATTTTACGAGTTGAATTATTTTGCTTCTAAAAATATATATAAAATCGCCTATGATATAAAAAAAACCACTTTACTTCCAATTTTGATAATAATTGACTTTGACAATTTTGCAAATTGACCCCTATGTTTTGCGATTTTACGAATTGAATTATTTTGCTTCTAAAAAAAAACGCCTCTCATATTAAAAAGGCCGCTTTACCCCCAGTTTTGATAATAATTGACTTTGACAATTTTGCAAATTGACCCCTATATTTTGCGATTTTGCGAATTGAACTATTTTTCTCCTAAAAATAAAAAAAAAACGCCTCTCATGTAACGGCCCGACTCTGCGGGTCCGTCGAAAAGTTATTATTATTTTGAAAAAGAGTTAAATTATCGAAACCTTTTAAAAGAAACGATAAATTAAAAGTTTAAAAGTGGAAGCTGTTTAATACGAAATAAGAACATATTAAAATAATAAGTTTAAAGCGGAAGTAATTAAAATAAATTTTAACGGATGACAGGACATGGTGAAACAACTTGTGGGACCCAAAAGATATACAAGAAGATTAAGATTAATATTGATAAAATTTAAAATCATTTTCGATAGATATTCCCATTTTACAAAATTAGCTAAAATACCAAGATCTTTAGCAAAATATAATAAAAATGAACTTAGACATTATAGGAGATTTAAAACATGAGTTCAAACGAAAATCTTAAAATCAAATAAGAATTTAAACAAAAGTTCAACTACTCTCTGGAACTAGGGTGGGTCCGCAACCGTGATGACCTAACCTCAACATAAACTATCGTTTACCCCAAACACCTGTAGCTGAAAAGATTGAAACATGGAATGCATAAGTTGATCGCCCAACTTAGTGAGGTTGTAGTGCACATATGTGTGGATGCAATATAATATACATGAGCATATACAACAGTACAGTAAATGAACATATGCTATAACAATTTAAGCACGTTAAACAAGTAACCAACATTTGTTGATGCCGTCCTCCTCTTACCCTCCAATCCACAGTCAGGAAAACCACCACCGAACACTCCAAGTAAGGTGCGACCTTACATAACAGTGCGCATTGACGTCAAATGCCAGGAGTTTGACATTCACTCCCCAAGTGTAACCTCCACACTTGGCTCGTGAAGCGGGTCTACGGTGGATCGAGGTAACCCTCCGGCCCTTACCTTCCGGGTTAACCACGATTCCGCACACCAAAATAGGGGCCCACACAGTAACAGTAAACAGTACAATACAGTAACAGTAAACGGTACATTACAGTAACAGTAACTGTAACAATAACAGTTCAGTAATAGGAAATGGGTAAACAACTCAATAACTGTTCAACATACAATATCAATGACTCTAGGCACATAGACATAAACAATAATTCAACGTGTAACTTGTCCTAGCAGCCGAGTTCTTTATGTTATCATCACATGCTTGTTCGTTTAGTAACTAAGTTACAATTATGACTCGACCTACTAGCACATTTAGACTTACACACAAGTAACACTCACCTGTGTAGCTTACGATCCTCGAGGAAATGCGAAAAAGTAGCGTCTTCGGTTCCTGTACACGTTTATGTAACGATCTTAGAATCTAATTACTCCATAAGGATTCTAAAGTGACTAAAGCAATGCTTTAGTCGAGCAAACAATTGAATCACGGTTGTTCAATAACGAAACCACGATCAAAACTTGGACATTTACGTCCGATTTAAAGGTTCTATGGTTTGTTCATAAAGCGTGGTAAACATAGCCACGATAGAGTTAAACTAGAACAAAACCGTTGTAATTGAGCTTTAAAATGTTTAATTAAAGGTTTT
The DNA here is from genome assembly GCA_003313485.2 of Penstemon barbatus. Taxonomy (NCBI): domain Eukaryota; kingdom Viridiplantae; phylum Streptophyta; class Magnoliopsida; order Lamiales; family Plantaginaceae; genus Penstemon; species Penstemon barbatus. The sequence goes on from CM064883.1 coordinate 39,900,918, forward strand.
ACGTTAAGTTATTACCTTTAAATAACTTTATGTTTCTAAAGTATTCATTTTTTTTTTAAACTTTAAGATTTGAGAAAATCCAAAATATTTAACAAGTTAATAATTAAACACCATTTTCTTTTGAAAACATTAAAAGTATACCCCAAAAGTTTCGAAAATATTAAAACATTAACTTTCTTGCAAAAATAATTCAAGACCCAATATCACAAGAACGTTTAAAAATAATTAAGCAAAAATTCACTATAAAACCGAAATTAATCACTAATTTTACTAACTTTTCATCATATAATCTCATTAACCCTATCGAAATTTATTATCGAGCCATATATTTTTACTATATCAAGTTTTCACTTTCATTACTACACCATCCTTATAACTAAATTCGAGTTAGTCGAGATACATGCATAACATAGTACAAACTCAAACTCATGCTCAAACTAAATTCTAAACCCAAAAATTAACCACAATGTAAATAATACACAATAACATTTAGGCTCAAAGAACTGCCTAACGAACTCAAATCGAGAAATGAAGACCGAAAATGGAATACCCATTCCGAGATAAAGTCGCTGACTGGAGCAGCCCATGTTAATCGGCCGTTGACCGCCGTTGACCGGCACCGGAAAATGAGCCGAACCCACCATTCCGCTCTCCTCTAAGCCTAGAACACCGTGGTGAAGCTCGATTGTCGAAGAAATGACCAAAAAATGGACATGCAAGGAAACCCACTTAAAACCGCACCTTCAACCTCGAATTTTCGCAATAAAACACCTTCTATTCTTTCAATAACTACCACCATTGTGTTCCTCTCGTCGAGTAGATCAATTTTGACTACTCATTTACTTGATTTGGTTAAGAAATGAAGAAGTTATGAGCTTAATAAGAAAGGAAATTTTGTGTGTGCGAAAAATACATAAGTGTGTGTGTTGGGTACGAAAGATGAAGAATGAGAGAGTGGAGCTGGAACTTTATGTCTTTAATGTGTGTTTTGCAATTTACACTCTCAAATTTTGAGCTTTTCCTTTTTAGTCCTCAAAGTCTTGGGGCAATTCAAGAAGTCCCCCCCTTTTTTTTTAGCATTTCAATCCTCAAAATTACATAAGATTGAAGCATTTATAATTCGTAATTTGCACAACAATAATAATTCAAGTGAATATCAATTTAAATCACTTCAAATTTAAAAATATGCTCACTCGTTGAATTTTTTAACAATATAGATATAAATTCTAATTTCAATTATCAAATCTGCATAATTAAAATTACCAATTTCAAGTAAATTAAAATTATAGAAAAGAAAATTCATAAATAAATTTTTCGGGGTTTAAATCTCATATAAAAATGACCGCTTTGCACCCAGTTTTGATAATAATTGACTTTCACAAATTTGCAAATTGACACCTATGTTTTGCGATTTTATGAATTGAACTATTTTACTTCTAAAAAAATTTAAAAAAAAAGGCCTCTCATATAAAAAAGACCGCTTTACCCCAATTTTGATAATAATTGAATTTGACGATTTTGCAAATTGACCCATATATTATGCGATTCTACGAATTGAATTATTTTGCTTCTAAAAAAAAACGCCTCTCATATAAAAAAGATCGTTTTACCCCCAATTTTAATAATAATTGACTTTGACGATTTTGCAAATTGACCCCTATATTTTGCAATTTTACGAATTAAATTATTTTGCTTCTAAAAAAAAAAAAACGTCTCTCATATAAAAAAGACCGCTTTACCCCCAATTTTAATAATAATTGACTTTGACGATTTTGCAAATTGACCCCTATATTTTGCGATTTTACGAATTGAATTATTTTGCTTCTAAAAAACAAAAAAAAAACGCCTCTCATATAAAAAAGACCGCTTTACCCCCAATTTTGATAATAATTGACTTTGACAATTTTGCAAATTGATCCCTATATTTTCCGATTATACGAATTGAATTATTTTGCTTAAAAAAAAACGCCTGTCATATAAAAAAGACCGCTTTACCCCCAATTTTGATAATAATTGAATTTGACAAATTTTCAAATTGACCCCTATGTTTTACGATTTTACGAATTGAATTATTTTGCTTCTAAAAAAATAAAAAAAAAATGCCTCTCATATAAAAAAGACCGCTTTAGCCCCAATTGTGAGATGAACAAATGACAAATTGTGAGACGAAATTCGACGAATGAATATAGTTTCGGACGAAAAATCAAAATTTATATTTAGTTTGGGACGAAATCTGCAATCTTATATAATTGTTTATGATAAAATTTGCGACGTCATGACATGTAAGCATCCATGTGTCAAGTGGGACGATATTTAAAAATAAAAAATAAAAAATTACGTGACTAATTTGGCTAAGTTATATATCTTGGAATGAAAATCAAAAATCACTAATTAGTTTGGGACGTTTTTTGCAATATTGCCATATATTAAATAAAGAAAAATTCAAGTCAAATATGACTTTGCATGTACTGTTGGGCGCAGCGGAATGTAAATAAATTTTAAACAACCAAAAAACACAACTGGGGATGCGGAAGAAGAATCAATGAACAATACGCTCACCTAAATGCTAATGAAGCAGCCTCTTTCTACTTGAAAGATTCTGCAGATCCTTTCCTCTGGCTTAAGGATTATAATTTTTATTGTGTAATCTTAGAAATTACTAAGTCCGTTGAATTTGACTCCATTACTAGATCGGGGGTTAAATGGGCTTATTCAAAAGACTTTATCAAGAAAGATTATACTCCGGAAACATGGAACGGAGATCTCTACAGAAACCATAAAATTCCGCGTGGTTGCAGAAAAGAATTGAATAAATTTTGGTTCAATTATTTTGATTACATAAAAGCATGGGAAGGTGCCTTTTGTTATAACAACAAGCAAAGAAAACAAAGTTGGTTTTTCCAATTCTATGGGCTCCTGTTTAACAGGTTCACTAGCCTTTTCTAAGACCCATTGTTCAGATAAATTAACCTGATCCCAAGAAATTGTTTTAGGGACTATTTTAGAAAAATTTGTTACGAATAAAGTAGTTAACCTTTTATGATCAGAAGCTAAAGTTCTCATCCTAGGACTACCGTGTTCATAACTTTGTATTGAATTCTCTAGTAAATCATGCTTTTGGTCCTCCTTATGGATTAATTTTTGCACTTTTGTCTCTCTTAATTTTTTTGTAGCGAATTGGTCCCTCTTATCAATGTAGTATATCACATTCGTCCCTCTTAAATTTTTTGTATCAAATTCGTCCCTCTTATCAATGTAGTGTAACACATAAGTCCCTCTTAAATAAAAAATACATCACTTAAATTCAAAATATATTCTAAAGTGGACGAAAGTTGATGTAGTTTGTATTTAAGAGGGACCAATATGTTACACTATATTGATAAGAGGGACGAATTTGCTACAAAAAATTTAAGAGGGACGAATGTGTTATAAGAGGGACCAATGTGATACATTTTATTGATAAGAGGGACCAATCTGCTACAAAAAATTTAAGAGGGACGAAAATGAAAAATTTGACCCATAAGGAGGACCAAAAATGCTATTCACTCTTCTATAAATAAGGATTATATTTTCTGACCCTGACATCATATTGAATCCTTCAAACTTAATGTCTAAACAAAGGGCATGGATCAAAGTAGGATCTGTCAAAGACATTAAAATTTGGAAAACAAGAGAAATAAATTGGTCCATCACATAGACTAGATTCAATTATTCCTAATAAGTAATCATGAAATTTATTATGTCTTTTATCTCTAACACAAATTATAGCGGATGTATTTAACCCGAGACGAGTTGCAGGTTTTAACCCTACTTGGATTAAACCAACATGAAGAAATTTATACTGTTGTCTATGTTTTTCAATTAAGCTCTTAGACATTACTCCCTCTGTTTTTTTTTAATTGTCGCTTTGGCAACTTTTGTTTGTTTACTTTTATTTGTCGCTTTAGGAAATCAATGTAATTTCTTCCAATTTTGCCCTTATTTAATGATTCTTTTTAATGATTGTAATAAATGTTCTAATCATATGGTGAAAAGGGTATTTTTGGATTTTTGCTTTGAAAAGGTGGTTAGTTATTGCATTCCTTAATTTGTGTGCACCAACCCAAAGCGACAATTAAAAAAAAACGGAGGGAGTAATTGAAAAGAATTGTATCATTCAGTTAAAGGAATAGCTTCTTCTACAGTTTTAACAACATAATCGGAAGAGAATTCAAAAGTTCCTTTATGTTTAAAAACAGAAGAATGTACTGGTAATTTTCAGTTTTGTAATAGTTTTTCAAAATTTTCATTTATTAAAATTTCTTTATTATTGTTATTTGCTTCACCTTGTTTTTTAGACAAACTCCTAGAAAATCTTTGCATCTTTTACGGATCATTATCAACGAATTTACGCCAGTCCCAAACACGCCTAACCACGGCTATAACAGGGATCACAAGGGCCACGCGACTTAAGGGAATTAACCCCGTGTTTCACCGTAAATGGATGTTTAGAAATTTAAGATTTTATATCTAAAACCAAGTATGAGCAAGATAACAAGTAATTAAGCAACTAATAAAATATTAGATTGAATTAAAAGTTGATAATAATATTCACGTCGATTAGCAAAGTAATTATAATTATATATATATATATATATATATATATATATATATATATATATATATTCGTTATTTGGGTCTTCTTCAAATTCTTCACACCAACGATTATACTTCATATATTCACTCAAGCAGAAATTATGGAATTCAGAAACACGATAAACAAACTTAAAATTAACCATACTTTAAACAATACAAACATACATACCTATATCAACGTGGCTCTGATACCACTATGGGTACCAGATCATACATGAAAATGGAGGGGTTGCAGAGCAACAACAGCAAAATTACAATTTAAATACAAAAGATAACTAAGTACAAATTTAGAAGGGTATTTTACAAAGTTTTAAAAAGATAATTATCTTCGTGGAAGGGGAAGCTTTAATGGTGGAGTGAGAATATGCTTGAAGTGTCTCCCCAGAACTATCTTGAGTGCCTTTTTATAGGCCACGGATTAAGCTCGAATTTGAAACTCTTCGGACGCGAAACTGATCCTCAAAACAAAAAATTGAACAGTGCCATTAATTATGGCTGAATACTGTTCACCTCCTATCAGGATGAAGAAATTGAATCTACAAAAGCAGAGAATATAAGTGCTCCTTTGACATTTATAAATAGGATTGACAGGGTTATTACTCATAAGTGGCACATTAAGAAAAAAATAATTGTTCATAGAGAATATATTTTCTCTGTAGTTGCTATGATCGACTCAGGAGCAAACCTAAATTGTATTAACGACGGATTAATTCCATACCGATATTTTCCTAAAACAATTGAAATTCTAAATGCTGCAGATGACCGTAAACTTATAGTAAAGTATAAGTTACAAAATGCTACTGTCTGTAACAATGGAATTTGTTTAGAAATGCCATTTATAATGGTAAAAGATTTATCTCATGAACATCTAGGAAATCCTTTTCTTCATATGCTCTATCTAATAAAGAGTATTGATGAAAAGGGGATTACTAGTACTGTTAATTCACAGAAAATAACATTTGATTTTATTACACAACCTCGTTATCACGTGATTGATCTAATTCAACAAAAAATAGAAAGAAAAGAAAACTTCCTTAATTCTTTAACTGACAAAATAAATTACAAAAAAATAGCTGAAAAGATACAGCAGCCTCATATCCAAAAGAAAATAAATGAATTACAAGAGTATATTGTTGGATGAAGATGAAGATTGAAGGACAAGAAAGTTGGAAATTAAAGCGAGGTTTTGATGATTTCCAAAACATCATAATCAGCTAAGTAAGGAATACTTAGTAAAATCCCTTAGAAGAATTTTGACCAACTTAAAAGACAAATCAGACAAGTCAAAATTTTACTTGGTCCAAAAGACTACTGATCTGTTGCTGAAGGAAGAAATCAGTTTGGTGAAAATCAGCCGACTCAAATCAGATTAGTTCAAGTTGAGATCAGCTCAGTACATCATCAGACGAGAGATCTTAATCAGCTAAGTGAAGAAGATCAGGAAGTCTCCTCAACAGTAATAAATGCACTTGGAGTAATAAATGCTGAAGAATGAGGGTATTTATGGAAAATGATTGAAGAAATCCTCGTATCAGCTCGGTGCATTAAATGCAGCTGACAGAAAGTACAACATACTGTACTGTAGCAGTCGCAGAGAGCCGTTTGCAGAGTTTAAGGACCAGTACTCGAGGATTTGAATCCTGTCTCTCTTCAACGGAGACTTTTCAAATCAAGAGTATAAATAGTTCAAGAGTTTGAGAGAAGAAGAAGCTACACAACAACACATTTTCTGAGAGAAAGTTTTGAAGCAGAATTCTTCTAAGTCTCAAGAACTCACGAGCAACTCAGTCATCAGCTTAGTCATTTGTTGACATAAGCCGAAGTTGAAGATTAAAGAAACACATACAAATCTGAGTGATTTATGTTAGAGAGTGTTGTGAGGAGTTTCATCCGTCTTAGTGAGTGATAAAATTATGTAGATTAGGTCATCTTTGTGATTTCCTAAGTGTGAACTTGTGGCCTTTTCATTTGTTGATTGGCGCAAGCAGTGTATACTGTTAATTGTGTGTTTCCTAGTATAACCCAAGATCTAAGTGACTTGGAAGAGTGGACTAAATGATTTTAATCCATATAACCACTATAAAAATTCTTGTGCTCATTTTGCATAAGTTTTCTTGCATATTTTAAAACTGCATTAATTTACACTTGAAGCAAACTGTTAAATATTTTAAAAGAAGTTTTAAACTTGGGGATAAAATCTTTAAAAGACTTAATTTACTTGTGAAAAACACTTTAAACCATCAGCTGCAAGTAATCTGAATTAAAACGGATTTTGCTGAAATCAGCTAAGTACTTATCTAAAGAGTGGTCAACTCTGCTGCTCAAACTTTGTGTGCGATCAGCTTAGTCAGCTTACTGTTTGCGATCAGCTTAGTCTGCTAACAGTCAAGTGAAAAGTTTTGAAGTCTAAAGTTTTCAGAGGTCTATTCACCCCCCCCCCCCTCTAGACCACATCTGACCACTTGGGACCAACATATATAATTAAAGCAATTTGCGCTGAAATTCCTAATGCTTTCTGGTAAAGGTAATCTTCCTTACGAACCAGATTTTAAAGAAAATCAAATTCAGACTAAGGCTAGGCCTATTGCTATGGGTCCTCGCTATCTTGAAATCTGCAAAAAATAAATAGGTGAGTTATTACTCAAATGACTAATTAGAAAATCCTACAGCCTATGGAGATGTCCAACATTTTATGTTGAAAATGCAGCTGAATTAGAAAGAGGAGTTCCAAGGCTTGTTATTAATTATAAGCCATTAAATAAAGCATTAAGATGGATTAGGTATCCCATCCCTAATAAAAGATATCTACTTAATAGACCCTACACAGCTAAGGTCATGTCTAAACTTGATATGAAATCTGGATTTTGGCAAATTCAAATTGCAGAAGAAGACAAATATAAAACTGCATTCACAGTACCATTTGGACATTACGAGTGGAATGTGATGCCGTTTGGGTTAAAAAATGCCCCTTCAGAATTTCAAAATATAATGAATGACATATTAGTCCATATACTAAATTCTATATAGTAAATATTGATGATGTCTTAATTTTTTTAGACAGTACTGATCAACATTTCAAACATTTACATGCATTTATTAATGCTACTAAAAGAGCAGGTTTAGTTGTGTCTGCCAAGAAAATAAAATTACTTCAAACTGAAATAAGATTTCTTGGGCATAACATTAAAGAAGGAACTATTTTTCCAATAGATAGGTCCATCTCCTTGGCGGAAAAATTTCCAAATGAAATTAAAGAAAAAAAACTCAATTGCAAAGATTTCTTGGAAGTCTTAAGTACATAGCAGACTTCTATAAAAATTTAGCTATAGACGCCAAACCTTCATTTGAAAGGTTAAGAAAAAATCCCCCTGAATGGACAAATATCCATACAGAGGCCATTATAAAAATGAAAAAAACAAAATAAAAGAAATTCCTTGTCTTGCAATTGCTAACCCGGATGCTTTTAAAATTGTCGAGACTGATGCATCTGAACTAGGATATGGAGGAATCCTAAAACAAAGGATTGATAATAAAATTTCCTTTGATAGATTCACTTCAGGAATTTGGCAAGGACCGAGGAAAAATTATTCAACTATAAAAAAGAAATTTTATCCATTGTTTTATGTGTTCAAAAATTTGAAAGTGATTTGTTAAATAAAAAATTCCTTATTAGGGTTGGTTGTAAATATGCAAAGGATATTTTTAGAAAAGGATGTTAAAAATATAGCATCTAAACAAGTTTTTGCTAGGTGGCAGGGAATTTTGTCTGTCTTTGATTTTGATATAGAGTTTATTAAATGATCAAATAATTCATTACTTGATTTTTTAACTCGTGAATTTTTACAGGGAAATGGACAACAAGAAGCTTAAAACGAAGGACAAAGGGAAGTTTAAAGAGACATCCCTCAACAAAGTTATGTCTCACAAGACGATGTAAAAGATAAAGCCTTAAAGGCTACCCCAAAAGAATTTAAATTAAGAGATGATGCATATGCGATTGCCATGGAGACTAATTTGTCTACAGAATTTGTTTATCCGTATATTCCCTACTCCACTATATGGATAACACCTCTGGAGCTTAAATATGCTCACCTAAATGCTAATGAAACAACCTCTTTCTACTTGAAAGTTTCTGCAGATCCTTTCCTCTGACCTAAGGATTATAATTTTTATTGTGCAATCTTAGAAATTACTAGTCCGTTGAAGACTCCATTACTAGATCGGGGGCTGAATGGGCTTATTCAAAAGCCATTATCAAGAAAGTTTATAGTCCAAAAACATGGAAACCATGAAATTCCGCGTGGTTGCAGATAGGGGTGTTCATTAAAACCGTCAAACCGCCCCAACCGATTGCCCCAACCCAAATCGACCGCAATTCGCGGGTTGAACGATAAATGGATTGGTCTTGGGCTTCGTGGAAAAAAACCCGCAAATTTTGATCGGGTTTGGGTTTATATTTTAAAAAACCGCATATACCGCACCCAACCGCATGTATATAAAATAACAAATTGTGTTTTATTATTTAATATAATTTAAGCACATACATAATTTTAATTTACCGTCTCAACCCCAAAATCTAATTTGTCCCCTAAAATTACTCGACACAATTTATTAAGAATTCAAGTTAAATTCTATCGATTGACAACCACTAATATCAACTTTAATAATTAAAGTATTTTCAATTTTTGTTTATTGTTTGGAAAAGTCTTGTTCGGTTTTGTATTTGGGTAACAAATATTGATCTTTACATAGCGAATATAGACTTTAAATAGGTTAACAAATTAAAGCTAAAAATTATGAAAAAGTATTATTGTTCATATGATTATGAAACATTCAAGAATTTTATTCTTAGATAAAAGTACAATAACGAAATAGTAAGTGATAATAAATTAAAGTAAAGTCTCCAAAAAAAAAACTTCATTAAAAATCGAAGGGACCGCAAAGTGCAGTCTCTAGACTTATTGGGTTGGGTGTAATCTAGAGTATTAAAAACCCGCAAATAATGGGTTGGGTGTGGGCGAGTATAAAACCACAATAGACCGCACCGCGAACACCCCTAGTTGCAGAAAAGAATTGGACAAATTTTGGTTCAATTATTTTGATTACATAAAAGCATGGGAATGTGCATTTTGTTATAACAACAGGCAAAGAAAACACAGTTGGTTTTTCCAATTCAGAGATTTTAATGCCGCTAATCTTCATCAGTGGTTTATTAAATGGTTTTATAACTGGGGATCTCATCCTATTATTTTCCCCGTCAAAGTTAGATGTATTTTTGGAGATTTTAAGAAATCTAACCCGTCGTTAGAAACACCTGAGCTTAATTTCGTAGCTTTTTACCAAGTCCCATGGTTAATGAAATGGGATGTTATTTTGAATTTACCAATTAAAAATTTTGAGGCCACCATACTCATGTTCCTGCACTAGGAAGAAGGATTTTATTTAAATTGTGGGACAAATTTGAGTTCTTCAAGGACTCTATTTTTTCTCAAAAGGGAATTGTTTCGTTTGAACCACCTCCACCTGTAACTCCAAAGATGCAACCTCCTAAAATGGATGTTGCTGATCTACTCAAAGAGTTATTAGCTTCATCGTCTAAAGAAGATCTAAAGAAGCAACTCAAAGAAATGCTGGGAGACTCATCATGGTCATCAGATGAAGAGTCTTACAAGGAGACCCACAAAACAGATGAAACAATTGTTGACTCACAGGAACCGTTTGCTTAACTCAACAAGGCAATTCAGAAGACTATTCAAAAGGTGAACATGAGGTGAACAGTAATCAGCCATAATTAATGGCACTATTCACTTTTTTGTTTTGAAGATCAGTTTCGCGTCCGAAGAGTTTCAAATCCGAGCTTCAAGTCCGTGGCCTATAAAAAGGCATTCAAGATAGTTCTAGGGAGACACTTCAAGCATATTCTCACTCCACCATTAAAGCTTCCCCTTCCACGAAGATAATTATCTTTTTAAAACTTTGTAAAATACCCTTCTAAATTTGTACTTAGTTATCTTTTGTATTTAAATTATAATTTTGCTATTGTTGCTCTGCACCCCCTCCATTTTCATGTATGACCTGGTACCCATAGTGATCCATGCCCTCTGCTTATACATTAAGTCTGAAGAATTTAATATGATGCCAGGGTCAGAAAATATAATCCTTATTTATAGGATTCAATACAAAGTTATGAATACGGTAGTACCTAGGATGAGAACTTTAGCTTCTGATCATAAAGGGTTAACTACTTTATTCGCAACAAATTTGTCTAAAAGTAATGTAAAAGTCCCTAAAACGATTTCTTGGGATCAAGTTAATTTACCTGAACAATGGATCTTAGAAAAGGCTAGTTAACCTGTTAGTTAAACAGGAGCCCAGAAAATTGGAAGAAATAATTGAATATCCTGACGGAGACGTTGAAATTAAATTCTCTAATTAGAGAATTGCTCGATTTAATTTAGGAAGCCAAAGTAGCAGAATTAATAAAATTAGTTTAGGAAGAGGTTCTTCACTTCCTTCATCTCAAAAGGAAAGAATTTTTGGAACAAAATTTACTTCAGATGGGGTTAATCAACCTAATTATGAAACCTGGGTTCCCCCTATAACAGTTTCCACTGAAACAGAAAGATCTAGGTATAGGTCTCCTACTATTTCAGAAATGGGTTATGAAGACAACAGTGAAAGGAGTGTTTTTACAATAACTCTTTCTGAAAATGAAATTGATTTTCCTTTCAAACAAACGGCTAAAGAATTATTTTATTCTTCTGAAAATGAAATTAAAAGAAAATGGTTTTTTCAAATGTCTACTAAAAACCAAAAACCTGGTTTCCAATTAGAAATAGATAAAGACGTTATTGGCTTCTTTGAATTTTTGAAACACGATAAACAAACTTAAAATTAACCATACTTTGAACAATACAAACACACATACCTATATCAACCTGGCTCTGATACCACTATGGGTACCAGATCATACATGAAAATGGAGGGGGTGCAGAGCAACAACAGGAAAATTACAAATTAAATAAAAAAGATAACTAAGTACAAATTTAGAAAGGTATTTTACAAAGTTTTAGAAAGATAATTATCTTCGTGGAAATGGAAGCTTTAATGGTGGAGTGAGAATATGCTTGAAGTGTCCTCCAAAACTATCTTGAGTGCCTTTTTATAGGCCACGGACTTGAAGCTCGGATTTGTAACTCTTCGGACCCGAAACTGATCTTCAAAACAAAAAATTGAATATTGCCTTATTATTCACCTCATGTTCACCTTTGGAATAGTCTTCTGAATTGCTTTGCTGAGTTAAGCAAACGGTTCATGTGAGTCAACCATTGTTTCATCTGTTTTGTGGGTCTCCTTGTCAGACTCTTCATCTGATGACCCTGATGAGTCTCCCATAATTTCTTTGAGTTGCTTCTTTAGATTTTCTTTAGACGATGAAGCTAATAACTCTCTGAGTAGATCAACAACATCCATTTTAGGAGGTTGCATCTTTGGAGTTGCAGGTGGAGGTGTTTCAAAAGAAACAATTCCCTTTTGAGAAAAAATAGAGTTCTTGAAGAACTCAAATTTGTCCCACCATTTAATTAAAATCCTTCTTCCTAGTGAAGGAACATGAGTAATGGTAGCCTCAAATTTTTTAATTGGTAAATTCGAAATAACAACATCCCATTTCATTATCCATGGGACTTGGTAAAAAGCTACGAAATTAAGCTCAGGTGTTTTTAACGATGGGTTGGATTTCTTAAAATCTTCAAAAATACATCTAACTTTGTCGGGGAAAATAATAGGATGAGATCCCCAGTTATAAAAACATTTAATAAACCACTGAGGAAGATTAGCGGCATTAAAATCTCTTAATTGGAAAAACCAACTGTGTTTTATTTGCCTGTTGTTATAACAAAAGACACCTTCCCATGCTTTTATGTAATTGATGGGGGCTATTTCGCACCCTACTAAACGGATCGACTAAAGAACACAAGATCGATTCGACCAAATCAGACAACTCGGGATCATCTATCGACCTGGCCAAGTACAACTCTCTTCGACTAGGAGATTATATTCCGGACCCAAGAAGGGTATTTGGCCCGAGTCCTATTAGGACTATGTTTCCTTGTAACACTAGGTTTAGCATGATATAAATACCTAGTTAATGATTGTATGAACTAACTCCGAAAACTCTGAATCATAAGGAAAATACGCCATTGAATGCTGCTTACTACAGCATACATAACTCATTATTATTCAATAAAGAAAAGATTCTTCTCTCCAGATTGGTGTTCTTTGCTTTGGTTTATGTAATTTACTTCTTGCTTTATCAATATTGCTTTTCTTTGTGATTGATCCATCCGGAATAAAGTAACAGAGCCCTATAAAATATATATTGGAGACACCCAATAACATTAATTCACTGATACCTTTTTTAACCCGACGAAATCCGGTTAAATCAGTTGGCGCCCACCGTGGGGCTAGGTTAATTATTCGATTGACACATGGCTCGCCCAAGGAAAAGCGCTCGTATTGGAGCGAGAAGCAATACAACCACCGGCCATAACACATCGGAAGACATACAGAACAACAACGATAATAACGTTCCCAACACCGACGAGAATTTCCAAGATGCACACCCCCGACAGCAAGGACCCCAAGGAGGCCTTCCCGGTGCCATACAGGAAGAACCAGAAGGCCCCGAAATCCCCGTTCCTCTCCCGGGCGCTCAGGAGAAACTGCGACAAATAGCGATGCTCTTCAAATCACTTTCTCCAGAAGAATTACTAGTACTGGATCAAATTCCTCGAAACGTTACGGCTGCCAGGACAACTCCTGCACCAGGAGTGCCAAGGCCAAACGAACAAACCTCTCAACAGGCTGACAGGCCAGCGAGTGAGCGACGCTCGCTACACAGCCCACAGCAGGGCAATTCTAAACCCTCCGATAACCATCCGCGAAGAAAACCAGGTCGAAGAAAACCACAGGCGGGTCGCAGCGGATCGAAGGAACGAACAATAATCCCTATCGAGGATGACATAGATGATGCAATCCCAGATCGACCACGAGCGACTCGATTCTCAGAAAGGGAAATTGAAAGGATGGTACAGGAGCAACTCGAACAACGCCTACGATCCGTTCAAAACCCATGGGCCCGAACTGCGGAACTCCAGGAAAGCCTTGCGGCTTGTTCTCCTTTCTGCAGAGAAATAAAAGAGGCACAATCCACGGGACAGGTCCCAGGTAGATTACCCCGATATGATGGAACTACCGACCCGGATGATTATATTTTTAGCTTTACGAATATAATGAATTTATATGCCCACTCTGCCGAATTCACCGCCAAGTTAATGGTGACCACATTCGAAGGACTCGCGCTGGATTGGTTTGCCAAACAGCCGGCCACCTCTATATTCAGTTTCCGGGAATTATGCAATAAACTGACGCAGCAGTTTGCCAGTCAGAAAAGACAAAAACTCCCGATGAGCTACCTGGGAACCATACATCAACAAGAAGGAGAATCCCTAAGGAACTGGTTGGCCAGATTTAATGTAGAGCTACTCAAAATAGATTCTCCAAATATCGATTACATAATTTCTATCCTTTTCGACCTCACTAAAAATAGGCAGTTCGGAAACGCCCTCAGTCGAAAACAACCGAGAACGTTTGCCGACATCATGAGCTTGGCGTCTAAGTATATGACCCAAGAAGAGATGAATTCCTTTAAGGACAAAAACAAAAACAAAGCCACAGCTTCAGGCTCCAAACGTCATGACAGGATTCCTGCCCAAAGATCTGTGGATTATGAGCGATCTTTTAGGAAAGGTAACGTTTTCCAGCGATTGGAATACAGCGAAGCCGACCAAGAAAGACAACCTAACTTCTACCAAAGATCAAGAAACCCTGAACAGCCAATCAGAAGCAGGGTGAATCAAGTAGAACACCCAAGGTTAAATGCTCCCATGGAAGAAATATTGGAAGTTCTAGAAAGAAATAACTGGATCCCCGAGGCAAGGAAAATCGCTCAGCCAAGACCAGGGTCTCGAAACTACGACCAATACTGTAAGTACCATAGGGCACACGGACATCGAACGGAAAATTGTTTTCACCTTAAGAGAGAAGTTGAAAAACTGATCGAACAAGGAAAACTAGATGAATACATAGAGCAAGATAACCGCAAAAGGGAAAGAAGTAGAAGCCCTCGGAACAGTAATCAAAGAAGGAGTTCTCATCGAAGGTCACCTGAGCGTCGACCTACTCAGGAGTTGAATCATGACCAGATCAATGGGACTATCCATACAATATCCGGGGGGCCCGCGGGTGGAGATAGTCGTAACGCCCGACGAAGGACAGCCCGATCCATAATCAGAAACTCAAAATACCCAAAAGAAATATGGACTCTGGAAAACAAACCGACAAATCACCAACCGATCAACTTTAACGAAGGCGAAGTACCTAAAAACATCATTTGGGACACAAAAGAGGATAACCCCGATTTCCCTATGGTGGTGTCGTTAGAGATAGCGAATTATAATGTAAGAAGAATCCTAATCGATAATGGAAGCTCAACAAATATCATCTCCCGGGAGGTTTTAGCCCAAATGAACTTGGGGCAGATAAACCTACAGAAAGTAGCTACGCCATTAGTAGGCTTTGGAGGGTCCGAGATCATCCCCAGCGGAACGATATCCTTAAGTGTATCGCTCGGAAAGAAACCACACCGAACGGTAAAGCTAGTAAAATTTCTAGTGGTAGAAACCCCCTTCGCTTACAACGCAATATTGGGACGACCGGCTCTCAACCTATTCCGAGCCGTTGTCTCTACTTATCACCAGAAGATAAAGTTTCCGACCGATGGAGGTATTGGAGAAATAACAAACGATCACTGTATGGCGTGGGATTGCTACATCACCTCGTTAACCTTAAAAGAACATCCAAAATCAATCACTCCGAGCAAAAGAAAGATCGAAGACGATCTCACTAGAAACAAAGTGGAAATTCCTAGTACTGATCGATTAGATAAAAAGGGAAAAGAACCACTAGATTTATCCTTGAAACCTCCAGAACATAAGGATGTAATCCTAGTAGAAGGCGACTCGTCCAAAACGACGAGAATAGGTACAGAGTTGAGCAAAGAAGGAGAAATAATGTTGATCGAGTTCCTAAGAGATAATGTAGACGTCTTCGCCTGGAGCGCGAATGACATTGAAGGAATCGATCCTCGGGTAATCAAGCATTCCCTAAAAATTGACCCTTTGGCAAAACCCGCCAGACAGAAGAAGAGAAGTCATGGGCCGGTAAAAGATAAAATTATTAAAGCCGAGGTAGAAAGATTGCTTGAAGCAAAACAAATCCGAGAAATACATTTCTCGGAATGGTTATGTAATGTTGTACTAGTAGCAAAAGGGGATAAAAAGGACAACAAATGGAGAATGTGTAATGATTTCACCGACCTTAACAAGTTATGTCCACGCGACCCATACCCCCTCCCAAGGATTGACTTATTGGTCTACTCGACCGCCGGCTTCGCAATATTTAGCATGATGGATGCTTTCCAAGGGTTTTACCAAATATACATGGACGAGCGGGATCAAGAGAAGACCGCGTTCATAACCGAGCAGGGAGTATACTGCTTTATAGTAATGCCATTCGGATTGAGGAATGCCGGGGCTACTTACCAAAGGTTAGTAAACCTAATGTTCAGAGAATTAATCGGAGAAATAATGGAAGTCTATGTAGACGACATGTTAGTCAAAAGTATGAACGACGCGGATCACGTGAAACATCTGGATCGATGTTTTCGAATCTTAAGACACTACAAGAAATGTAGGTATTTCCGACGGAAATTTTGCTACGGACCAAAATCCGTAGGAAATTACCGACGGAATTTCCTACGGAACAAAATCCATAGGAAATTCCGACGGATTATCCGACAGTCAATATCCGTGGGATATTTCCGACAGATTTTCCTACTAATGTTTAAATCCGTCGGAAAAAGTATTAAAACTTAAAAAAAAATTAAAATAAATATATTTCCTACGGAATATATCCGTCGGAATTAATAAAAAACTAACTAAAAAATCATTTATTATTTCCGACGCCTTATATCCGTAGGAAGACACTAAAAAAATATATCGAATATTTCCTACGGATTAAATCCGTAGGAAAATAATATAATTATTTTTAAAAATTTCTACGGATAAAAATCCATGGAGATATATTTTAATAATAAGAAATTATATCCGTCGGTTGATAAATAAAAATAATGTTGACTTTGATTTCTAATAACTTCAATGTACATATGTTGAGTTGGTCAACTAACATAACAAATGGAGAGTCGATCAATCAGCTGTGCAAATAACCTCAACATACATAACCATATAGTCAACAATTTCGAATTAATGACTAATTAAGTAATTTCTAGTCAAGTTTCAATTTGATTTCGAATAACATTAATGTACATACCCTAAGGTCAACAATAATGTTGACTTTGGTCAATAAATAATACAAATCGAGAATCGATCGATATAATTGCAAATAACAGCAACGTACATAACCTATAGTCCATAATTTTGAATTAATGACTAATTAAGTAATTATGAGTCAAATATTGATTTAATTTCGAATAACTTCAACGTACATAACCATAAGGTCAACAATGTTAACTTTTCTCAATTAGTATTATAAATCAAGAATCAATCGATCCGAGTAGTCAATAATTTTGAATTAGTGATTGATTAATTAATTCAGAGCCAAATCTCAATTTCATTCCGAAGAATAACTTCAATATACAAAAGCATAAGGTCAACAATGTTGATTTTGGTCAATTAATGTTACAAATCGAGATTCAATCAATCTAATTTGTCAATAATTTTGAATCAATGATTAATTAATTAATTCAGAGCCAATTATCCGTTTGATTCCGAATAACCTCAATGTACATAACCCTATAAGGTCAACAATGTTGACTTTGACAATTAACGCTACAAATCGAGAATTCATCGATCTAATTGCGAATAACCTCAAAAGTGCATAACAATATATAGTCATTGATGGACTAATTAATTTTGAGCCAAATATTGGTTTGATTTCGAATAATCTCAATTTAACTCGTTTTTCACTAACATTCTCCGACTTAACCATGTTTTCACTAATTTAACCTATACTGATTGATTTAACTCGTATTTTTACCAATTTTTATCGATTTAAACAGTTTTTATAATTCAATCAATTTTCTGCAATAATTTAAAATGTTTTAGATTGATTTAATTTAAACCCTTATTAATTGATTTAAGTTGTTTTTCACCAATTTTCATTCAATTTAACCATTTAAGTTAATTTATTTATCTATAACATTACTAATATAATTACTTTTAAAAAATAACAATAATTAATAATTTGGGTTAAAAAAAATGTGTAGACACTAAATTATTTGGGCTTTTAACCCATTCCCCGCCCAAATTATCAAAGGAAAAAAAACCCTTTTCCCTTTCCCTCCCCTTCTCGCCCTCTCAAATTAACCCGCCGCAGTACTCTTCCTCTCTCTCCCACCCACCACCGCGCCCACCACCGCAGTACTCTTCCTCTCTCTCCCACCCACCACCGCGCACTACCTCCCGTAGCCCTCAGTCCGTTTCTTTCAGAGAAGTATTGAGATCTAAATATTTTTTGACTTATTTCTACATCTACGTCTTAAATTAATTCCTATCTATCTATTTATTTGTTTATTTGTTTATTATATGTAAATGATTTGGTATAGATTCTGTGTTTTGTGAGCAGCATTCATGCTTCGTGTTCATTAACGAGGAAAAGGGGATTTCCGGGTGCTTTTCTGGATTGGGGGGCCTAATATGAAGTAAAAGTTTAATTTCATTTCTAAACTATAAAATGCCATTTAATTTGTTTATATTTCTGAATTGTTGTTGCGTTGATATAAAAGAATTAGAAGGAATACCCTAGGCCTTAGGATTCATCTGAATCCAGCGATTAAGTTTACATTCTTGTTCTTGTTTTAGTTAGATTTCAATACTTAGTTTTCTTTTGAAGCTTTTTCGTGCAAAGAAAAGATCTTTTTGATGGCTCTTTTTCTCTGTGTATCTTTTGCATTTTATTGCCAATATAAATCAAGTTTTTGCCAATATACTAATTAACATGTAGTAGATTAGTGGCCAGTTGGATGGAATATATATACTCCCTATGTATGGTCGAATTATAGGCCCAAATGTTTTGATAAATTATATAGCTTTGACATATATATATATACTCCCTATGTTCTTCCTGTAATTGGACTGCCCACTTGGATGGAATATATATACTCCCTATGTTCTCCCTGTAATTGGACCGTACATGAAGCTTTTGTTTGATTTTTGGAAATGAAACTTGAAACTAGTGCAAATATGTTCTTTTTCCTGCTGTTAGATGATAATGAAAGCTTATCAAAGTGCATACAACATATTTAGTTAATATAACATAGGATATATTTTGTTAATTAAAACAAACACATGAGTTTATTTTGATAATAGGAGTAAAATGTTAACTTTGTTTCATTAACTTTGTAG
The DNA here is from genome assembly GCA_003313485.2 of Penstemon barbatus. NCBI lineage: Eukaryota > Viridiplantae > Streptophyta > Magnoliopsida > Lamiales > Plantaginaceae > Penstemon > Penstemon barbatus. The sequence continues at coordinate 39,920,096 of CM064883.1, forward strand.
ATGACAGACAAGAAGAATAAGAGAGCTAGAGAGCTAAAGAATAAGTCGTATAGGCCTCCACTCGACCAAGCTCCCGCTAACCATAGTCCTACTACCACTCCCGCATGGTCGTCGAATGGTGAGTTAGACGGCTGATTTTATATTTTTATTTCATATAACTATATATATTAATAATTTGGGAGTTAGTTTTATGTTCTGGACACTTGTTATTATGTGATGGTCAACTAAGAAATGCTTTTGCCATTCCACTATTTTGTTTGAGCTTTTTAAGATAGAAACTATGTTCATGGGATAGTTCAAGATTAGTTTTTGTTTAAGAAACTGTTAGCATGAGTAATATTAATAAGAAATGGAGTTTGTTTGCAAGAACTTAAAAGAGGGTGCTATGCATATTTTCTTGATATGTGTTATCTAAGTGTTTCACTTAGTTAATGTCCCTTGTATAATAATGAATTGTGGACATGCTTTTCTATTTCAGGCCAAGGCAGGAGTTGTAGTAACCCAATCTAAACTATTTATGCATACTCATTCGCAGTATGATGTAAACGGACAAAGAAATAAATGGGTTAATGAGCGTGCACGGAGAACATATGTAAGTCAAATAACCCATAAATTAATTGTTTAATGTGTTATTAACTAACTTATAATATTCATCGTGTATGTTAGACTAAGTTTGTGGAAAAATTGCCTTCTACCCAAAACTCGGAAACCGGTGAAACAATACCAGTACCGCCAGATGTTGAGTTGCAGGTACATAAAGATTTAACAAATACGAGTAATAATTTAACTTATTTAACTAAAATTTATGTACTTCAAATTAATTTATAATCTAATTATTGTTTTCTTTTGCTATTTAGACATTGGTAGAGACCGTAGGTATCGGATAAAAAGGCAATATTTATGGTTTAGGTCCTGAGGTTGCCCGATTCAGGCCTAATTCATCATCACATTATTCCGGACCTAGTTCATCAGCTAATCCAGAGCTTGTGTCGAGAATTCAAACTCTGGAACAAACATTACAGGAAAAAATACAGGAATCGCAAAGCCAAAAGGAGGATTACGGGCAAATCAAAGAACTACTGGAAAAAGCTCAAGAAAGGATGGAGAAATTCGAGCGTTTGTTTGACAAACTTACAAAGAAAAGTAAGATATCAAAACCGCCCAAGTACCCGACCAAGAACCAACAACGGTGTGAATATGATGATGAGGACGAGGACGAATCGTCGGATGGCGGTGACTAAATTGTCGGATGGAGATTTTGTTGAATGTTATGACATTTTCCTACGATTTAAGTTTGAGATTTTTGTAATTGTGGGACGATTGAGACTTTTGTAAATATTTTGTGATTTTGAACATATTAATATATCGCGTTAGTCTTATTTAATGTTTTAAATATACAACTATTAATTGGGTACTTTTATATTTAAAAATAAATTTTTAATAAAAAAAATGTAAAAAATTCAAACTTTCCTACGGGAATTATCCGTCTGAAAATGAAATTTCCGACGGAAATGGCCGTCGGAATTTTCCGATGGAAGAATTCCGTAGGAAATTTCCTACGGATAAAAGCCCGTTGGAAAATGTTTGCTACGGATGTTCCTACGCTAGATGTCGTAGGAAATTTTCCGACGGAACTTTTCAGACGGCGTTTCATTCGGATTTTCTCAGTCGCAAAAATATCCGTCGCAAAAACCGTAGGAAAGTTTTCCGACGCCACTTTTTGCTACGGATTTTCCGACGGGTGGTTTCCGTAGGAAAATGCTTTTTCCGACGGATTATTCTAAAAATCCGTCGGAAATTCCGTCTGAAATAGCTGTTTTTTTTGTAGTGAGAAAATACCGTATGAAGTTGAACCCCGCGAAATGCACCTTCGGTGTTAAGTCAGGAAAATTTTTGGGATACTTGGTACACCAGCGAGGAATAGAAGCCAACCCAGAGAAAATTCGAGCCATACCTGAAATGAAACCTCCCAAAACCATCTCTCAAGTACAAAGCTTGGTTGGGAAAATCGTAGCATTGAACAGATTCATATCAAAATCTGCGGACAGAAGCTTGCCCTTTTTCCAAACGCTTCGAAAGGCAAAAAACTTCGTTTGGACCGAAGAATGCGGTCGAGCCTTCGAACAACTCAAAGAATATTTGACAACACCCCCGATGTTGGCCAAACCAACGGAAGGAGAACCGTTGTATATCTACATCTCCATCTCCGATGCGGCCATTAGTTCAGTGCTAATTAAAATAGAGGGCTCAGAGCATAAGCCTGTCTATTATCTCAGCAAGTTATTGCAAGGGGCGGAGAAGAATTACTTGGAAATTGAAAAATTCACGCTGGCCTTAGTAGTGGCTGCAAGAAAACTCCGACCCTACTTCTTAACTTACAAAATTATCGTTTTGACGAATCAACCACTAAGGCAGGTCTTAGCAAAACCGGAAGCCTCCGGAAGATTAATCAAATGGGCGATCGAACTCAGCCAATTCGAAATCGACTACAAACCAAGAATTGCCATTAAGGCCCAAGTGTTGGCTGATTTTCTATTGGAAACACCGACACAGGCAACTGAATCATCGAGCAGCCTCAACGACGATGTTTTGATCATAGAAGATCAAACTTGGTTAATGCATGTCGACGGTGCTTCATGCCGAAATGGAGGAGGCGCCGGAATCAACTTCACCGGACCAAATAAAGAAGATTTGAATTACGCGATAACATTGAACTTCGTCGTAACAAACAATGAAGCATAATATGAAGCATTGATTGCAGGAATGGAAATGGCGATCAAAGCCAACATAAAAAGTCTTAAAGTATTAACTGATTCAGAGTTAGTGCAGAGACAAATCAAAGGCCTATATGAGGCTAAGGAATTCAATATGGTCAAATACCTCGCCAAAGTGAAAACACTAGCTGAGAAATTTGAAAATTTCGGCATACAGAACATTCCACGTTCAGAAAACAAATGGGCCGATCAACTATCTAAGTTCACAGGATCCCATGATGGAAAAACCGAAAGGGTGATCAACTGGTTAATCTCTAATACACCGGCGATCGATATCGATGAAACACCGGCAATCGATATTATGGAAATCGAAGGAGTTGAAGGAAACTGGATGACTCCAATGATAGACTATCTTAGAGAAGGAAAACTACCACCTGACCAGAATGAAGCTCGGAAAATAAGATATCGAGCTCCAAAGTATACGCTTGTAGAAGGAAAACTCTACCGAAGATCAGTATCAGGAATTCTGCTGAAATGCGTCTCCGAATCACAAACCGCCGATATACTACGAGAAATACATGAAGGAGATGCAGGAAATCATAGCGGATCAAGAGCATTGGCCTTAAAATGTCTCAGAACAGGTTACTATTGGCCTACCATCAATAAAGATGCCGCTCAGTATGTCCGAGAATGTCATCACTGCCAAGTCCATGCTAATGTATGTCATCGACCAGCAGAAAACATGCACCCAATCCCGATATGTTGGCCTTTTGATCAATGGGGAATGGACATCGTGGGACCGTTCCCAGCGGCCAGATCCAAGAAAGCTTATGTCCTGGTCGCGGTAGAATATTTCAGTAAATGGATAGAATGCATCGCTCTCGCACGAATAACTCAATTCCAAGTGATCAACTTCCTATGGAAATTCATAGTTTGTCGATTCGGCATCCCTAGGATCCTAATTTCTGATAATGGAACCCAATTCGCGGGAAAACAAGTAATAGAATGGTGTTCAAAACTGGGAATCCAACAAAATTTCACTTCGGTCGGGCATCCTAGAGCCAACGGACAAACCGAAGTAGCAAACCGAGAGATAATTAAATCTTTGGAAAAAAGATTAGGAGCGGCCAAAGGAAAATGGCTCGATGAACTCCCAGGAGTACTTTGGGCGAATCGAACCACAGTCAGAAGCTCGACCGGAGAAACCCCGTTTAGCTTGGTATATGGTTCGGAAGCTGTTATTCCTGTTGAAACTCTAATCCCAACGCCAAGAATCGAGATGTTCGATGATTTGGAAAATGAAAAGGCAAGAGAAAATGATGTTGACTTAACAGAAGCTTTAAGGGAAAAAGCCGCTGTACGCCTGCACGCCACTAAGGCAAATATGGAAAAAACATACAATCAAAAAGTACGTATCCGAACCTTCAAAGAAGGAGACCTGGTCTTGAAAAAGTGGAAGTATCCAAGCACGTGGGAAAGTTACAACAAAACTGGGATGGACCTTATGTTGTCATTGGCGTAGGAAAGAAAGGTTCATACAAAATTGCGCACTTGGATGGAACAGCCTTACCAAGAACCTGGAATGCAGTCAACCTTAGAAAATACTATGGTAAATAAATTTTTGCAGATTATGCTGCTTTATTTTATTTCATTAAGTTTTAGTCTTTGTAATAAAGGCCTTAGCCTACAGTTCAATTATTAAAGATTTTAGCAATTTCTATAAATCGATTGTTTCGGTAAACGCTCCTTAGAATCCTACTATCATATTGGTTGAGATTGAGACAAAAGGGGTTATGTATACATTGATCAGCTCAATAAATGCTCCTCAATCCGACCATCAAAAGCGAGTCGAGTATACATTGATCCGCTCAATAAAGACTCCTCGCCCGTTATTCAACGATCAGAAGGACTTTCAGGCACTAAAAACCTAAGTCCAAATTACAAACGAGTCGAGTAAACATTGATCCGCTCAATAAACACTCCTCGATATATATTCAACGAAAAAGGCTTTTGGTATTAAAAACCTAAGTCTAAATAAAACGAGTCGAGTAAACATCGATCCGCTCGATAAAAACTCCTCGTTACATATTCAACAAAGACTGATAGGTTAAAAACCTAAGTCTAAACAATACGAGTCGAGTAAACATTGATCCACTCAATAAAAACTCCTCGATATATATTCAACGAAAAAGGCTTTTGGTATTAAAAACCTAAGTCTAAATAAAACGAGTTGAGTAAACATCGATCCGCTCGATAAAAACTCCTCGTTACATATTCAACAAAGACTGATAGGTTAAAAACCTAAGTCTAAACAATACGAGTCGAGTAAACATTGATCCGCTCAATAAAAACTCCTCGATATATATTCAACGAAAAAGGCTTTTGGTATTAAAAACCTAAGTCTAAATAAAACGAGTTGAGTAAACATCGATCCGCTCGATAAAAACTCCTCATTACATATTCAACGACCAACAAAGATTGTTAGGTTAAAAACCTAAGTCTAAACAAAACGAGTTGAGTAAACATTGATCCGCTCAATAAACACTCCTCGATCAATTATTCAACGATTAGTTGACTTCTGGTATAAAAACCTAAGTCTAAATTATAAATAAGAGTCGAGTATACATTGATCCGCTCAATAAACACTCCTCAATCAATTATTCAACGATTAGCTGACTTTTGGTATAAAAACCTAAGTCTAGATTATAAATGAGTTGAGTAAACATTGATCCGCTCAATAAACACTCCTCGAAATATATTCAGCAATCAAAAGGACTTTTGGTATAAAAACCAGAGTCTAGGTTATAACGAGTTGAGTACACATTTGATCCGCTCAATAAACACTCCTCGATCTGTTCCTAATGATCTAAAAGATCTGGTAATACTCCTAAAGTTTTCAAGAGGAAATAAAATCCATCTGCTCGAAAATTGCTCCTCGTAAATAAAAATATGATAGAATCAACGACAAAGAGAATGTAAAGAATAAAAGTAATATTTTATTCATCAAATCAGTTACATACAAAAGTCCAACATTACAAAGATCTACACACTACATAAACACCGTTACAATGGTTTAGATGAAATGATCATTTAGATTGGCGATCTTCACGACAATGTCCACGGAAACACCAATCTCCTCCCTAGTACCTCGTCGATTATGATAAACCACCTAAGAAGCATGCTGCTCAGGATGGTCGACTTCTTTGGTTCGATGGCCAGGTTCTGAAGATCAAATGTTCTTCCGGACGGAATGAACATTACCAGCCAGATAACTAGCAATGCTCACTCACCCGCAAGAAAATACTGCTTTTACATTATCTATAAAACATTTTACTCTAGAGCAGCATCTCTACGGGGCCGTCGTGAAACGGTAAGTTTACCAGCCACCCCGGCGGTCTATCTCCCCGGAGGTAACATCTAAGAGCGGGGGTGACTGGCAAGTATGAACCCCCCATGTGCAAACGGAAACCACGGACCTCTAATTGATGAAGACAAAAACTGAAGCCTCATGGGACCCGTTAGTACAAGGAAGGGCTGACATGGGACCCGTCAGTACAAGGTAGAAGAATATCTAGCTATTAAGGTATGAATCACGATAATGTGACTTTTTGAATATTATGGGATCTGAAGGAAAAACAAAATTTAAGGAAGCTGAGATCTCCATTTTCTTTGGGAAATTGCAAATGAAGAATGCAAACCACCGCCCTATTTATAGGGATAGGCCATAGCAATCCAACGGCTGAAAAAGTATTTGATCAACGGTCATAAGTGCGACCTTTTGACTCCCCGTAATTAATGCAAGAAAGTTGGAACGGCACTATATAATCGCCTCAACTAGTCGATAACAAAAGAGGTCGTAGATCGAAACAATCATACCTAAAAAAAAAGCTTTGGAGCGGACATACCGGCACGATCATACTTAATGGTCGATGGCTTGAAAACCTAGAATCCACAAACGAAGTCATACAAGTTTTAAAATCGCAATAAAAAGGACAGTTGCTCGATAAAAGATAAAAGAGCGAACCCTTCGCCATACGAGGGACGTCACTGCCTCATACATCATATGGGTGACCACTGACTAAGCTATACAGGAACTCCTTCACAATTCAAGATATCTCACATGGAAATCAGGAGAATAGTCCTCCTTATTCAAAACGGCAAAGAGGTAACTGCCTAACATACCAAAGAATTGCTGAAGGAGGTCTGAACAGAACAGATCCGCCAAGAAATTCTACATTTTCCAATTCCTCCCATATCAAAGAAATGATGTAATGATACACCAATTGATGAACATATAGTTCAAAATTAATGCTGGGAAACATAAAGGTTTGGAAGATGCTTTGTGGGATATTTTTTCCTTAGTCTGATGTAAGGAACAACGGAGTTCAGCGAAAGAGACAATGGCCTCCTTATATAAGATTTAAATCACAAAAAGACAAAAGTACAGGGCATGGATTGAATATCGACCAAGATGATGAGCGTTCCTTAACAACTATTGTCGATACAAACGACCTATTTTGACGTAAAACATGTTGGTGCATACAATCCAGATGACTATACTGGGTTTGATCAACAAAAGACTTGATTTGCAGAAGCAAACATTATACAATTCAGTTACTCAAACAGTGACTAAGCAAGGACAAGCTACCTTTTCTCTATCCTGAAAATTCTTCGAAAAGATCAATTTCATAAAAGTATGCTAATCTATACTGATTATTTCATGATGATTATATTTATGCACAAAGGAAGAACGAACATAACAAAGTATATCTACAGAAGAAAATTGATCAAGGCAAGAATCTGCCTACAAAAAGATCATAATTTCCAAATTAGAGCTTCTCCCATTACAAAAACTTCAGCCCGAACAAATGCACAAAAGTTGGGAAAGAAAAAAAAAAAAAAAGAGACAGCCCAAGGCTTGTCAGGTCGAACAAAGATCACTGAGAAGAATGGTCAGCAGGTCGACTACTAGAAACAGCCCTCCGAGGAGTCAAGTTGACAGCAAATGCCATAAACTCCTCTTGACGCTTTAGATAACCAGCGTCATATCCTTCCTCATAGGACCGCCGTTGAGACTCCTCTGCAAGGGCAGCAGCCTTAACTAAATCATGTTTCTCTTTTTCAAGGACAACTTTATCAGCCTCCAATCTTTGGAGATCATCTTTGGCAAGCTGAAGTTGCAACGTCAGCCCAGCAGCTTTAGCTTTCTCTGACTCCAACTGACGTTGAAAAGCACTTCTATTTTTCCACAAATCATCGTTTTGCACACCCAGCTGGAGTGCAAAGTACTTAGCCTGGAAAAAGAAAACAATCCTTATGTAAGAAGGAAGTCAAAAATTAAAACAAATAAAGTAGTGAAAAGATTCGTCCACCTGTTCACATATCTTCACCAGCGACCGAACAAGGCGTACGTTGGAGGCACCCTCAAGCTTCTTCATCTCGCCAGGCAAAATGGTGCTCAAACCCAGGTCCCAGGACAAAGCATCAGGCTCAATTGAGCCAGGCAGTTCACTGTTAGAAGGGATACCATCCAGGCGCGGAGTCTCCGACAACATAATGTCTTTGACCTGCTAAAAAATACAACGATCATCTAACAGACGAAGAGAGTCTCTCTGGTTGGGGCTAACAGAGGTCTCCTTGCCCGAAGCGGAAATAACAGTCCGACGACCAGACCTCGACCCAAACCGACCTTCAGAAGGTCCTCCAGATTCGAAAGAAGTAGTCGTTACAGTAGTATCATGAAACAAATATTCAGGACAATCTTGCAAAATAGATTGTGTTGTGGAAAGATTAACAGAAAACCCATCACCAACTTGCCTTTCGCTGGCAATCAGGGCAGTAGAAGTAGAAAAAGAGAGAGAACTAACAAAATCCCCTCCATACTCGTAAGAAGAAAAACCTGAGGAAACAGGTATATCGTAAACCTGCTCCACGTTAGATGAATCTCCGAAAGCTATTCGACCAGGCGAAGGCCTATTACCTATCTCTGTGGAAGAAGGAAAGTTTGGCTGAACAAGCGACAAATTAACTTCTGGTAAAGGTTGGGAAGGGATAACAGGATTATCGGTCGTCGAATTGCTAATCAAGGATGAACGAGGAGGCTCCATCGAAGGGCCGTCTCTTCGAGATTTTTTCGGTCTGTTATCCCGAGCGCCCTCACGGGAAGGTCGCTTCGATGTATTACCAAAAAGGTTACTCATGATCGGACTACGGAAAAGTACAAACTAATATCGAGAAAGTTTATCGACTAGCCAAAGAAAGAGTATTCTATCCAAAGAGGGGAGTATAGCAGTAAAAAACAAGACAAGTTTTTACCTTTAGTATTTATACTACTTGAAAAGACGCCACAGACCTAAAGGAAGGGCGCGAAATAGAAAAACTGGCCTTGGAGCAAACGCTAGAATTTGAAAAGACACACGCATAATGATTACGGCAAATTAAATGACTTGTCTGAATTATTACGGCGAATACGAAAAGACACGACTGACAGAATACGAAACGTTCAGCGTACAAAGGAATGAAAAGGTAAAATTACAATTAGACCTACGGGTAAATAATTACAAAAATTATTTCAAGAAATCACTATTCTAAGAAGCCTGGTCGCTATCCGGAATTCTCTGTTCGCTACCGACGTCCTCGGTCATGTCAATATCGTCTTTCTCTTCTTCTTCGTCTTTTGGATCGATCAAAGTATTATCGAGCTGATCGTTGACATCAGAAGGAGGAATAGGCAATGGTTTTCCAAATTCTTCAACGATGTGATCCAAAGGAAAACCTCGATATACGACATCTGGAATCTCGGAAGAAGAATAAATTTCACCATAACGATTCAACCGAATATGCGCCGCCTTAAAATACTCCTTTCGATGATCGTCAATCATCTTTAAAGCGACCAGCTGATGAACCGCCTTCTTGAAAGTACTCTCCAAAAGAGGACCGACCATCCGATATACCAACGCCGTATGAACAGGAGAATTAAGGAATTCACGGACTACTTCTTCATCCGGGTTCCTACCGTATCGATCCCTAAGTCCACTGAGAGGGACTTCCTTTTCATACTCCACTAAAGAAGTTTGAAGACTTGATACTTGAAATTCTAGCTCGCTAATCCGAGCCGTACTCTGTAACTGGGATTCCTCTAACTTTCTAGCCATTTGATTGGCCTGCTCTTGAGCCCGAGAAACCTCCATCACCCTGTTTATCATCTCTTGATCTTCAATCCCGGTAGCACGAGTCTCTACGACAGGAACGGGAGAAGATGTTGAGGGACCAACCTCTGAACCAGTGGATTTATGAAGTAAAGCTTTATACTTCTCTTCCAGGAACTCACACTGTTGTTTCCAAAGTGCATTTTCGTAGGCGTATGACGCAAGACAAGTTTTAGTATGGAAGAATAAAAAGGGCAAGAAAAAGAGATGGATTAGTAAATTAAGGAAGTCCCTTAAAATTATATGTTACTATGATCAAAGGAAAAAGATATCACCTTTTCAGCATAAAGAGAAGCTCGCTGGAATTTTTCCAGAGGATCCTTATGAAGAAGTTTATTCAGATCGCGAGTGAAAACACCAGACAAAAGATTGCCTTGTCAACTGCGTTCTCACTATCATCATGAATAAGAGAATCCTTCTCGGAATAACCAGCGGCCCTTTTTCCCTCTAAATGATCCTCGATCATTTCGACCAGAGTAGATTTTGGATGTTTATCTCCGAGTAAAGAAAGGTCGTTACCAGAGCGTCCATAATAACTCCTTTTTCTATCAACTGGATTATTAGCAGGATGAGGCATCGACCAGCTGCGACATCCTCGAATACCCAAAGATGTTCTAAAATGAAGAGGAGGATAACCAGATCCCGTGCCCTGACGAATAGGGGACTCATGAGAAGAATTCGGAGACTCTTCTCCATTCTCCTCGGAATCATGGCCCAACTCCAGTTTCCTCTTTCGAGAAGCCCTCTGCTCAATTGGGTTGTTCTCTATAGACTTAGAGGATTTGGATAAGACTATCTTTCCCTTTGAAGAATGTCGAGAATTTTCTACCATTTGAGCTAAACAAGAAACAAATTTAAAGTTAGTTTCTCCATATAAGAAAATATTATCGTAACACTAATTTAAAGAGAAATGCTTACCCAGTGGTTCCGATGATAAACTGATTGGAAAAGTATGGACGCTCAATCCCGCCTTACGAAGGAAAGCTTCCCCAACCAGAAGAGCACTCTGGTATTTATTTGCGTGCATTCCGGGGATTTCAGTAATAAACTGAGCATCGTCAGGAATGAATTCACCCGTCGGCAAGCGACCTCCATATACCCATTTGAAATCATGATCCCACGAGAAGGGAATAATCGAACCATTCGCCGAACGAAGATAAGGTGGGGGGCGAACAAAGAAAAAATGAGATTTCCAAAAAGAATTGCTAGAAACAGGGGCATCAAAAATAGTTCGGCTAGGCCTCTGACTAGCAAAGAAATATCCACGATTGGATGAACTGGAAATATTGAGCCGGAAAAGTTGTGTAAAATTACGGAAAGAAGGTTTAAATCCTTTCGCGATCATCAGAACAGAAAAGCAAACCAGGAAAGCCACATAATTTGGAACTATTTGTGTCAAGGACACACTAAATATTCTTAAGATGTCAAGAAAAAGGGGGGACAACGGAAGACGAAGGCCGCTATTGAAATGAGCCGTATAAAAGGCGCGACATCCTTCCGGTGGAGAAGTTACCCTGTCAGAAGGGGAAGGAAGAATTAACTCGGAACCCTCCGGGAAATATTTTGCATAATTGTTCACAACCTCCGGAAAAGTATCCGCTGTATATGCGCAAGCAAGATCCTCGATCGGTTCAGAAATCTGAGGAGCAGTGCCTTTACCCTTTTTGGCTCGGGCAGCAACCTCCGTGTCAGAAAGAATCTGTACCTTAAAAGTGTCTTCTGTAGGAACAACGAATTCAGAAATTACAGACTGACCGCCCAAATAATTAGAGCGCAACTCCTTCTCGTTGTTAGGAGCAACATTCTCCCTCGAGGAAGAAGAAGTTTTTCTTAAAGAAGACATACTTTCAGACTCTCGAAGGATATAGGTCGATAGAAGGAAAAACTTTATACGACGAACGACTAAGCAAGAAAATGACTATGAACTGTGAGCAAGTATAAAGGGAAAATGACGAACTCAAGAGTCACTTATTTATACTAAGATGAGAAAAGACGTTTCGAACTCATCACAATTAATCAAATTCCCGCAAAAAACGGAAGGATATGAAAAGCCTCCGGAATAGACGCGTGGCGATTCATAATCGGACAGAGAAAACGACTGTCTATGATTTGTAGCACTCTTTTCCTTTCTTAAGATTTTTTCCCACAGGGTTTTTTCTTAAGGAAGGTTTTTAACGAGGCTCCATTCATAGAAAACAAACAGTCGTGAAGATTTATCTACTTCTACGAGCTTCTATTATCTATACGCTCGAAGAAGTGAGGGAGTACTGATGGGGGCTATTTCGCACCCTACTAAACGGATCGACTAAAGAACACAAGATCGATTCGACCAAATCAGACAACTCGGGATCATCTATCGACCCGGTCAAGTACAGCTCTCTTCGACTAGGAGATTATATTCCGGACCCAAGAAGGGTATTTGGGCCGAGTCCTATTAGGACTATGTTTCCTTGTAACACTAGGTTTAGCATGATATAAATACCTAGTTAATGATTGTATGAACTAACTCCGAAAACTCTGAATCATAAGGAAAATACGCCATTGATGATAGAAATAGTGTCCTGCAAGCCAGCTGTATGGCTAGCATTAATTGTAATTAATGAGGAACTATTCAATTTAGATTAATAAATGCACTCTTATTAAATGGTCAACTTTATCTTATGTAATATTTGTCTACGCATAAGGATAGAAGTCCTTAGATCACAGGGCTATGGGACAACCCGTGGACTGATCTCTAAGGCCGTGATCTAAAACATATTCAAGAGTCGTAGAATCCAATCGAGATAGGACATCGTTGGATTCGGTTAGACTCTCACTGTTGTGTATACTCCGATGAACTGGAGGACGCTGGGGTCCACGAGCGTGACTGGGATAGTCGATACACATAAGTGGGTGGCTTGCTGGGATGGCAAGTGCACTGAATACCCCAATTAGGAAATAACTCACCATGGAAGCGGTAGTCGCATATCGGGGTTGAAGTTATTCCAATTTACAATAGTATACGAGGAACGATCCCTAACAACTTGAGATGATAGGGTTTATCTGGTGCGAGAACATCTATACTTTGATATAAGTTCCGACTGACTGGGGATAGCCAGAAAGTTTATGTGGACTCATGTTGGGTATAGAAGAACTCGCATGCAGATTCATATCATCAACAAAGGATCCATTGACCCAACTTGATAGGTTGGGAAATTCTCCTATGGATTTCTGTGAGAAATTAATTCTGGTAAAATCCTTGGCCAAGGTAACTAACGACTTTATGTAAGTAGCTCATAAAGATTAAGTCAAAGAGAATTTATTTCGAGACCAGAGTACATAAGGTCAAGACAAAAGAAAAGGGAATCCGATAAAAGACCATACCCTTAAGTCTCGACTGGGAGATTGATCGATGGAGAGATTATGTCGTATATGGAAATTGTAAATGATAGAAGGTTCACTGAATTAATTCACCAGTGATTGGGCTCCATGGGCTTGTGACTGGACATCGACCGAGGAGTGTGGGAGAGTTCCCAAATTAGCAGGGGTGCTAATTTTGGAATGATTAATCGACAGAGTGTTCGATTAATTTAGAGTATTAATTGCTCGAGTAATTAAATAATATTTAATTACAACCCACGGCCAATTATGTGGTGAACCTACGGGGGCATACACAATACACAAGTAGTGAAAGCGAGGAAACAAGAACGAACCAGTCGACTGGGTCGACTGGGTCAAAATCGACTGGGTCGATTAAATGGGTGGGTCGACTGGGTCGACCCATATGGAACGAAATGGATCCAATTGGAATTGGATCAAGATTATAAATTAAATTGGAATTTAATTTATGAGTAAATTAATTAATTAGGATTTAATTAATTAATGGAATAATTAATTTAATTAGACTTGGAGTTTAATTAATTAATTGGGAGATGATTTAATTAATTGGGCTATTTAATTGGGAGATTAAATAAAGCCCTGAAAGATTAATTAATATGGGCCATGAATTAATTAGAGGACTTAGTCTTCTAATTAAAGAAGGCCATGGCCCATGTAGGAGAGAGAAGACCTAGTCCTAATAGGACTAGGATAGAAAGAAAACTATAAATAGCTTTCTTCTAGTTATTTTTCATACAACTCCTTAAGCGAAAATTGAGCAAAGCAAAAACTCTCTCCCTCTCCCTACCAGATCGGCCGAACCACTTCTTCCCTGTGGAAGAATTTTTCGTCTTCGTTTTTGTTCCCAAATCGTTCCTAAAACCTAGATATTAATATAGCCTATGTTCTAGTCGATTAGGTATATTAATTTTCGTGATATTGTGGTGTATCAACTCGTAGAGGCGCAACACGTGGGGCGCTACCAAAAGGTGTGGGTCGATCAACAGGGGTCAGAATTCAGAGCTCATATTGCTAGCCTAGGATTTGCAAGGAGACAGGTATAAACGAGAAAACTTATACTGTCATTTATTTATATTTATATATATACAACTAGAGAATATCCTGGCAAGATTCTTTAAGAGGCCCTAGAAATTTTTATATTCCGCTGTGCCTAGGGCTGTTTTTCTTACCGAATCCCAACAGTGGTATCAGAGCCAACTCTAGGCTTTGTATATATATGAATTTGCGAATTCTGTGTTTATTAAATCATATGTTTGATTTATGTGGCTAGTTCTATAACTTTGCATGTTTTAGGACTTTATAGTTAACTTAGAGTTAATGGGTAATTTTAGATTCGTATTTTTTATCATGTTATTTTAATTTTGGATTATGATTTAATTGAGACTGTTTTTAATTAAATCAAAAGTAATCAAAACAAAAAAAAAAAAAATTGAAATTGGGTTCGACCGCGGTGGCACGCGGCGGTGCGCAGCAGCGCACCGCGGCTGGGCGGCCACCGCACGCTGCCGCACGCGGCAGCACGCACACAGCGCGCTGGCTGCGCGTGCCGCGCACGGCAACTGCCTACGGGCAGTCTGCCGCGCGTTGGCTACGCGCAGCAGCACACTGTTGCGTGCTGTCACGCGCAGCAGCAGCCGCTGCGTGCGGCTCACGCGCGGCCTCTGTGGCCGCGTGTGTGCTGCCACGTGGCGGCACCCTGTTCGTCACTCCGTGGCTGAATTTTGGTTGGATTCAATTTCTACCTATTTTGGATGTCCTGAAAATCTTGGAGAATTTTAGAAGATTAGGAAACTTGGAGTTTTTGGATAAGGTAGTTATTCTGTTAGAATTAAACACTACCTTAATTAAACTAATCTAATCAAAATAGGATTATCTTGAGAATCTTGGAGATTTGGGAATATTGGGAAACTTAGAGTTTTGGATAAGGTAAGAATCTTAGAGATTTAGATTACCTTAATTAACCAATCTTAATCAAGATAGGATTTGTAGATTACTTGGAGCTCAAGTAAGAGCTAATTAATCTTAGAGGTTAATTGTTAATTCAAAATTAATTAACTTGGATAAAATTTATGAATTAAAATTAATGGAGCCGGTAAATTTACATTTTTGCCCTTATGTGAATTTATGCATGTTCTTGAGTGAATATGTGGACTGGTCGATTTTGCCCTTAAGCCCTGTGTTGATTTTGGTTTATTTAATTTTGGGTTGTAATTAAATGGGCCTGATTGGTGCCCTTGCTGGCGCAAACAAATGTAATAGAATAGGACCATTTAAATTATGTAAGCTAGGCTTAGATTAGGCTTGGAGCCGAGAAGACCTCATGAAGACTTGGAGATCCACGTGGAGGCCCATTTACCTTGGAGGACATGGAGGCCCAATTCATTACATGGAGGCCCAATCAAGCTGGATATTACAAGAAGGCCCATGATGTATGGGTTTAAAATTGTAATAGTTAGGACATTTAATTTTCACCCTAGACTGACCAATTGATTCATCACATGGCTCGTGATGGATCGCATAGGATGGGCAATCGACCAATCATATCTTGCTAGGTGATGAATGTTTACTTTTTCGCACATTATTCTTTGATGTATGAGATGCATGCTTAGGATAGAAAACGTAAACAAGATAAGCATAATCTGATGAGACCTCGCACACTTAGAAACCTCCAATTGAACTTAAAATTCAATTAGAATATTAAATCGAATAACGGGCGCATGTGAATGGTGTCTATGGTCCGAGCCTATCCAATTACTAGGTCTTAGGCATATTGTACGAATATATCTCGATGTCTCACGAGTCGTGGGTCGAGCTATAGGAAGATAATATGTCTATTGCCTCGATGCACGAGTTTAGTGCCAAGGGAGGGGATAGCAAGGTTTTAGGCGCTGTCTCACGAGTCGTGGGGCGTCTAGAATTGAACTATTTCTCTTCACGAGTATTGGACATGATTTAACGCTAGTAAATGTGGATGTCTCACGAGTCGTGGGTCCATATCGAAAAACGAGGCTAAATGAACTTAAGGGTTAGCTGCGATGGTTAACCGTTGACATAGTCGACCACCAAATGGATCAAATAGTATGGCCAACGAGTCGTGGGTACTAGGAGATTGCATTTGGGCCTTAAGCCCGCTAGGATATTTTAAATTCCCGAAACTTATGTGGAGGCATAAGATTTTGATTAAAATAGTGGGAGTAATTTGCAAATAAAATCCATGTTTGTGAATTGTGCATTTTAAGTTAATCTTTCGCGTATTTATTTCTTCTATCGTCGTTTTGTAGATATAATGTCTAAGAATCCGATTTCCATCATACTTGAACATAACAAATTAACTGGACCAAACTTCCATGACTGGGTCAGGAACCTTAAGATCATTCTCGCTTCTGAAAAGCGAGGTTTTGTCCTTGATGGGCCCCCTCCCGAACTTGTTAAGGATTCCGATGAAGCTGAGAAAGAAGCCCTGGATTTATGGCTTGACGATGACTTGCAGTCACGTTGTCTCATGTTGGCATCCATGTCGAATGAACTTCAAAAGCAGCACGAGCATATGAAGTCTTCTTTTGAAATCTACACGCACCTGAATGGTTTATTTGGGGTGCAAAGTAGATATGAGCGGTATGAAACTGCCAAGACTTTGCAACAAACGAGGATGGCTGAAGGTGCTGATGTTCGATCTCACTGCATCAAGATGATTGGGCTTATTGAAAAGCTTGGTCATCTTGACGTAAAGATGGACAAGACCTACTGCCAGGATATAATCCTCCAATCGTTGCCAAGATCATTCGAACAGTTCGTAGTGAACTACAACATGCACAAGATGAATGTTGAACTTCACGAGTTGGCTAATATGCTCGCCACTGCCGAGGCTTCCATGAAAAGAGAGAAGCCAGTGATGGTTGCTACCTCGACCCAATCCAAGTCCAAAAGGACAAAGAAAGGGAAGGGGAAAGGAAATGCTTCTTCAAGCAAAGGCAAAGCACCATCTGGGCCCATAGGGAAGGGAAAGAAGCGTAAAGCTTCGTCTGGTGAACAAAAATGTTTCTACTGCAAGAAACCTGGACACTGGAAGAGGAACTGCAAAGAGTTCTTGGAGAGCTCGAAAGGTATATTCCTTGTTGAAGTTAATTTATCAATTAACTGTGCATCATGGGTGCTAGACACTGCTTGTGGTTCTCATCTTTGTAATGATTTACAGGTGATGGGAGCAACAAGGCCACTTAGGCCAGGGGATTGGATCCTGAGATTTGGCAATGGAGCTAGAGCTGCTGCCGAGGCCATAGGCGAAGTGGAGTTAGATTTAGGTGGTAATAAATTAGTCCTTAGGAACGTTCTTTATGTACCTGGTTTAGTGAAAAACATTATTTCAATTCCTGTTTTGGATAATGAAGGTTTTAATTTTACTATTAATAAAGGTTCCTTTTCGTTATTCATGAATGATAATATGTTTTTCACTGGTACATTAAAAGATGGACTATATACCGTTGAACCACCTAAGTTAGTGATGCATGTACAACAAAACAAAAGGAAACAAGATAATGAAATATCTGCCCAATTATGGCACGCTAGACTTGGACATATATCTAAGTCAAGGATTCAAAAGTTAGCATCATCTGGCGCGATTGAAATCAATCGCATTGATGAAATGCCAACATGTGAACCATGTTTAAAGGGTAAAATGGCTAAGTTGCCGTTTAAGGGAAACCCTGAGCGAGCCAAGCAAACATTGGACTTAATACATACTGACGTATGTGGACCACTAAGAAAAAGCGCCCGAGGGGGCTATGACTACTTCATCACTTTCACTGACGACTTTAGTCGTTATGGATATGTGTTCTTGTTGAAACACAAGTCTGAAGCCTTTGAGCGATTCAAAGAATTCAAGATGGAAGTAGAGAATCAACTTGGTCATACGATAAAGGCTCTTCGTTCTGACCGAGGTGGAGAATTTCTTAGTAACAAATTTCTGAATTATCTTGTAGAGCATGGAATATTATCGCAGTGGACTCCTCCTGCAACACCCCAATTAAATGGAGTAGCAGAGAAAAGGAATCGAACCTTGATGGACATGGTTCGATCCATGATGAGTGCCACTGACTTACCTCTTTCATTTTGGGGACATGCCCTCCTCACGGCAACGAAGATACTGAATATGGTACCTTCGAAATCCGTAGAAAAGACACCATACGAACTATGGTTTGGCAAGGCACCCTCATACGCATTCATGCGCATATGGGGATCTCCCGCTTACGTTAAAAAGCTAGTGGGAGATAAATTGGAAACAAAATCCACTTTGTGCAAATTGTGGGGTATCCGGAAAACTCAATAGGATACGAGTTCTACGATCCTACAAGACAAACAACGTTTGTCTCGAGGAACGCTCACTTCTTGGAGAAGGATTTCTTGGTGGACAAGAAAGAAAATAACGTAGAACTGGATGAGGTCACTGAAGCTGAAAAGGCCTTAGAGGTCGATCGAGCTGACCCGTCACCACAGGCAGTGGGAGAACAAGAGCATGAAAGTGCACCAGAAAGTACACCGATACTTCGTAGTC